>CALQYR020007445.1:1293270-1331435 GCA_943334845.2 Auanema sp. JU1783 | reverse complement strand
TGAGTCGATCTACCTATCAAGGTGGAGCTGGAGATAGATTTGAGATCAAGAGACCCAAGGACCAGATTGAGAAACCAACTGGAGCGTTCGAAAATACTTCCATGAATCGAGCAACATACCAAGGTGGATCCGGAGAACGATATGGTATTAACCGACCGAAGGACCAGATCGGAATGCGTACGGGAATAATAGAGACAACATCCATGAACCGTGCTAGCTATCAAGGAGGAGTTGGTGAGCGGTTCAATGTTAAAAGACCAGTAGACCAGTTGGATCGGTTGAGTGGTGTGCTGGAATCTACTTCTGTGTCCAGATCAGATTACAAAGGGGGTTCAGGTGATAGATTCGAAATGAAAAAGCCGAGGGATCAAATCTCTGATTTGTTTCATTCGGAGACTGCAGAAAAAGCTGTGAGATACCGGCCAGCTCGAAATGTGCCAAGTATCAGAGTGGTATCCGGAAAAAGAAATCAGCGTATATACGAAACGACGACAACCTTATTCTAAGTTTTGTCTTTATCTTTGCATTTCTGTGATAGATTGAAGAAGGAAATAAATATTTAGAATTTTCTTTCACATGTAAATCAATAATATATTTGTATCATTATTGGTACAGTACGACCTCCTTTTCAAGGTCTTTCTCTTCTTCGCTCTTCGTGTTTCCTTCTCTTCAGCGATGAATCGATTGTCGCATACTCCAAAGTTATTGATTATGGATTATTTGATATGCTTACAGTATTAATTTTGTTTAAATCATTATCGCAGATGCGTAACTCTGTTTCGTTGTATGCCGGTTTGAGTTTGTTGCCGTTGTATGTCATATGCAATGGCATAGTCATTAGGTTGTTTGGAAAGTTGTGGAACACAGCTAGACCCACATACCTACACACCATGCATACAGTCATGCATTTGATTGAAAATATAATTTCATTCGTGCATTTATTTAATTAATATGAAATATTTTGTTATTCTATAAATGATTTCCTGATATCTTTCAATTTCTTGATTGTTGTGATGTATGACTGAAAACTCGTTTTCATCTCACTGTCTCCACCTCTTTGTTAGAAATACAACGCTTTTCTACACTTCCTTTTCTTTGTTTTACTTTTTTCCATATTTGTCCATTTCACATGGATTTCCCTCACTTTTTTGTTTTTGACCATCTCTCTCTCTCTCTCTTGTTGCATACATCATTCTCTCTGCATATTTTCTGTTTCAATCATATCCAGTCTTTTTTATGGTAATCGGCAATTAGTTTGACAGTTGACACGAAGTTTGTCGGCTTTTTTATGATGTTATGAGTGTAATTAGCATATTGCGAACTTAATGTTGTGACAGCCATCTCCATTCATGAGGACAGACGGAGGAGGAGGAGGAGGAGAGAACATGAATATACTCCTATACGAATAGAACTGTGCAAAGTACAACTTTTTTGTGCGCGAGGGTCAATGATGTTCTGAATGTATCGTCTTCTTCCATATTATCTCACAGTTGTCCTAACTTCGTGCTCGTGAGGTTCAATTGAATTATAATAATTTGTTTTGGAAAATATCAAAAGAGACCTTTACTGTATCAACAGTTGATAAATCGTTTTCAACTGATAGCCTCATATTCCGTATTTCATTTGCGTGAAAGTTGGTAGTGAGGTTGAGAGGAAGTTAATCCTGACTGTTACTTCTTCCATATATCACCTTCAATCTATTGTTATGTTAATATATTCATCTATTGATTTATTCTTCTTCTACTTTTTTTTTGATGATTCGAAAGGGAGTTTGTTCAAGTTCAGTCATCAAGGACGTTTCTGTCTGTTTTCAATCGCTCACAGCTCATCTGAATTTCTCATTTTATCCATTTAATTGATTATATACAAGTATCATCATATATACATGTTTCAGATGCTTTAACATCAACCTCGTACTATCCCTGTCTTTGACATTGGGAATTTAAACTTATTCATTCTGGATTTCCGTCACCACATCCCATTTATCCACAATGATACTACCTCTATACAAAACTCGACGTAAAACACGAAAAATTCTGTTTTACTCTCTCTTCGTACTTGGATTTCTATTGCTCTGGTGTGTTCTAACTATTCTCATCTTATATCTTCAAGATACGGTAAGCTTGCTCGTAAATATGAAAAAATAAATCAAAATATCGTTTTAAAGCTATTCACTTCACCCATTTCTCTACCAACACGAATCGGACCAAAACATGAAGAGACCTTCAATGGTCGTGGTGTTCAAGTAGTTGTCGGACATTACAATGGCAATCTACCAGCAGAAAAACTGAGAAATATATCTGAAGGTCTTTTATTTAACTCTTGAAAATGAAAATGAACAAGAAAAACCAATCGGAAATTGCTTGAATTACATTGTATTCCTGAAAAATTCTTTTTGCAGAAGATTTGAACGCCAACAACTACAATCCGATTGATGGCTGGGGTGAAGATGGAAGTCCAGTTGAACTATCGAAGCAAGAACAGATTCTCGCTCAAGAAATTTTTCCGATCAATCAGGTTTGTTCACCATATTCTTAGAAGGAGTATAGGGTGAGATTTACAAAATTGAAACTCTGTCTCTCTCTTTTTCTCTTTTTTCAAGAAAAAAAGAAGCATTAACAACGTTGACAATGATATTTATGACAGTTTGTTCAAGTTTGTCTCTAAACGGATAGACTTGAAGACGATTGGAAGTTTCAAGACGAGATACGGATTATCTCAAAGAATTTTTTGGTCTTTCCTTTTCATTATTTGTTTCCAACAACTTGAATGAAATTCTCTTTTTTCTGCATTTCTCTCTCTCTCTCTGAATTTTTCAAGCTCAACGTCTTGCTCTCTGTTTCTCTTCACCTCAACCTTCTCCAATTCCTTCTCTCTCTCTCTCTATCTCTCTCTCTCTCTCCCAATCTTAGGGCGAAAAAAAAGATGATGATCAAGAAAAAGACAGAAAAAAAGGATTTGTGGTCAGATGGCGACAAGTTTTGACGGATTTTTCTTTTTTCTGTTCATCTTAAAGGGTCAACTAGTAAAGGCTTCTCATACAATTCAACAGCCTCTTACTTCTTTTTCCTTTTTTTTCCTTTCTTCTCTTCTATTTTGACCATCAATCATCTCAAAATAAAATTTTTATCTTTCAGTTCAATCTTTACATAAGTGATCGTATATCCGTCAACAGATCCATTCCTGATATTCGAAAACCGTCTTGCAGGGAGAAATCGTACGAAGGTAGTGGAAGAAGGAGAAAAAAAGTTTTTTTTTCTCCAAATTAAATGAGATTTAAACAAATAGATTGGTTTTGTAGATCCTTCTGAATTGCCAAACACTTCTATTATCATAGTTTACCACAATGAAGCATTCTCGACGTTGCTTCGGACCGTATGGAGCATAATCAATCGATCACCTCATCAATTGGTTCACCAAATCATATTGGTGGATGATTTCTCTAATCGAAGTAACATCTTTTAATTTTTATTGACTTTTTCAACAACAAAAACCTTTTTTTTAGCTTTTCTTCGTAAAGATCTCGATGATGCTGTTCGTTTGATGCCTGTTCCCGTGAAGATTGTTCGATCGAAGGAACGAGTTGGGTTGATTCGAGCTCGCATGATGGGAGCTCAGGTTCGTTCATTCTCTGAGAACCAATCACATTGAAATGATTCGCTTTAAAGGAATCTACCGGAGACGTCTTGACATTCCTAGATTCTCATTGTGAATGTACCATTGGCTGGCTTGAACCTTTACTCAGTCGAATTAAAGCTGACAGGTTCATAGATGACTTCTCAACAAGGTTAAAATAATGTTTTTATTTCTTTAAGAAAAAACGTCGTTTGTCCGGTTATTGATGTTATCAACGACCATACTTTCCAATATCAGAAGGGAATCGAATTGTTTCGTGGAGGTTTCAATTGGAATATGCAGTTTCGGTTTGATTTAGATGATGATATTGCATTAGATAGTTTTGAAACTTCAGATGGTATTCAATGCCATCGTCTATGGCGAAAGCTCGTCTCAAAGATCCTACTGCTCCAATCGAGTAAATATTTTATTTATAACGAGTGAAATTGAAAAATGATTTCTTTAGAAGTCCCACAATGGCTGGCGGTTTGTTTTCTATTGATCGATTATACTTCGAAGAGCTCGGTGCATACGATCCTGGAATGGATATTTGGGGTGGCGAAAATCTGGAAATATCATTTCGAGTAAGAAATCTTCATCCTTATCCGCGAGAGAGTAAGAGAGAGAGAGAGAGAAAGAGAGGGGTATACGGAAGGAAGAAGAGAGTTCCATAAAAAGTTGTTTGTTTTGGTCTTTCGTTATCATTTGCAAAAATTTCACGTACGTCAGCAAGTTTTCCACGTATTCACGTGAAAACACATTCATTTCATAATCTGATGCGCAAGTGAAACGGTTGTTGTATTTTCATTTTTGTTCAGAAATAGTGTTTGAAATCAAATATTATATACATTTATATGTATATAGTTATTCACGTGATGAGAAAGTAAGTGATGTTCACACCATTCGTTTGAAGCACGTGATGGTTGATTAACCGGTCTATGTTGTCTCAAAAATTCTTTTTTTTAAACAATTTTTAATGTTTTATGCTGATTGGTAACCGGTTTATTCATTTACTATATAACCCACGTAGAATACTTTTGACTTTTCTCTGTTCAAATCCCTTTCCAAATCTAGTCTATCAATGTGATTTTTGTATTAAAAAAAAGAGAGAAAACAAAGTAAAATATACTGGAAAACACACACACACTCTATTTGTAGATTTGGCAATGTGGCGGTCGCGTTGAGATTCTCCCATGTTCTCACGTTGGTCACATCTTCCGCAAAACTTCTCCACATGACTTTCCTGGTAAAAGCAGTGGCAAAGTGTTGAACGGCAATTTATTGAGGTTTTTAATCAAATAAAAAAACGAATTCCTATCTTTAATGCTATGATTATAGAGCAGCTGAAGTATGGATGGACGATTGGAAACACATGTTCTATAAACTATCACCACGTATCGTTTATAGTATCTGATCTTTGAATAAGGAAATTGCAATTACAGAGGCTGTAAGTATGCGCAAGGAAGTTGATGTCAGTGATCGAATTGAATTGCGAAAACGTTTGAGGTAAGTTCTTTCTTTGATCGTGCCCCTTTTTCCTGATAAAACCCTTTTTTTTTATCAAATTTAAAACATTGATAATGAATGATAAAGCTATTGGCAACATTTGAGTGCATGAACTTGAAATACATTTCAGATGTAAAAACTTTCGGTGGTATCTGAACAACATCTTCACGGACCATTTCTATCCAACTCCAGGAGATTTCTTTGGAAGGGTATGTTGTTGTTGATAGCATAACTATCGAATATAGTGTGATAGGCATAGTTTGCATAAATTCTTTCAGATAGAAAACTCTCAGCTAGGTAGAAATAATTCTAAAAATTGCTTATCGTGGTCAGTTGATGCATCAACGGGCCTACGTAAAGCAAACTACTTTGAATGCCAAAACCATGATTTTGATCGAAACCAGGTTCGGATACGTACAATTGTTTCTTAAGATATTTTTGTTTTTGTTAAACATAATTTAAATCTCTGACCATAGCAAAAGTCAAAAGAAAACTCTGTACGTAGCCGAAAGTTCATTTTATAAATATGATTTTTCGAAATATCACTAAAGACATACGTACCGTGTTTTCAGATTCATGATGATAATATTTGTCTAATAAGTCGCCCTGGTGATGCAGGCAATGTTAAGCAGCATAAGCTTACACTTGGCAAATGCACACTAGGCTATGATTTATGGCAGGTAATTATTTGATTAAATGAATAAAAATAATTTTATCACTTTTTTTTATTATTGTCTCTTCAATCATGACTTTCAGTTTTGGATTTTCACTAAAGATGGTCGATTACGGTCAGATGAACACTTGTGCTTGTCTGCAACACAAATTACTCACACGAATTCACAATGGATGGTTCAGCTGAAAGAATGTGCTGGCTATGAGGAAGAGTATTGGTCCTATAATAGTAGAGTAAGTGTTTTTATCAAAGAATTATCTAGTGCACAGCGAGATAAACCGCTCTGTTCAAAGTTTGAAGTGGTAATGGCTGTCTGAAGTCATGTCACGTCATAACATTATTTGTCCACGTAGTTCTTTTATGCTAATTTGTTTTGCAGGATAACACGTTTGTACAGAAGAAGAGTGGACTATGCTTAACCAGACCTCCAATTCAATCTCTAACCGACATAAACTTGCCGTTACTTCTCAAATGTGGGATGTCATCACAGGTAAGACTTGATCAGTCAAAACATCCAATGAATCTCTTTCATCTAGCATTGGGAAATGAAAAGTGTTGCATGGATCCCGAAAAAAGCTTTTTAAATATTTTGTTGAACTGATAGATGCCTTAACTAAGCTATAATAACATTTAAAATATCTTTAAAAACTTATTACCAAAAAGCATTAACATTTGCCATTACAATAAGAACTTTAATATTCCTGCCATGGCTTGTCATGTTTTTTAAAATTTGCATAATCAATCTATTTACTATTTATGTGTATTAAGCCCTTAACTATGTCTTTATCAAAGTTAGAGACAGTTTACATATCTCGACAAAGCTGTCAAATAGCTTTTGGTCATATATCTTCTGTGATACCTCTCTCTTTTGAAATTTTTTTTTCTTTTTTTTTAACAATGTTGACATGAAATGTGTTGTAACCTGCTCTAGATCTACAGACCATTCATTTGCATCTTACTCTCTCTATCTCTCTATCTCTCTCTCTCGCAATATATATATCCTTATATAATGTATTTATTTCTAAGCATAACTTATTATTTGAACGTGCCAAAGGTGTAGCAGCAGGCTACAAACAGAAATTGCTTTATTCTGATGCCAACATTACATATATATACATATATATGTCTGATTATTATATTATTTATCTGTTTTTTGAAGTCAATAAAGGGTTGTTGAACGATAACTTAGCTGATTCATCATTAACATCTTCCATCATCTGATTCACATTTGTTACACCACTCCCACAATACCATTATCTTACTTACTTAATGCAAACAGTGTATCCTGAAGAGTGCTTCTATGATCGCCGAATAGAATGAGCGTCTTGAGCGTTCTCATCAATCCAACCTAAATTTAGATTTTTTTATATTTTTATTGAAAATATTTTTTATTTCATACTTTCTATTTTCTTATCTAAAATCATTTCTATCAGAATCTTCTCGGTGTCATCAGCTGATAAGCCAATTTCAGAGCCGATTTTGTTAAGGTCAATCTCTGTATATGCCTTGATTACATCAAGTATTTTCTTCAACCAAAAAAACATTTGAAAGACAATCGAATGTAAACAAACGGACGAAACCATTTCTATCATTCGTTTTTCGAAATTTCTCAAATTAAATGATATTGGAATGGAGAAACTGGCACTGTTAACAAGTTCTTCGAGACACTCAAACGACTTCACGTAAAGACATTTGCGAAACTAAAACCTTTCTGAGTTCATTTACAGATCCAGATTGACAAGCATAAGCCAGCTGTTTCACAGCAAGAAGAAGTTCCTTTTTGGCATTTTTCCAATTTCTGGTAAATGAAATGTTCAATAGATATTTTATAACATTTGTAGAAACTTAATATAGAAACATCAGCAAGGTTGTTCGTCAAAATTTGAAAAGCAGACGCTCAAATGAATTTTGAAAACAAACCAACGAATTTTGGATAGACACATGAGGATGAAGAACATCAATGCGTTCTCTTCCCATATGAGTTTCTTGAAGTTCTTTTAAGCTTCACAGAAATAATAGAATGAAGTACGGAGGTCATCTTGAGTATGCACTGAGTAGATATCTGTAGAATAATTTGCACTTAATTTTGAACTTGGAAAAATTATAAATTAATCAAAGAAGAATATCACTGAGATAGCATGAAGTACGGGGATCATCTTGGGTATGTCCTAAGTAGAAATCTACAAATCACTGGTCAAGGCATCGATTTGTGGTATGAAAAAAACATTATAAAGAAATACGGGGAACATCTTGACTATATCCTAAGTAGAAATTTGGATAACGCTTGATATAACATATAGAATTGATGAAAATTATAAATTGATCAAAAAAAAGTTTCGCTGATTTGAGATAGCATGAAGTACGGGGATCATCTTATCTATTGCCTGAGTAGAAATCTACATAAGACGGAAAATGGACTTGTCCTATAAAGTATAAATTAGACATCAATGCGTTCTCTTCCCTTATGAGTTCCTTGAAGTTCTTATAAACTTGACAGATACAGTACCATGAAATACGGGGATCATTTTGAGTATATTCTGAGTAGAGATTTGTTAAACACATAAGTTTCATGAAGTATCGATAAAAATTATAAATTCATCAAAGAAGAATATCACTGATTGGAGATAGAACGAAATACGGGGAACATCTTGGGTATGTCCTGAGTAGAAATCTACAAGTCACTTCCATCTTAACATAAAAGGGTTTTAAATTATAAGTTAATCGGAGAAGAATATTGCTGATTGGAGATAGAATGAAATACGGGGAACATCTTGGCTATCTCCTGAGTAGAAATCTACAAATCACTCGTCAGAGTTTGTAAATGTTGTATAAACTATAAATTAGACATCAATGCGTTCTCTTCCCATATGAGTTTCTTGAAGTTCTTATAAGCTTCACAGAAATAGTAGAACGAAATACGGGGAATATCTTGAGTATAGCCTAAGTAGAAATTTGGATAATGGTTGAGTTTTTTTAAAGAATCGTTACAAATTATAAATTCATCAAAGAAGAATATCACTGAGATAGCATGAAGTACGGGGAACATCTTGGGTATGTGCTGAGTAGAAATCTATAAAACTGATTTCGTTCCACATGCAACGGTTTTAATTATAAGTTAATCGGAGAAGAAACTTGCTGATTGAAAGAAATCTGTAAATAACTATTAATGTGTTGTCTTTCATTCGAAATTTCTTTTCATGTAATAGTTCACGCAATAACTTCAATTCTAATTCTCTTACTAAGCAGAAGTAGCTTCTATCGGTAGCCCAGACAATACATTTTTTTAGAAAATCAGACGGGAACACTTGTAATCAGATCTTTCTTCTCATAACTGCCTACTCTGATAGTTCCTCGTTACGAAGAGGTTTAGCAGCATTTTCATTTTCTTTCCACCTCTGACTTTGTTAATTCTTGCGAAGAATGCACATATTTCTGCAACCCAAGTTTTAACTCTGGAAGTTATCAGTTATGTCAGCAACGAGCACTTGAATGAACCATCGATATTGATCTGTTGGTCATATTCAAAAAATCTTTTTGCGATTCCTAAAATTTCTTTTTCCAACTTTTTCAGACTCCCTTAATTTGGTGTGGATTGGGCATCTCTCTCTCTAAGAAATGACGTTTTTGCAGTAGGAATTGAGACAGTCAAAATCCAAATCCCTTAGTCTGCCCAATTCCTTTACTGAATCATCCATTACCAGGATCGACCAGTTCCAAGTAGAATAGTGTTAAAAATGGTTTTGGTAGTTTTCAGGCGGAAACTAACTTCTTTGACTCTATTTGCATAGTTAAACGATTTTTAGGTGCGTTCACCAAACTGTCAATCTCATCTTAATGCTCATCAGAATGATCTGTTCAAACTGAAAAATAAATAGAAAATCCGTTCGCTGCTGTATTTCTATTGGTTTTTTGTCAAAAAATAATTTCATTCAACTCCAGGATAGCACAATTCGAAAGCAGGTTCTCAGGATTTGACCGTTCCAGTTCTTTCTAATTGATCATGTCCGAAGAATCTATTTAGCCTCTGACCTGACGAGCCTGCTTGAGCAAACTATTCAGCTGTCAAAAGTTATATTTGAGATAAAGAAAACACCATAAGATATGACGAGATAGAAAGAAATCAAGTGTCTTGTTCCATTTAAGTCATTCGAATTGGATGAAGCTTGTTCTCTTCGCTTGAAATCATTCTGTTAGGTGAAGAAATCGCTTGACTGAAAGTTTCAAAACGTTTTTATATTCTTCTTAAGTTATGTTTTTTAACATTGGCTTGTTCCTCTCTATATCATATTCATTATGTTATGCTCAAATTGTTGAAAGGGAACGCTTACAGCATGATTTGGCTAAGTTTCTATCAACTCCAAGGTGAGCGCTCATATTTTGGTTGTTCATTGGACATACTTTAAGATATAATGAAACTGAGAAGAGTCTAGCTAGAGCAGCAATACGGAATGCTTTGGACGGCATAGGACTATACACTTTCACACACAGTTTTCTAAGCAATGAATCAGTTAGATCAACTCAAATCACTCACACTTTCTAATATCTGCGTATCTCAGAACGAAATGGGAGTTAACGTCATTTCTATTCAGCGAGGTCCGTACTTCGCTACAGACAATGACACAGTTGTAGTCGTTTGTGCCAATTATGACACTAAAGAAGATGTTGCTGGTAAGATTCGCTCTCTAATTCTCTTGAAATCTGTTATCTAGGAGTCGATGACAATGGCTCAGGTGTTGCAGCCACATTGGAAATCGCCAGAGCCATGGCGACATTTGACAGATTGTATGCTCGTCAAAGTACCATAATGTATGTGTTTGTGGATAGGAAACATGAGGCAAATCTCAATTGTTTGTCATATCTTTGAACAACTTATTTCAGTCGTTCTCTGGAAGCCATGAATTCGTTGAGGATGTCTTACTTCCTTTCGTTAAAAGAACAAACGCTACAATCACTTCCGTGATAGTGTTAGACGGCATCATGCATTTTGATCCTTTTCCCTCAACACAAGGAACACCAAGAGGATTCGAAGAGGTATTTTATGAATTTATTCAAAAAACTCAATGGAACCTCGCAGACATTCCCTGGTCCAGCTCAGCAACTACACGAGCACATGCATATGGGCGATTTTATTCAAACAGTCGGTCGAGATTCAATCGATGACGAACTTGTTCAAAGGTATTTTTTCTTTGTTATACACAAATATCTGAATGACACATATTTTCAGCTTCACTTCTGCTTTTTCAAAAACGGCGGCTCGTTTGAAGAACGATTGGACATTTCATCCATGGGTGCTTTCCATTACCTTAAACTTGGATGAGATAACAACAATGAATTCTCTGTACAGGTTGAGATCAAACCCTCTCTTTAATTTCATTTTTTTCGTCTCATAGATTACAACCATATCTATTTTCTGATCACTCATCTTTCTACTTCCATTCACGGAATGAAACTATTCCGACACTGTACGTTACGGATACATGTGAGCATCTATCACCCTGTTGAACAACACCAATACTCCCTTTCAGTAAATTATCGCGGAGTCAAGCAGTACTGTAACTATTGTGACACACTTTATATGATAACAGAACCTAATATGAGGTTCCTGACTCTTATAACAGACACTTTGATTCGGACTGTTGCCCACCTAAGTCAATCAGATGGTAAACTCATTTCCAAAAAACCGTAACAGACTTCTTTTCTTTTAGCGTTAGCTGTGTTGGATGAAATACAAACTCCACACTATACTTGAGAAGATTAAGCCTATCTTCTGTTTGTGTATATACAGTTATATATTGAGAGTAAATTATATTAATTTATAACAAAAATAAACCTTAATCACTTCTCCCACTACTTATCGATGAGGGCACACAAGCAACAACATTGTCACGTCGAATCATCACGTGATTCTCATTTCTGATGGAAATCACCGAGAGTTCGGTCGAAGTCGAGAGAGTGGATAAGTTCTTGTCTGCTGACGAAATTTCGTCATTGTCCAAGAAAATTCCGAGAACTCCACCAACTCCTAAATCAGCTAGGAGTGTAAGAACACCTGTGGATGGGGTGAAACTAGCATTTGTAAACCACTTTTTTCTTGGCGGATGGTTATTTAAATTATTCAGGACGATTTCATTTCTATTCTCTATCAATCACATGGACGAAGTTACGATGAGCAAGTTAGAAAGTTTGAATCGAGCACAGGATTGAAGCGTGAACAGGTTGGAGTACTCGGACCTAAAACAGGGAGAGAGATTGTTTAAGGGAGTATACTGCTTCGGTTTCTTATTAGCAATTTATCTTATAATGGGAAGAAGTGCTGAATTCGTTTGCAATATTATTGGCTATGCTTTTCCTGCGTATAAGAGCGTCCAGGTTTGCAACTTATAGTAATGACGTCCTGAATTCATCCTAAACAGGCTGTTCGATCAAATACAACTGATGATGATACTCACTGGTTGATTTACTGGATTGTTTTCGCAACTTTCTCCATAGTTGACTTTTTTGCTCAATCAGTCTGTAGTTGGTTTCCACCATATTGGTTGTTGAAAGCAGCCTTTCTGGTGTATCTCTACCTTCCACAAACAGAAGGAGCAATCCATGTTTATGAGAAAGTCATCGACCCATTGTACAATAGTATTGACAAGTACATTCAAAAAAAAATTTACAGTAGCATAAAAATAAATTAAAAGTCTTTTGAGATTATAAAGGTTTGAGTTTTTTGAGCTCTTCATATCGTTGTAAAGCCTCTTTCACATTCCAACTTAAATCCTGCAAAGGTTTAGTTTTTGTGAGAACAGCTAAACCGATAGCGTACTTGTAGTTTTTTCAGATCAAAATTGAACTGGAAGTTTTTGGCTTTCGCTTCATCAGTACACGTTGTGTTGAAATTCAAAGTAGCACAAGGTTTACCGATATTCATCAAAATAGGGGACTGAAAAGGTTGCTTACGTTTCAAATGTTTTTGAACGCGTTCCACCCACCTCCATCACTTTACCAACGGTCCAATTTAAGTCGACAACTTCGGGATAATCCCAGCCAATGATGTCCATATTTGCTCGTAAAGCATCTCTCTTTTCCTTGAATTCAGCATATTATAGAGTTGACAGGAGAACAGTCAAAGTTACCACGAATACTCCGTGAAAAAGGTCTGCTACTTCAGGACTCTCTATGAGGTTCTGGATTTGAGCTCTGGACAAATCCTGTTGGCAAATATCAACAAGAATCCCACAAATAATGAAATCGGTAGTTTCTTGCAATTTGGTTTCTTCTTGGCCTTAAAAGGCAGTCTGTTTATCAATACTTCAATAATTCACCAACGCTCTACTTCGCCTGCTAAGAAACTAGCCAATTCTGTTAGTTTTGTCTTGTTGAGATCGCTTACGGGGACATCTTTTAACTGTTTATAAATAGGATTTATCATTTTACTTAGAAATATGATGAATTTTGAATAAAACGCTCTATAAGCAGAACGTACGCAGCGACGTTCTGTTTAGTTCAACTGTAAAGTACACGGAAGTTTCCACGACCCATTTATAAATAAACACAACACTCTGGTTATGCCATTATGAGAGCAATGTGGGTCAATTATGGACTACGATTAATTGGAAAACATTGCTATGTCAATTCGCTGAGAGCGTGATGAAGTTTTTGAACATCTCCTCAAGCTTCAAGAACCTACCTTTGATGTTATGTTTGCAACGTGGCAATTCATTCATCTTTTGATAACTTAGCGATGAGGTTGGTCGGAATCTTAGCTCTCGTGGGATATGCCTGGCGGTGTAACGGAAAAGTTAACAAAGGCCGCTTGGTTAGTGAGAATAAGAGGATCATTTGAAAGATCATGAATTCAGGTGTCGTACATGAAAAGCTTGGACAGCAGTTTTGGTAACTTCCATGGATATCTCCTCAGTTTTCCTCCAATTAACTAACAGATTTGTGGCAATTCACGAAAGTCATGCTCGTTCTGCTCATCATCTCTACGTTCTTGCATTTCATCAATTTCGCTTTGATGATCTGGGTTGGTAGGAAAGAGAAGAAGAAAATTGCTAAAGTAAGTCGTTTCTAAGAATACTTTTCTATTTAAAGTCTTTAAGATAGTTGAACAAACGGCCCGAGAAATCTCTAGGAGATTGAAATTACAAGCAGTGCCCTCAGAACGCATTGGATCACAGAGTATCATGATGGAATCAAATGAAGAAACGACCGATTTCAATTCAACTTAGCTTGCAATTATGGTTTGATCTACAACTTTTCATTATTCACACCATGTTCCAGTGTTTGCAGTTGGATGATTGAAAAATATTGGATGGCTAGATTACGATTTTGGCAGAATATTGGAAATCCGGTCCGTATCGCTCGGGTAACTTGTTTCTCGTTTTCAATATTTTTTTCCTATCTGTATTACCTAATAGATAATGTAACTTTGTCCTCATAATGTTTAGTTGTTATATCTCCCTCTGCGTCATTCTGGTCTTTCGGCTTCACAGGCTTTTCGTTGAACTGTTTTTCTTTTATTTATTCTCTCTCCGTCCTTTTCCATCATTTCAGACATATGTTTTCTACCTTTTATAGCTTTCTTTTGGACCAAAAAAGT
Organism: Auanema sp. JU1783; assembly: GCA_943334845.2. Taxonomy (NCBI): domain Eukaryota; kingdom Metazoa; phylum Nematoda; class Chromadorea; order Rhabditida; family Rhabditidae; genus Auanema; species Auanema sp. JU1783. The sequence continues at coordinate 1,317,051 of CALQYR020007445.1, read as the reverse complement.
AAATATGAACTGTAGTGAATCACTTTCATTCAACTACTTGACAACAGCGTATTATTCATGTCTTTTATGGAAATTTTTGTATCCCAGAACTCAGTTTAAACTTGAAAAAAATCTGATAGCTATTGACGTTCAACATAGGATGTCATGCGATTCAACTCGCCACACGACGAGAAAGTCTTTTTGAAAAACTTTTAATGCGACCAGTTGTAGTCGGCATGATTCTAGTCAATTGGAAAAGAGGTAGATTCTATTGCTGCCTATGATTCAGTCTGAAATCTCATCGTCTGGTGATTGATATTCTCATTTTGTTCTTTTTTCCTGAACCGTTTCCCCATTCTGCTCTACAGAAGTATATTGCAGATGATTTCCTTGGCTTCCTTAATTGTTCTGAGTACCGTTGCCGTAGTTCAATCAACGCCGTCTGTATGGGCTTGTCCTTTCGTACCCGTCGGACCAATGGTTCAGCCATTTGACATGAGGATGGGGGAAGAGTGAGTTTCGATAATGAATAACTATTATGTGTGATATACGCTTCTGCGTTGAATGACTTCGTGAGATCAAATTATGAATGCAACCCCTCTCTATTATAATTTCTTTATACTGAACGTCTTATGACGTAGTATTACGTGGATTAAGCGAATGTTTCGAAGAGTGACACAAATAAAATAGTATTATTGTCAATTTGACATTTCATTTCTTTATAGTTGCCCGTCGGATTCTTTTGTACACTATTATTCATGCTGCGATGATAATCCATTCCAATGCTGCTTTCATTTTGAAACTTGGGCAATGTAAGTTCTAAATTAAATTTCGTTGTGGAAGTTTCCAACTATTTCAGAGTTATATTTTCCATCATTGTGCTCAGTGGGGTTGCTGCTGGACTGTTCTTTGCTGGAAGACTGCTTCTCCGTCAGAATTAACATTTATTTCTATAATTTTCGCTTTTTTTTTCTAAGAAAATCAATTTCTCACTCTACTCATATGAATATTGAATTTATTTAGCATTAATTATGACTTGAATTGTAAATATTAAAGCTTTTAAACAGATTACTTTTTTAATTCATTAAATATTTCGAACTCAGTTTTTCTTTCAATTTTACGAATAACTCTGCAGCAGTTGCGGGCTCCGCCCATTTTTCCGTGTGCTCACGCAACAAGACTACATGTTAGTGTTTATAGTTATTTTTAGATTATTAACTTAATTTTATGCAACAACTGAGCATCTCATGATTTCAGTTGTAGCTTGTAGTGTAGATGTTCTTTTTGAATAGCATGCTGCTTCCTGTGTTTTTTCGACTTTCCTTTGAGTTACCTACCTAGTTCACTTCGTTTTTCCTTGACCTCTATAAAAATGCGAGGAGGCTGTATCCTTATTCTGCTCATATCAGATATATGTAGAGAAAGTAAGGATGTTTTAGATATTAAGTTTTAAATGCCTGACGGACCACAGCAGATGCAGCCATCGTCACTAGTTGCTGCTTTGAGCACACCTTCTGTAAGCTTTACCGATTTTCCTTTTTTCACTGCATGTAGCTTATATTTGTGCATCATGTTTATAACTGCTTCAATTCTTAACGTCTGTCAGCTCGTTACTCGTATTTTAAAGTTTTACATGTACTAATAACCTTAACAGGTGGTGGAAGAATAAGTTGTTCGATTCCTTCACAAATGCATTCCCAACGTATGTCTTATAACGGATGGTACTCATCAAATGTAACTTTTTTTCCTTTTTAATACATTTTGTCCATTGTGCCAACGACGATTTACATGTCTTCATTGTTTTGCATGGTTTTCAATGTTAAGAACAAAATTAGATCGAAGTTTTGTGTGAGGGCAGACTGTAAGACAGTCATACGTTCTTACAGTGTGCTCGCGCGGGGGGAAACTTGCCATAGTACCTGTCCACTTATTAAAAGTTTATTTTACAGCAAGCTATGCAACATTCGCAACAGCAGCAACAACAACAACAACAACAACAACAGCAGCAACATCAACAGCAGCCAGTACAAGGACATCAGCCGATTCAGCAAATGCATCTCTCACAACAGCAACAACACCATCCGCACCAACAGCATCCACAACAACATTCTCAACCACATCCTCAGCCGCATGCTCAACAGCATCCTCAACATGGTCAGCAGCATGGTCAGCAACATGGTCAACAACATGGTCAGCAACATCAAGTTGGTCCTCAGTCCTCTCAGCACCCTCAACACGTGCAACATGCACAACATCAACAAATTCATCCTCAACATCAACATCATCCTCAAAATCAAACCCCGACTCAACAAAACCATGACAACTACCAACAAGTCCAGAACAGTAATGGACCAACACCTGGTGTCGGAGGTCCTATTAGAGTGCAGCCGCAAAGTATGCTTCTTCTTAATTTCTTTATCAATTTTTCGATTCAGTTCGATTAGTTCGTCAAGCTATCACACCATACCCTCAGGGAAGCACCCCTCATTCGGGTCAACAGCATATGAGACCAATAACAATTCAGCAACCTAATCAAGGGCAACAGTTCCAATCACAGTTCCCTCCTCAGGTTCAACTATTATTTCTTCATTCTTCATTCTCTTTTCTGTATTAAGGTTGTGGTTAGAAACATTGCTAGCGTTCAAAATAATGGTCCACCCCCTCCTCAGAATCATCCAGCTCCCGCTCCTCCTGCACCAGCTACAAATTTCGTGAGTACTTCTTTCAAATTCATTGCATTCATGATACTCACTTCAGCCCAATCAATCGATTCAAAACAGTAGTATACATCCTCATCCTCAAGGGACCGTGGTTCACCTTAATATGACTGCTGGCGCTTTGATTGATAAGGTTTGTTGCTTCTGCAGCGTTTTCAATGAGCAGTTCTTGTTTACAGGTTAAACTTGATGATCTCGTGCATCAAATTGATCCATCCACTGTCTTAGAGGACAATGTGAAAGATGCATTAGTGGAGTATGCTGATGAGTTTGTTAACGAGGTTTTTCAAGCCTTGCACATAATGCTTACCAGTGTTTTCTTTACAGATTATTGATAAAGTTTGTCGCTTAGTTCAACATAGAGGGAATAAGCGTTTAGAAACGAGAGATGTAGAAATGGTTCTTAGTATGGTATTCAATTTGCCGTCGGTAAGAATTTCTGTAATATATTGACTATTTCATCTTCTGCTTCAGGTTCCTCGCGTTCATGTGTTCGGAGCTCCTCCTACCGTTTTGCCTAAGTTAGATGGTTACCCTGCTACTGATGCTCATAAGCAACGATTAGCTTTAATAAGAAAACAGTTGAAGAAAGCTTAGATGTTTTTCCAAATTGATCCTCACAAAACTCTTCGGGTTTGTCTGCTACACTCAGATACATCATAACTATATTTTGTTGTATAAATTTATTGATTTTAATTATAAAATAATCGTAATTGTCTTTTACTCATACACACATCGGCTCTTCTCCGATTTCTGATACCTTTTCTGTTTGTTTATTTCTCGCTAACTTCTCATTTTCTTAGAAGAATCACTGAAGGAATGATTGAGCCAAGCAAGTCTTCTAGGTAAAAGCTGGTACGTTGTTTTCTGTTCCTTACCATTTTCAAATTATTATTTTTCAGTTCAATGTTGTTCTCGTCAGTCTTGGCGATATTCCTCATCTCGTGGTCCTCGCTCTTTCTTCTTGACTATGTTTTACGCGTAAAAGGTTGCATTCCGTATATATCTTTCGCTGAGAAATATGGTCTCGAAGTATCTCCATTCCAAGTAACTGAGTGTTTGATTTACAAGTTATAGTAATCTATTCTTAGATCCGGTTGTACACTACATGTAATGACAATGAAGAAACTTTATTGCCCAAGAAGAAAACTCCTTCGCTCCGAAGAACTTTAGCTTCCATTTGGTTTGCGATCGGAGCTTTAGTTTCCGTCGTTTGTATAGTTGCAATCACAGGGTACCTGGCCAGGCTTCTTTACATTGGTAAATTTGAGACTTTTTTCGATTTCTATGTGTCTTGTTTTAGAAACTCTTAAGTTTGGAGCAACTCGACCTCATGTAGCACCCTACCGAGCGATACCTGTAACGACTACAGTTGTACCTGTCGTGACTGAGAATATCGATGATCTACCTGTTCAAGCTGTCGAAGATTATGATATTCTTGACGGCAGTAGTAGAGAAAATGAAGGTTGGTAGTTTAAACCGGAAATAACTAACATCAAGCTGTTAGGATTGGTACCAATTGTTCCCGGAGTTAACTTGCCTTGGAGTCATATGCCTTTGTTCATGTTCGTGTTAATAGTTTCTGCCATTTTTCATGAAGTACGTGATCATCCGGTATTCCTCTGACTTAATTTGTTGTTTAGCTTGGACATGCTTGGGCTGCAAGAAACAAAGACGTGAAAGTCAATGGGTTTGGAGTGTTCGTGTTTGCCCTATATCCTGGGGCTTTCACTGATATTGAAGCAGATTCATTGAGTTCGTTAACATAACTGAATCTATTTTCTGATGTTATTCTTTTCAGAGAGAGCATCAACATTCTCACGCCTTGCTATATTCGGAGGTGGAATTTGGCACAACATAATCTTAGCAATAGTAGCCTACCTGCTATTCTGTGCGACTCCTTACGTACTTTTCCCTTTGTTTGCTGACGGAAATGGTGTCACTGTCACAGGTATGTCACTTTTATTTGAAAAAAGAAAAGAGTCATTTGAAGGTGTTGATATGCGGTCAGGTCTTCACGGGAGTGCCGGTTTATCGCCTGGTTTCATTGTTACTCATATCGACGATTGTCAAGTTCACGATGTAAAAAGTTGGAGAGAATGTGTAAGGCTACTGGAACACCAGAGAAATGGACGTTGTGTTGAGACGGAGACTTTAGAACACGCTAGAAGTCATGATGTAGTAATTTCTCAAAAAAAATGAACACAAAGAACAATTTTTCAGACATCGACGACTGAAGATGAGATTCAATGTTGTGATAGCTTCGAGAATATTACTCATGCTCACATGTGCTTTGAGTCCAGCGTTCAAATTGTTCTTCATGACAAGAGCACTATGAGTCCTAGTCTAAAAAAGGTTTTACGCTTGGGGCCAAATATAGTTAGTTGATATTCTCACTGTTAGACTCATCATAAATTTCAGACGATTGAAGAGATTGTGAATGAGAGGAGGGAGTTTGCGCGTCAGTTCAGTTGCATGTCAGCTAGATTGATGACCGATTATCCACTCTGTAACTCTTCTGTGACTTGTGATCAGGTTAGATACATTCTAAAGCTTGTCTATTTTTTTGTTTATAGTCAGAGAAGTCAATGACATGTGCTTATCCTGCATTATACAATGGCACGCAGTTATCCAGGATTACCGTGAAGAATAGTTTTAGGCCTGTTCTTTATGTTGGAAACTTGGATGAGGTTTGGTTATGCGGAACTTCCAATAACATTTTTTCTATTCAGTTAATATCTTTTGTGTCCATACACCCACTGGTCTCTAGATTTGCTAACGTACCTCACTGGGTCGCCACTACCGTAGAAATAATCCCTAAAGTAAGGAATCTTAATGGAAGTCTCTTCTCATTACGCGTTTTAGTACTTCTTCACTCTTTCTGTAGCCTTAGCTGCTTTGAACGCAGTTCCTTGTTATGCCTTAGATGGACAATTTCTAGTCGTTACTATTGTCAATTGGTTAGCGGGTTCCTTACCCAGAAGGTTTGTAAGAAAAGTAGTTCTTATCATATAGAATACATTTTAGAAAACGTCAACTGCTGTCCTCATCTATCCTTTTCATCGGTACTCTTCTGCTCGTGGCGAATATTCTTATCGGCTTCCTAAAGTTTTTGTTTTAACAAACGGTAGAACGAGTAGATCCAGGAGGTAATCCACTCCTCGGTATGACTGAGAACTCACATCATTTGAACGTATCTCCCCTAATTATCGTATTATTTGCCTACATATGGTCTCTGAGAGTCTTAAACGATCTTACTAAAAAGGAATATTTATCGTCATTACTTAGTCTGAAGATTTGTGAGAACCATCAGTTCTCCTATCTTCAACCATCATTCCAATCTAGTTGAAATCTTTCTATGCCATGTTGTATAGTAGACAGAGGCAATATAATTAGCATAGCACCGCATATTAGCCAAACTGAGATCTTTCTCCTCGTGTATATCAGTAATTTTTGAAATTGTTTAGTCCTCACTTAATAAGTCAGCTGATTGTGATAATATCAATTAGTTTCCCTCCGTAATATTGTTTTTACAATGAGTCGTATGCCTTTCGGGTAATTAATGGTGATGAGGTAATTCTTGTGCAAAATTTTTTTGGAACGTGGTAACTTGAACATAAACTTTTTTATTTTTTCATATTGAATTGTCTTCTCAAGACGCAACAAAAACAGATTGAAGCTGAAGTCATGAAATCAAATTTTCAAACATCCTCTTTCCTTACCTATGAGCCCGAAGCTAGGGAATATGATAATTGTCAATAGAACAATGAGTGGGGCCCTGCCTACGCTGAGGTCGATCTTCTCGGGATATTCCTCTGTTGGAGGAATCAGCAGATTATATTCTTCTTCTCTCTGGAAAAGGAAGAGAATGTCTCTAAAAAGAGATGAGCAAAACTTTTTCAACGCAAAGCTGGGCTGTTTCGTTTCCACATAGTATTTGTAGAACGTCAGTGGGCAGTTCATCGAGCTTTACAGAACAACTACAGGGACGGAAACACGACTGGTATTTTAAAATCTGAAAACGAAGAGATATCATCAGAATATCGTAGGGTGGTAACCTTGTCATAAGTGAAAAAGCATCCTGGTCCTGAATCAAGTATTGCGAAAGCTACACGGTTAAAGAAGCTCTTTTTAAGTTTCTGCAAATTGGGCTTCAGAAGCCTTTGCATATCCAAACAGTAGTTTCTACAAAGGAATTACTATGAGTTTGAAGACAGACACACCTATTCAGTAAGTAGCCCTGGCCATCCATGAAGTGGTTGAACGTTCCGTTGCCAGAGTAATAGAATTTTGTGAAAAGAAATTTGAATAAAAACTTGGTGGATGCGTCTCGAGCCTTTATCATTGTTTCTAAGACCTGTAAACCGTTCATATATCAGAGAAATTACAAAAGGTAACTTCTGGCCAAGGCATACAAGATCCTCCAGTGATTGTTGTTGTCCTTTTTCCGTAATACTGCATTCTCTGAATTTTCTTCGTGTTTCTGGTGAAGTCTGGAGGGAGATCTGGCCAACACCTGTAAACTTTAAGCATTAAGAAAATTGAACTTCTTCATACTGTATCGTCTCATCTTCACACGAGGGAAAACATGGTTCCCATAACTGATGACCGACTTCCGGGTGCATATTAACAAGTGCAAATTTGGAATATTGGTTGTAACCTCGACCATCCTTGATATACCTGTATACGGTAATTGCAGTGTACACATAACTGTAAGCAGACTTGAGAACGGTTGTTGATAAGTTTCCTTTCACTGTAGTCCATGGACCCAAAATTTGTGTTTGAGCTCCTGTTTGATAACATCTGAACAGTAACATGGGTATGACTCATGCCAATGATAGCTTATCATTACTCCTACCTCTTGCGAGTAGACAATATATGTCCACGAGTATATCCTCTAGCATGAGGTATTCCCAATGGACCAACTGAAGCAATGCATTATGAAGAGATCAAAGAAGAAAATTTAAAAAAAAACTTTTAATTGCTGAAGTCGCATGCGGAATCTGATTCATGATATGAGCAACATCCAAAATATCCATCAAGTCTTTAGGAAATCAATTTCATATTCCAACAGAGAATGAAAAATTAATTTACCTATTACTTTATTATGTTTTTCAATTGATATTCTATCAACTAATTTCAACGGGAAATATTTTTCGTATTTGACAGCACGATGTAGCAGACGATATGGATAGTGGTTTTTCCGTAAACATAATTGATTTGAGAAAGAGGAGCATGGAGAAAAACATGAATTCCGTATTATCTATGAACATAATTATTTGAAAACATATGTGATTCTTCATTCCATCTCTTCCCTCTCTCTCTCTCTCTCTCTCTCTCTCTCTCTCTCTCTCTCTCTCTCTCTCTCTGCTCTACGAACCTCTTTCTTCAAACTTCGAACATAGCACCAAGGACCGAGTTCATGATTATCGGGATTGCGGCAGTAGTTAAAATGATCGCTTACAGACACAATGCTATTTCGAAGTGTATATAAGTGGGAGGGACTTTGAAAGCGATTGAAGTCGTCCGAAGAGTAATTAAGCGACTTTATGGAATCCCATCGAAGACATGGCTGCTTCCTCAAAATTATTTTTTTCATTCTTCACATTTGCTTTGTTTTTCATTCATTTTTTTTCGTATCATCAGATATAGATACAGCTTTCTGCCTCGAAATCTATGCTATGATGAACTTGGCTTACCTTACTGTAACAGCTTGTTTCCCTCTATACCAGCCCATACGGTCGTTGTATGGTCGACATACAATTCGTGTATCTTGTACAGCCGAAGATCGCTTCATATTTACATTTGTAAAGCGTGTTGTATTCAATCTGAATTTGAAGGATTGCATTTTTCGTCGACTCCAAAACGAAATACCTTCGAATGGCACAATGAGGATGTGCTAGTTTAGAAGGAGCGACTCCCATTCGCGTACAGTTTTCTTTTTGTATTACTTCCTAATTATTTTGATGTAAATTATGTTTTCGTGTTAATCAATAGATAGAGAAGCTCTGATTACTTTTGAATGATACATCTCGTACGTATGCCAACAACTCTTTGTACACATGAAGCTTCTATGATTGTACCACATCTTGCTCTCTTTAACAAGTTCCAAATGTCATAATCACATTCCAAACAATCATACCGTCAAACACTTCTTCTGGCATATTAGAGGTTTTCGAACTTCCATGACATATTAGATTTCCATAAATTAGTATTATTATACGGACATCCATCTTGTATGATATATATCAAATGTCATCAACGAATGCTTCATCTCGTAAACTCACAACACCTCCAAAAAACAAAACCTGCAGATCTAAGTCCTACTGTACCTAAAGTCTACCTAATTACCATAACTTCAGAATTTCCAACAAACAAAACAAGATACACAAGGTGAGGTAATACCTGGTACTATTACAAGTAACATCTAGTCAGAGTCCTCATTTCATAGATCGCTCGATCTTTCAAATTTTCTATTTTTTGGATTTTGAGGGATCAGGGATGGTCGTAGATATGTCAGATCAATGATGTGTTTGTGAAGTGATCATGAAGAGAGGGTGTACATGTTCGATCTAATAGAGATAGGTTCAGGATAATGTTACAGGTTGTGCGGGGCAAATTGTTCTAAGATGTGGTGCTTCATGTAGAAGCTCGGCTGATGAACATGATGCGTCAGCAGAGAGGTGATATAGAAGGCAGTCTCTGTACTGCTACGACTTACTGACAACTCCTTCTCAGCACCGAAAACCTGAAGTCTTCCTAAAGTTCTCTTTGTAAGTATAAAGGAGGAGTTCTTGTGCAACAATGAGCTAGGGTCTGGTGTCAGTGCTTCATACATTATGTGTTAATCTGCAAAAGATTAAAGTCGGGATAGCCAGGTGGCTCAAACATTTCGGGCACTTTGCTATAATTGAGAGTAAATTCCTTCCAATTGTTCTCCTGAATTCGGAAAAGCATTTGTTGATGACATATATTGGATTATTTCCTCATTATCCAACCTGTCGTAGCTTTCATTCTAGCAGTTTCATTCGCAATTTTCGGCAAATTCGTCTTTTCAGTTTTGGAATTCATTTCATTTCCGCTTTTCAGCATTTTTGACGGAACGCCTGCTTAGGAAAAAAAATTTGCAATTGTTTCATTTTCTCATCTGAATTCTATTCAAGACGCTGTATCACCTCTCTTTTCATGCATCAGAGAGTTCTCATTAGGTCCCTTCACAGTTCGTTGTTTATTCATCTTCAAGTTTGTGTTCTGATTTTCTTCTAACATTTTTCGTTGAACGCTCGCTTTTGGGTTTTCAGCTGCCTCTTTTTGTTCAATATTAGAGATTATTATTTAAAAAAACCATAGATAACAGACGTCGACATAGCAGTCTGATATTCTATCAAATGAATTCAGCGTCAGATTCTGTTCTACGTGAAGTTCACGTCGATCAAAAGACGTAAATATTCAAACTTCATCTGAATCTCTAGGCGCAATCATGAGCGGTTGTACATGCATACACACGCGCACACAAGAGACATACACGTGTAAGACAGAAGTGAGCAGAGAGCATCAATATGTATCTCATCCAATTACTGCAATAACCTTTCAAACTCATTATTTATCAGAAAAAAATAATTCCAAATTCTAGAAAATTCTTTGATAATTTGCATAATGATCATTCGTTGATAAAATCGCTCAAGGATTTGTTGCGAAGCTTCAGCATGCAAGTTTACGTGAGTTCCTTATGTATACACAACACACCGTTGTCAATGTTGCCATCTGAAACCATCTACATACAAATTCCTCTTCATCATTCTGGTCCGGTTCTTCTCTCAAAATAACAAAAACGTAGAGACGAAATTTCGGTGCTTTTTTTGTTTGTTTTTATTTTTCTCAATTAATTCGATAAATGAAAGTTTTGAAAGATATTTATTTGCGTGTATAACATTGAATGAATGAATACATGTGCCTTGCAAAGCTTTCGTTACCATGACCACATGATTTAAAGCTCAAAATGAGTGAAAATGAGTAGAGAGAGAATGCAAGAAAGATGAAAATAACATTCATCTAGAAGAGATTATCCATAAGGCAGAGAGTCAAGCCGAATACATGAAGGAGGTAGGCCTTGGCCAATTACGGAAAGCAAACCTTCATAGACATGTAGTCAGATCATTGGCTCAGCAACTAATGACAATTTCTTTCAGTTGCCTCTCTCTCTCTCTGTCTCTCTCTTTCTCTCAAACTGTTTCTCTACCTCTCTCGCTTTTACCTATCACCAGCTCTATCTATCTCTACATTCCTTCCCTCATTCACCTCTACTCTCTCTTCCTCTCTATCTTTCCCTCCGTCTCTCTCTTCCTATCTCTATTTTGGGAATATTTTAGAATATTAAAAGAGAAGTATATTCGATACTTAAATTAAAAAGTGATTAAGCCAATGTTATAGAATTCGAGAAATGATCGAATGAACCAATCTACTAGTGCTGCAAAGATTTTTTTGATTAAAATTCTCCAAAAATGAATTGAACTCTTCTTCCGCTCATTCTCAATACCCGTATCTCCAATCCTCTTTCAGTTTCTCTCTCTCTTACTCTCCCACTCGTTCTCTACCTTCGTTTCTATTTTCTTCGTAGATTTAATTATGTGTTTGAAGGTGTTTTCCGTTTTTTTTTGAAAAAACTAAAAATAACATTTTAAAGTAAAAATGGACAAGATGGATGGAAATGCTTCTTCTGATCTGGTCGCTCGATGGAGTGTCCCATTACAGGATAAAGTTATCAGCTAACTGATTACATTATATAAATCAGAGCTTTAGATTCATCGAATAGAATTCGAACACGGAACAACTACAGGAAAACGTATCATTCGTGTTGATGGCAAGGTTTGTCATAAGTTCTCACAGCTCTCGTTGGACTTCAATATCTTGCTATCTAGGAAGTCTTACGTCATGATTGGATGTTCAAATTAGTTGGAAAAGAAGCTTTCACTATTGGAAGTATGAAATGTGTGATTGGTGTTGAAGCTTTGGGAACATTTGCTTACGAATATAGTCTTGAGGTTCGTTTTTGTGTTCTTTTTTTCAGAGCTCTTTCGGCTCTTCAAGCTTCATTCTTCTCTACTCAGGGGTTTCTGAGAGCTTTTGCTTAATTGTCTTTATTTGTGAGCTTCTTGTTGTTGATCCCATTTTGAAGCTTTGAAGAACTAATTGATTAACACTAGATTTCAGCTCCTTTAATCTATTTTTGTCTTTTCAAACATAAACTTTCAATCGTTCTTTGAGCTTCACACATGCTCTTACAGGTTAATGGAAAACCTTTTGAAAAGTTCCGCGAAGAGCAGAGCAAGAAGCTCCAAAGTTGGGAAACGCATATCAATGGCGATGACACGCGGATCGTCTTAGGTGCGACAATGGGCTTCTTCATATAGTTTACAAATGATTTTTGTAGATAAAGATACTATGGAAGTATGGGTGAATGGACAGAAGATTGACACCGCGGTAATAACATTCGAAGAACATTCAAAGTAGAATCATGACTTCAGGGTGAATTCGTTGATGATGGAACGGAAACTCACTTTGAGATCGGAAGACACTTATGTAAGATTCGATCGGTGAGTCAATGAAAGTCACATTTGATAGTGAATATGATAATACTAATTAAGGTGAGTAGTGGAAAGAAGAAAGTTGGCGTTGTTCACACATTCTACGTAGATGGAGTTCCTCAAGTATGTGCTGAGTATGGCACTGATGCTGGTCCATCCATCAATTGAAATAAAGTGATATACTTTTCCATATATTTAGTTTTCTTATTATTATTATTTTATTTTTTTATTGTATCAGGAATGAATTATTTTTTCTTGCTTAAACAAATTTTCAGATAATATTCTAACGAACAAGATTCCTTGAATATGAAAGTTACTTGCACCGTAGCTGATTGCGGTTATACAGTTATGTACTATAACGCTGATTACAAAGATTATAAAACCGTTGATACATTGCTTCTGACGGTTGTCATACTTCTCAAAGAGCCAGATCTTGTTGTCGAATACCTACGGATCTCCTGCAGCTGTATTTTTCGAAAATATGTTTCTTTCTCTCTCTCAAAAGAATCCATAAAGGAGTATGTTTTCTTAACATACTATGTTCGTTCTTGTGGTCAGTTGAAGGAGAATCTCATTCTGATCTCCGCCCCTTGTTCGTTGCCATAGGCACTATTGAATTCCTTCTAAGCATTTCTCTCTCTTTGTTAAGTTCTCTGTTTTCTTCTTTCTCTCTCTCTCTCTCTCTCTCTCTCTCTCTCTCTTACCCTCTTTCTTTCTCGCTGTTTCTCTCTCTCTTAATTTTGCAGTTATACAATGGGTTCATTCACACTATCTTTCTCTACATCTCTTGCACCTCCTCATCTATGTATTCTCTCTCCCTTCCCTCCTCCCTCTTTAAATGATTCGTTTACCTTCATGTTCCTGAATAGATTTCCCTCTTTATTTTTCTTTATTTTTTCTTTAAAAGGTTAACCGCACCTCTATGCCCTCTCTCTCTCTTGTAACCTTCTCTGTCTCAGCTACTCCTTTATTCTATTCGCTTTATGCTCTTTGTCTTTTTTCTCTCATTATCTTTTCATATTCTCGTATTGTAGTTCAAGCTTATTATGAGGCCAAATTATAGGAAGGTCTCGTGTCACTGACTGCGAATGAGTTTCGTGTTCAGTTTGCAATTTCTGACATGAGAACGTAAGCAAATGATCTTCAGATATTTTATTTTCTTGACGTCAGTTTAGAAAAAAAAGAATTGCACAATGAAATTGAAGCTTCAAAACGGATGTCGGAGGTGTTCGCCAAAAAAAGCTAATGAAATTGAATTTCCAATTAAACTTAACTTGATAGAAATTAAAAGAGGAAAGCTCTGTCGGTTCTACTGCTGCTGCTGCTGCTGCTGCTGCAACTAAGATTGCAAAATGAACTTTCTTCAGCTCAAGCTGCTTTTCAATTCGTTCCTGATAATTCTGCTTGGAATAGTTGCAAGGTGGAAGTCTCAGCTGGTTGACCACCTAGTTCCGCCCTCAGACTATTCCAGGAGGCAACATAGTCAGGCAGCCATCCATAGCAGTTTGAACTAGCCCTATAGGCTATTCAATTGAAAGCCATGAGAGGAGAGTGAGAGAGAGAACATAAGAGAAAAAGAAAAAAAGGAGGAGAGTCAAAGAAGGGGAGGGAAAGGGTGGTTTGGAGGGGGAGACATAAGGCGCTCGTCGGTCCGTCCGTCCATTTGGGTCCAATAGCAGCCTCTGTGGTTGGCTGGTATGGGTGTTGAGAAGCTCTTTTTTCAATTCTCTCTCTATCTCTCTCTCTCTATCTTTCTCTCTCTATCTCTCTTCCCTTCTCTCTCCCTTCTTCTTGTTAACTAATAACATATAGTATAAAGAAAAAATTCTCAAGTATGAAATATAGTTTTTGAATATATTTTTTGCTTCATAAGCTGACCAATTAGAATATTTTTGCGTGAATAGTCCTCACGTGAAGTAAACTATCATTTTATGTAAATGCAGAGCTCGTTGATCGGTTGTTTTCTTCTTATTTTTCTTTTGAGCTTTTCCTCCCTCTATCTTTCTTCTCTCTTTGCATTTCTCTCTCTCTTTCAGTCTTACTTTCCACTCTTTTATACTTTCCGAACTATTTTCTTAATATTCGTATTCATATATATTCAGACAAAAAAAAAGAATAATTGTAATCAAATTATCTTCAACAGCATTCCAAGAGTTGACAAGCTTTGTTCCCATCCCCTCAGGCGTTGTTACAAAATGTTTCGATCACGGTCCAGTTCTATAACTTCGATTCATGGCCGGTCCAGTCGCAAAGGTAACAATTTTCAATTTTTAACTCTTCCACTTTCCATTTGATGTACATGCGTACATGTGTGTTGTCATTCATCTTCCTGATTTCTCTTCTTGCTATTTCTCTTCTCCTCATATATTATCGTTGTGAACGATTACTATTTGCAAAAAGAGAATATGTGTTTTGTTGAGATGAAGAGCAAGAAGAGTATCATTGTTCTGTTCTTTACTATACTAACTATACAACTGAGATTATCATATGATTAAGGTATATCATTGGATCGTAACAATAATCATATACGAATTGATCGTCAAACTCGTCTCGTGCATAACACCTCTAAACATGTAAATGAAGGATTTTTTGGAGTAAGTTTTCTATTTTTCTATGAATTCAGCTTCACTGCTGCAACCCAGCTTCTTCTTCTTCTTCTTCTTCCTCTTCTTCTTTTCCTGCTTCTTCTATATTATTATTATTTATTTCATTTAGCTTTATTCTCATTCTTGCTTTCATGCGACGGAATAAAATCTAAAAAAAAAGAGAGAAAAAGATAATTGCTTATTAGGGAGAGCAAGATGAGATTGTATAGAGAGAGAGAGATATGAAGAGAATGAGAGTCTAAAGAGAGAAGAAGAGAAGGAAAACTGAAATTTTAATGAAAATTCGTAGACAAACACACTTTTCTTTTATATTTTTTTATTTTAATTATTTCCACAGAGACAAGCTATTCAGATACAGAGAGAGAGGGAGAGACAGTGAGAGGGGAATCAAACAAAAAAAAATTCAAATTTAGCACATTCAGAAAGTCCGCTCAGAGTTCATCCGTCCTGCTATGATGATGATGATGACGAGGCGAGGACGAAAAACGAAATTATAATTGTACATTCTTTTTAAATAGCCCTGAGGGCATATTGTACTTTTACTTCGTATAGCTCCTTATATGAGAAAGTAACAAAATAATTCAGTTGGAATTCCTACTTTCGTCATCGTTTCTCTCCACAATCCACACTTCCGGTCATTTTTGGCTGGGCACACTGAAAACTAAAAATTGGAAGAAAAAAATAGGAAAAATCAAGAAGGAGAATAACATAGAGAGAGAGAGAGAAAATAGAAAAAGTGAGGAAAAAGAGAGAGAGAGAGAGTGAGAGAGGGAGGAAGGCAGAGAGAGATGTCGTCTAAAACTTCTTTTTGTGATGAAATGGCCGGAAAAGTCACGTTGTACGGCGAATACATGCTATACTAACTTTGAAGTTGGTATGAGCTTAGTTCTGAGTCGGTAAGAAAATTAAACAAAAATTAAGAATTTAGTCATCGGTAGAGTAATTAACCATGTGTGAAGTTACTATTTACTTTCAATTAATGTTTGATTCTGTTCTCGTTCAATGAAATTGAAGCTTCGAAGTCAATGAGGCAGGTCGTGTCATCGAATGTCTTGTACGAGCAGCGGCTTGATTGATGAACGTCTATTCGTTATAATAATAATAATAATAAAGAAAATATTTCAAAATTTTTTGTGTTAATAACAAAACTGTGCTTATAGAGAGAGAGAAAGAGAGAGTGTGAGATATATAGATAGAGAGATAGAGAAAGTGAAAAGGATAATTTCTATTTCATTGCAGGCGTCCGAGAATATCCGGGTCGTTAATGCTCGAAGCTGTTTGGAACGAAGTTATGAGATTGGGCCATTAGTTGGTCAAGGAAACTTTTCCAGAGTATACTTTGCTCTTCGAAGGAAAGACGACAAGAAATGTGCTTTAAAGGTGAGATTTATTATTATTTTCTTTTTTTCTATCTGAAGCTAAGCAGGGTGGAAGGGAAAGTTCAGAAGAATAGAATATAATAATAAGAATGAAAAAGTAATAAAGCAGAAGTGAAGTATGACAAAGAAGGTCTGCTGACCGGATGTAGAGTTTTGTAGATCAAAGAAGTAAATCAAGACGGACAGGGAGGGGAAGAGAGAGAGAGAGAACGGAGCGACAGAAGAAGGTGAACGTTATAGGCAGGTGCTTCTGAATGATGGGTTAAGGAAGGAAAGAGGTAAGTAAAGCCATAATGAAACGACATGGAGGTGAAATCCTTGAAGAGCACGATGGAAGCCCTCGTGAGAGGTTGCAGAAAACTATTCGTAGAGAAAACCTTGCAAGAAGGAGATCGTAGTGGCAAGAAGAGAGAAAAAAGCTCGCAGAGGTAGTCCATCATTCCCATCTATAAAGAGTTTCAAAAGCTTTTCGATTGTCCACTTTTGAAGTTTATGTCTCGTAAAGTCAAAATAATTTGGTGTTGAAAAAGGAAGTCTCCATTGTCCATTTAAAGTTTTTAAATAAGCAATGAGTTATGGGGAAGTAGCGTTTTCCTTTATACTCTCTCTTTGCATGTTGTTTTTTGAGAGAGGGGGAGGAAGGTAGTCAGCCAGGGAGGGAGTGTGGAAGAGGGACAACACAAACTATATGAAAAGATGTAAAATAAATAAAAATAAATTTATAGGAAATCGATAAAACTCAATTACGAGGCAAATGGTTTTTTGTGGAGAATGAAGTCGAAATAATGGAGATGTGTAATCATGAGAATATTGCTCAACTAGTGGATGCTTTCAAGACTTCACACAAATACTTTTTAATATTCGATTATGCCCAGGTGATTAACTATCAGACCGTTTATCATATAGTTATCATTTGAATTTCAGAACGGAGATTTATTTGAAGCTATACGAGTACGTGGAAAGCTTGGTGAACAGGAATCAGCCAGCATCATATCACAGGTGTGTTGTAGTCGAGTTAACCATGTCCTATGCTTCACACAATTCGTGATGCTTCATTCTATATTCATAACATCCTTGTGTACTACATGAGAAATGCAGAGATCATCACTAAGCATCAACAGCTTTTGTGTTATCTGCTCCTAGGTTCGTGACATGCATATCTACTTCTTATGTATGATTGAACCTATATTACAACCTTGATGTTATGAATTCCTTCAATGGAATGCGATGTTTCAAATTCCTTTTCATCACTTCGAGAAAGCTATCTTTGAATATTACAGACGGCGTCAGCATTAGCTTATTTGCATTCACGCAAGATTGTACATCGTGATGTTAAGCCAGAGAATCTGCTGCTACATTCCAATTGGCACATACGATTGTGTGACTTTGGGCTAGCGTGTACAGTGCTCGGCCCACTCTTCCGGGTGTGTGGAACTCCAACCTATTGTGCTCCTGAGATTCTTCGTGAATGTGGTAAATTGAATACTTTTTTTTGTTTCAAATAACCCCTCAACTAATAAGGCTATGGGACGGCTGTCGATGTGTGGTCGATGGGAATCTTACTTCATGTGATGCTATTCGGATATGCGCCTTTTCGGTCTTCTGATCGAAACCGATTATTCCGTTTGATTATGCAGGGACGTCTTCACTTCGACTTACCTGAAGGCCGTAAGCTCAGTACACGTCAGTTTTGTCTTTACCTCATCTAACAAACATGTTTTTGATCTTCAGGTGCTCGTGACATTATCGGACGAATGATTAATGTGCGACCAGAGAAACGACCGAAAGCCGCCGAAATACCATTGCATCCATGGATCGTCCAGCATTGCTCTGATTCAGATGATAGCTTGACCATCACAAAACAAATGAATGCTATTAACTTAGATTTTGAAGAGTAAAAAGTGAGAGAGAAAGAAAAAGAAAAAGAGAGCATGACAGATAGGAGAAGGAGAAAGCATCCTCACTCATACATCATCAGAACCATCTGACTGTAATTGTTCTACTGTCATGTGAATTTTTATCTTTTGCGCTCTGTCATCGGCTCTCCTTTCATCTATTGCCTTCATGAAACATCCCAGCAAAAGAGTTTTTTCTTCCTATATTTGTTTTCTTTGAATGTCAAAAAAATGTTTTCCTTTTCTAATTTGTTTCAATGCCATTTCTTCGAAACAACATATTGTCTTTCTTGAATTCTGTTTCTTCATCTTCATTACTGCATGTCATCAACAGGGTTTCTTGTGTTTCTCTACTTTCAACACAAACTTCTACTTAATAAATATATTTGAAACTGTTTCACATTTGATATTTGATCTGATAATTGATCTAACAGCCAACATTCTAGTCTCCTCTGGGTGCATATTGACTTTGATCGCATAAATCATCCTGCATTATATAGGCTGTAGCTACACATGAGCCTATAACTATTTCAACATGATTATTCACTGGCATGCGTGTTGAAGATTGATACATGATATCATGCATAATCTAACTAATACTGTAGTCCAAACAGTTTCGGATGCACATCAATTCTGGTCACACTAATCATGCAGTATGATATACGGAGCTCATAGTGTACTAGTAAAATTAATCTCATCTCTCGGACAGTCACCAGTACCCTCTAATTCCAACAGTATACATAAATTTCATAGATGAACACCGACTTGGCATCTAATCGACTTATGTTGATCCAAGTAGAGCTCACTCGATGTAAAGTCAACTTTTTTGTATTTTTGATAATTTGGCTGCTAGCCAAGTGGATGAAATTGAGTGTTCAAGTATTACATATGTCTTAGCCAGCTTTATAATGACTAAACCTTTGGGCGCAAGTCGACTATGACGACGGCGTTCATACTGTATTACATATGGAGCTATGTCTATAGATCCATCACAATGAAGTTTCAAGCTCAATCTGAACATGTTGTAAAACCATTTATAATGAGATGAGGGACAAAGAAATTTACAAATTGGGAAGGGGGGGGGCAAGTGAATAAAATAATTTTCAGCTACTTTACAATGTTCTATGTAAGAATTGGAATAAATAAGCATACAAATAAACATTTTTTTAAAGGCCAACTTGTTTACGAATCAAGGCAGCCACAAGCTTGTAAGGTCTCTGCTCATATTCAACATATTGCTCATGCTCTATCTTTACTTGATCTCCATTCATACGGTTCAACAATGCTACACATACTATTGAAGCTGAAAAATATGATTGTGGTTAGAAAAGAGCATAATGCATTCGTTGTGTGTTACCCTTGACTCCGGCGCGGAATGTTAACGACGAAAAGCATGTGCTTTCCATTTCAATATTACGAACTCCTTTCTCATAAATTGTCTTCAGGAAGTCAAATTTATCTTCAGAATTGTATTCACAGAAGAAGCCATCAAGTCTCATTTGTCCTATACCATTCAGATTGTATGAAAACACACTCAGATAGTCGACTACTTACCCTCATAGAAGTCATCGGTACATAAGGTCTTTCCAGTGGTGGCTGGGATATCTAAGTCTTTAGCCAAGTCCAACAGATCAGAGCATAATTGAGGATCAAGGTGAGTATCACGTACAACCTGAAGGCAGTTGCTTGTTGAGATTTCTCCCCCGTCATCATCTTTCTTACTCTTTTGCCGGCAACCCATTGTACGAAGCCATCTTCCAATTCTCCATTCATAGCAGCAGAAGTGACAACCACAGTTCCTGGCTCAACTCCAACTCCTCCAGACGTTCCAAGACGAATAAATCTTAAATGACAGAAGATTTCAATTGTATCATCTGAATTAGTTTACTTGACATCCTGAGCCTTAGCGTGATGCATTAATTTGAGTGATTCAACGAGCATAATACTCAAAGATGGAGTTCCCATTCCATGCTGTAATGTATTGAAAAATGATTTTTTTTCTGCAGAGGCTCATTTTTTTTATCTCTTGTGAAGTTTTATTCGCATATAGACTTCTCTTGAAACGTACTCAATACGGTTTAAGCGATGAACCTTTTTCAGTAATTTTCACTGTTCTCTCTCTGCACACTTTGCTTGTTTTGAAAAGCTTACATTTATCCAGCAGACGGGTCCTGTCTTGTAAATGCAGAAACGATCGGAACGAGACAAATTCTCGGAACACTCAATTCCACATTCTTTGGCGAACCAATCAGCATAAAGCTTGAAGCGGGATGGAGAGCCACCAGTACAAACGAACTGTTGAAGAATTAATGAGGAAAGAGCAATGATATAATGAAAAACCTTAGTATCTCCGAAAACAGCTGGAATATCGACTGTCTTGATTCCGAATCCGAAATGATAAAGGAAATCGTCTTCAACGTTTTCCAGATATTTGTTTCGTAAAGCAAAGGTTGGATCAGCTGCCATAGTTAAGCTAGAAATCGAAAGATTAATGAACATGAAAGGAGATAAAGATTGAATGCGATATATAGAAAGTGAAGAGTATGAAAAGGAGAGAATGAGATAGAGAGAGAGAGAGAGAGAGAGTGAGAGAGAAAAAATCAGATTGTTGAAGAGAGTGAAAGCTCTTAAGGGGGTGGATGAAAGGCAATGGCAAAGTTGGAAAGTTTCTTATCATTTGCTACTTCCTTTTATAATCAAACGAATTCAATAATGTTGTAAATGATATTACATCATTGAATTCAATTGTTAAAGCTGAAAATGATGATTAGTACCTTTTACAGCTTTTCTTATGTCAGCTTCTGCTTATTTTAAGAGAAAAATTAATGGGAGTCATCCCTCTAATTTGATAATGAAAACGAATTTGATGATAAAAATGATAAAAGAGATTGAAAATCTTAAATAAAAGTATAAAAAAACGATTCTCTGCACAAAGAGAGAGAAAGAGATAGAGAGGGAGGGAGGATGAATGCGATTGAGAGAGAGAGAGAGCAAGGAGAAGCTGAATGCTCACTAGCGCAATTGCCCATATTCACATACACATACAGAGACATACACAACATGAAAGTGCAAAAAGAACATTTGAGAGTTGGCTAAGCATTTGCTATGGATCGATGAGAGACTGGCGAGTTCTTGGATACCCCCTTAGAAGGAAATTGCTTGTGGCAATTCGAAAGCGAACAAGCGAAAGATAACACAAAAATATGAGATGAAGACGAGGAGAGAGATAGGAGGAGCTAGGGAGAGAGAGAAAGAGAGAGTTTCATGTGCTTTAAAGCTTTTCCATGCCACGTGTTCGTATTTATGTTGAATTTTCATTTATGAAAAGAAAAGTTGGTAGAAGAACAAAATATTTTGTATATATCGCAGATGATAGACAGACATAGAGAGAAATGATTGACAAAAGGCATTTCTTATTCGAGATTTCATATAAGCTGCAAGATGATAGAGAAGCTTAAAAACTATTTGCTTATAGTTAAGCAAAGATTGGAACCTAATTAAATAATAAAAAAGAGTTTCATAAAAAGAAAGAGAGAGAGAGAGAGTGGGGAAGAGAGGGAGAAGGTTAACTATATGCTCGCTATACAGAGATTCTGAAACATCAAGCTGGAGATGGAGAAGAAAAGACCATTTCCAAGAACTGTGGAAATGAGCGAGCGGTACAGAGAGAATGAGAGAGAGAACACCAAAATGCCTTCTGAGATTACAACAATGAAAAGCCCGACTAGAGAGAGAATTGTGAAATTCAAAAAAAAAAACTTTTCTCTCCTACCAAACTGTCAGATGAAGCTGTAAATGAAAAGAAGTTCACCGTTAGACAATGATAAGATGGAATATACTTCATTAAGCTTTTTCACCCTGGGGGCAATTAAAAAGAAAAAAAAATTGGGTGTGAAAGGTTCGAATACTACCGATAGTGGATGGTAGTTGCCATTCACATCGTCCTTTTTTCAATCCAAATGTCATTTATCATTATCTTATCTATGCTATTTCTAAAAAAAGACATTTCAAAAATATATTAAAGCAATCTTAAAATACAAAGCGAATCCAGCTTCTTCACCTTCACACGATCAAGCAGAAAAGATTTTTCTCACACCAAGTGTTTCTAGTTTGATGGTATGAAAGAGCTTGAACGGTTAGCGTGCCATTCAGCCATATGCACAGTCACAACCTCACATCACACACACACACATACAGAATGAACAGTCTTCTGAGAAATCAGAAGGACGAATGAGAAATCAGTTTGTCCATCTTTCACCTCAACACACGCCTCTTGCCCATCTTAACGTCCATTCAGTGGGGTGTCGTCAAAGACATTTCTCCGCCCTTTCTCTACACCTCTCTCTCGTCCACCTCTTGCATGAACGATGATAAATGATGATGGAGTGAGAGATCCATCTGATAATACATTTTTTTGTATTTTGTCTCTTTTTTTTTCAACAAAAAAAACATTTTCGTTTCAGATTCATACATATCACGTGGTATTGAAAGTATAATGGTTATAGGAGAACTGTATGGGGTGGAGGACGAAGAGGACGGAAGAGGAGGAAGTAAAAGAGAAAAGCTAGAAGAACGACAGGCAGGAAAGATGATGCTCTTCATCTGAAAGCTCACGTGGCTTCATGTGACCTAGCTGAAGTAGATATGAGTTCATCGCAATTATAAAAGCATCAAAAGGTTATGAATCGTCGATTGACGTCATTGAAGAGACGTTTGAGCAAACTTTCCGGAAAAAACTGAATTGAAGACGACATCTGAATCTTCTTCTCTTTCAATATTTTTTTTGTTTCATCTGCTTACTTTTCACAGCAAATAGATGACGATAGAATATGAATGGAAATATTTATTTTTCACTTTCTTAACGGAATATGTTGTGTTTGACCTTTTGTACTCTCAAATCAAAATGCTTCTGATAAGTTCAGAATGGCTGTTCATGCTACGTCCTCATCTTCCGAAAGTACATAGGAATCAGATTTCTGCCATTGTTTGCATGAAGTAGAGAAATGAAACTTTTCAATGGCTCTAACGTTAGCTGAAAAAAGAAACGTCTGCAACTCGATTACTAGTGGTAGCCAGCATGCTAAGCTTATCCGCAGCTCTGGACTTTGAAATTGAAAATCAGAATCAGCCTACGAACTCATCGTCGCAATCTCTTTCAAGATTATGATTTTTGATGAATTTATTTTTATTTTCTAAAATACAATGATTCTAAAATGATTTTTCTTGCATCAACATTCGGTTTCCGTCCATGTGCTATTCGGCCATTAGTTTTCAAAACAAAAAGAAAAAAAAAGTTTATTTTCCGGTTTGAAGTATGAGATTATCTTAATGATATGACGAAGTAAAGAGAAGAAAAAGATATGGAGAAAGAGAGAGGGAAAATAGAAAGAGGAAGAGATCCATAGAGAGAGAGAGGAACTTTTAGTTGATAAATGAAGAGAGGAAGAGAGAGAGAGAAAGATAGAATGAAATAGTAAAGGAAAGAACATTTTTCTAATGAAACTTTGATTTTTCATTTATAATGTAAAATGATTTATGAGAAAGAGAGAGAGGAAGAGAAAGAGAGAGAGAGAGAGACAGAGAGAGAAAGAAGCAGGGGGGGGGGGGGGGGGGGGGGGGGG
>CALQYR020007445.1:1079780-1286587 GCA_943334845.2 Auanema sp. JU1783 | reverse complement strand
TTCCCTCGTACATATTCAAAAAAAATATTTAAAAATAAACGTGAGAATGCTTGGAATGTTTGTGAACTCATAGACACCAAGTCAGCGTACGGAATTCAATCTCTATTAGATAAAATCATTTATTTTCCTTTTTACTAATTGATTCAAGAGCTTGGCATTAAAAAAAAAGTTTATTACTGATAGGATATATTAAATATACGACAGAATGAAGTGAAGTCCAAAAGGACGATTATCTTTATATATTAAGGCATAAGAGAAGAACTAAGGATAGAACGTACAGAACCAAGTTATAGAGAGAAGAGCAATACCATACACTAGATAGCAAGAAAAGAATCGTTAACAGTCCAACTAGCGAGTAAAAAAAAAGATTTGCGCGTGAAGTAAACAGCATATGTCCAGACCACGCTCATCAATCCAATTATGTGTCGCAAGCGCGACAACGTCTTGTGCTTACATGACGGGAGTATTGTTCATGAGATGATGGCAAATAACCACTATGGCCACGAGAAAGTGAGCTGCTTCTACCACCTACAAACAGTCATTCATATCCATTCAAATTTATTTTTTAAAAAGCTGATCCTCCAAGAAGGAGCAGATAGTTTGAAAAACCGTTTTGGTTAATAAACTAAGTATGAATGGTTAGATGAAACGTACGATAATTTTGACGACGAGCTTCATCTGCTGCTTCATATGCTTCACGAACAACTTTATCCATTTCATCCTGGGTCATGGCACGATCGGAATATTGGTAGACTGGATGTAGACGTGGCAATGATGCTACACGACGTTCTGAAATGAAATAACAATCAAGACATGAATATCAAATGAATGAAGAGGAAAACAAGAAATAGTTCGTTGAATTAGCATTATGCTACGTCAGAATTATTTCTTTCATGAAATATGTTTTTCGTTTGGTCATCACAAGCAGAGAGAGGGTAAACGCAAGTGCACATCCCCCTTGGAACTCGAACAAACTCAATGACCTCACAATTGAAATTCCGAAAAGAATATCAAAATGGAGATCATGAAACAAGAAGTATTTTTGAGAATTGTGAAAAGAGAGAAGCTTCTCGTACCTGTATAATAACCTCCATGATCCCAAGCTTCAGCTCCAGAATGATGGCGAGAAGAGGAATGATGGCGACTGCGACGATCACGTCGTTCTTTGCGTTGAACACGACGCTCGATCTCTTCTGTACGTCTATGTTCTTCGATACGTTGAACAGTTTCAGTGATGGTTGGCTGAAAGATTTTGATTATATTTTATATTAATTAAGTTCGCTCTGGCTTCAGAAAACTGTATTTGCCAGCTGGCAGAGTACGATTCCGTTGTTCTTACCTTTGAAACGACATTGCTGTGGCTTCTTTGGTATTTATTGTGCTCAACAAGTTGATTCTGGTTAGATGGATACATCATCTGTTCACGAGATTCCAATTCACGACGCTTCATGATGCTGCGTGGCTTATCATCCTTAAACATATAACATAACACCTCATACAATCTTCCTTAAATTTCTTTTTTTTCTAATTTTTTTTATAAAAAAATCAATTTTAAGATGTCACCAACTCAGATTGCTTTCATATCTTTGAAAAATCATATAATTAGGAGAAATAATTTTCTAAAAAAAACAAAAAAAAAACGGAAAAAACCCAAGCGGATAGTTGGAATGAGAAGCACAGCAAACGTATTAGGTTATGTATTGATTAATTTAGAAAATAAAAAAATAAAAAAGCATTAAGCTGACGTATATCATGCTCAAACTGTTAACCTTAATCTGTAGTAACGTTGGCATAGATGCACTACGTGGCTCATCTTGCGCTATAAGCAGTTTTGACATTTGTGTTGAGCGCTTCTTCTTCTTTTTCGTAAAATCTTGATCCGTTCTAGATGAATCTGCTACTGATGCCAGGTCCGTTGGTATGTATGGCCACAATGGCTTCTGAAAGCCATTAGCAGAATGTTAACATATGATATAAGCTTTGTAAGGAAGCAACAGAATCAATCAATATTCTGCTTCTAGTTAGTCAAAGCTTCATGATGAGCATTGATGATGAAGCTGAAGTTAATGATGATATGAACATATTAATGATGAACAGAGGATTTTCAAGGGTACGCAAGGGATATCCTACCTTCAAGATATCTTCACGAGCTCCATTTACGGAGACAACAGAACGTGGAGAGAATGATTGTGTAGAGAATTGCCAAGTAGCTGTCGAAACATCCTGAAAGCTTTTCGTTTCACAAACATCTGCAGGAAATGCACAAATCGATTGACCACCAAGTTAAGAATGGAAGTTAAAGAATGAAAATTTCCCGTTAATCTATTATCCCCCTGGTAACCGTTCCCGACTATAACCTTCTCGTTAGGGAATGAAAAAAAAAATTTTCCCAAAAAAATTAAAAAAATGAAGTTTCAAGTAAGGATTAGTCAGCTATGAATTAGTTTGTTTTCTAAGCTTAAAGCGTTATAGGCCGTTGTTTAGATGAAAGCTTTGGATATGATGGTGGGACAAGATGGTTGAACACCACACACTGCAAACGTTGAAAAGGGTGAGTAAGAGGGGTACTGTATATGGGCAAAGAAAGCATGAAGAATAAACAATACCGTAACATATCCAGATCGATCATGATCTCTGACAGATGTAGATGTATCAATTGAATTACGAGATTCTAATAAATCACGTGAGCTTCCCTAAATATTATAAAGCATGTAAAACATTAGTTTGATTATTATAGTAAAACTGCTCTGATTAGTTTTTTTCTGGAAAAAAAATAATTTCAAAACGAAAATGAGATGAACTGATGGTTGCAAGGTGATCGTAGATGGTTTGAATATGCTAATGACAAGCTTTGCACATCATGTTCATGTTCATTTTGTTTTGAAAAAATAATTTTTTCTCGTTATTGTAAAAATCACTCAAAGCGCACACAGTAAGCGAGTATAGATCAAATGCAATGATATAGCTATATGATTTCTGTTTCTACTACCGAATACTATGCTAATGATGAGCAGGTAAACTGTTTGGAAGCTATAGCTTTGAAGCTTACCTTATAAGCAGCTGGCACGGGTTCAGGACTTTGTTTAATAATTTCCGAATCAATAAGTTTATAGTTGGCACGTCGTTCGCGTGATCGTTCCAATAACTCGTCAGCTTGACGTCCTAATCGATCCAACTCTTCGGTCTGCACAAAAGCAAAAGGAAAAAGCTTAGTTAAGATGTAATAGAACATAAGTCATTATAATATTAGTTCAGATAGTATGTTTCAGAGGGTTTGAAGCTAGCTGCCCAAAAAACAGAAGCAAACATGTTGGCTGAATGGCTTTTTAACGGTTTCAAATAGTTTTTCAAGCCTTCTGTACGCAGCAAGTAGCAGCAGTTGCATATGCGCTGACTACATTTTACTATTCAATTGAAATATTATCAAATGACATCTATTTATAAGAGGTTTTAAAGCCTTCTCATGCTACCGATCTGTTTGTATGGTATCGAAGGTTAGAAAAGGGATTTACCTTTGGTGGTTGTTGAGCAGCCTGAAATTGATAGAGAAATTAGAACAACAAGTGAATGCTATACGATGATCAACACATACACACACACACACACACATATACAACCAGGAGTTCGAATTCGTTCCAAACATTAAAACAAACATTTATATTCAAAGAAGAAGAACATAAAAAAACATAAAAATGGTACGCAAATGTACGAAAAGGTACGAAAAAGGTAAAGAAGAAGCCTCTGACCCCCTAAAAACTGAAATTTTCGATTTCTCTGAATGTCATTATGATTATATTTTTTTTATTATTTGAAAATGTCAAACACATACACATTTATTTGTAAAATGAAAAATGACTTTAAATAAGTATATGACGTCACCTGTGATGTCGAACAGTTGAAGAGAATAGAAGCAGAAGCTTACAATCTCTCCGTATATCTCTAATCTCAGGAAAAGGAAGATGAAAGCGCCAGAAGCAGAAAAGAAAATGTTCAAACAGGAAGCATTCTCAGGTGTATAAGGGCTTTGGGACGATAGGGCGGGATATGCGGGGCGATATGTAAATGGGGCGAGAGAGAGAGAGAGAAAGAGAGAGAGAGAGAGAGCTGTTGCTTAAGAGTTGAAAATGCTTTTGTTGGAAATGAAGTGAACAGAAGTAGATAGATGATATAAGTAATAAACTATACATATATTTAGCATAATCAAATATCTGATAGAGAGGATGGGGGGAGGGGAAGGGAGGGGGGGAAGGTAATGAAGATGATGAGGGATGGAAAAAAAATTATTTTTTGTTTTGTAAAATATGAACAAAAGAAAAATATATTTTTTCATCTCATCTGGTTTATATATATATATAACTATATATATATACTTATAATAATTAATCATCTATACTAACTATATCATATAATTTCTTCTCTTCAATCATATGATATATAATATACTCTATGTGATTCATCTAGTCAGTGTAGTAGTAGCTATACAGTATCTTCTGAGCAGGGAAAAACTTTTTTTTTCTCATTTTTGCATTTTTCATTTGATTGATCAAAAAAAAGAATTTTGATTTTTCATCGATTTTTTTCTTTTTCGAATGACTTTTCTATTATAAAAATCGGGGATTGGGACTGAGCAAGCGTGGATCGCGAACGCTGAAATGCATAACTTCAGTTGTTGAAGTTGAATGGTATTGAAGCTTATAAGCTATGATTGCCATTGTAGGCAACTTACCTCTGAGTACGTGATGGTGCTCTAGATGGCTGCGGCGTTATATGCAAATTCTGTGTAGATTGAGCGCGCTGAGCTGCCTCAGCTACAGTGCGAATCATGCGCTTCGTATTGCCTTGCTGGGGAGATAGTGCTCTCATATCTGGCGATGGATCAGTAAGCTGCAAACAGCGGCAAATTTGCATGATAAGCTCAGAGTTTTGCGCAAGAGAAACATCGCTGGCCAAATGACTTGCAAAGCTTTTGAGATGGCGAGAGTTTTCACTTTTGGAAAGTGACAGAGCTCAAGAATGCACAAAACGTATACGACTAAGCTTGAAGTTGAGTATTGCAGCGAAGCTTTCATTGCAAAACAGAAAAAAATGAATATAAACTTACACGATAACCAGTAGGCAATGGAGGAGGTACATAGGCACGGGCCCGCTCATACGAAAGCGGCGTAGGAGACGGGGCAGTTGCTCGCGCAATCATTGTTCGAGCACGTTGAGCATTAGGAGTATCGCCATGTGGCGTCGGCGATAAAGCTAATGTAGATGCCGCTCGTGATTGAGAAAGCGAATGACGCGATTGGCGTGAAGAAGAATGTTCTTGCCGAGATGATTGTTGACGAGAGCCAGAAGTCATATGACCTGTTGGCGTATCTAAGCGAGTAGAAGCTACAGAGTTACGACGCGAAACCTAAAATTGATGCGTAGAAGCTTTGAAAATGTAACTAGCGCATGAAAGCTGAAGATGTATTGTAGATCTACCTGTTGTCGTGATGCATTGTGATCCTGACGATGTTGCTGTTGGTTATGAAGATGATGTTGGCTATGACTTCTTCGAGAATGTGGAACAGGAAGTGTTTGATCGTAATCCGGAGGTGGATATGGCAGAGAGTGAGACTGTAAACAAAGCTCAAAATGGTAAAGAAGCGGTAAAAGCTGGATAGTTTATAATGAACTGAAGGGGAGGATAACACTGCTTTCAAACTACGAACTAATAAGAAAGTAACACTACATCCACACATATCCAAACTACTGAGGGAGAAAGCTTTGTATGGGGGGAGATATAAAGCAGTTCTTTAACTAAAGAGGAGTTGAGCTTTAGAAAAGCAGTAAAGCCAAGCTGTCCCGCAAATGAAACAACGAACGACATGAAAGCAATCGTAGACTGACGACATCAAAAGATGACATTTTTATGTTTGTTTTCTATTTTCACCTCATTTTCTCATACATTTTGTATAAATGAATGATCTGCTGAATTGATTTTGGTTTTGAAGTTCAATTGAAACTTACGCTATCAACGCTGTTTGCTCGAACAACAGACTGTCGTCCGGATTGAATGGCACCTTCAAATTGATTAAGGCGACGTCGTACATCAACATGGCGAGGAACTTCTTTCTCAACTAAAGTTGAGGAGTGAGGAGGTAACTCATAGATTTTTTCCCAATCATTGAGATCTAAATCATATTATCCGTTCATGCTTCTTCGTAGTTTATGAACTTACGTCTCAAATCTGTTTGGCTGTGATGTGCACGCTTCAGTCGGTTCTCTGTTGTACTAACAGATCGTTCAAGCTGGTAATCCGGAACTAAAAAAGTTGATTCATTTGGTAAATGATGGCTTAATAGTTACTTGGATCGATTCGATGGTAGTTTCGTTGATGAATAACTTCAACATCTTCGTGAGCTTGATTGATTGGAGAAGCCAATCCTTGAACAGATTGGGCACGACGCTTAACGATCTGTAAATGAATAACATCAGCTAATCAGGAGCAAAACAGAATTATTATCAAAACAGTCAGATCGAGAGTATGAAAAGCAAATTACCTTTATGGCATTAGGAGCATGTGGGAAGAAACCACCACTTGGAGCATGGCGTTCTTTGCGGAAGGCAGGCTTTGGTCTATGGCTTCCATCAGCTGATGGCTAAAACAATAATATAGAATTGAACATTGATGACATTCAAATTACCTGAATCACATATTTAGTTTGTCGTTTAGCGGGCTCATCTAATGGGCCTGTTCCACCACCGCGTCTTGGCGACAATGGGGGACTACTAGTCGGAGTGAAGTTCTTGCGCTCATGTCGGAAGCCTGGATCATTGATCACAGGTGCCCATTTGTATTCACCATCATCCATCTCGGCTGGTACACCTGGACCGAAATCCATAGGTTCCATCATTGCTCCAGGCTCAACACTAATGGGGCGACGTAATGTTGGCCAAACATATGGTTTCTCTGGAGGAGGTTGCCACCTTTTGCCAGTTCTATGTATTTCAGGTAAGTCATCAGGTTTTTCCACAAAAGCTTCTCGACGCTGAAAAGAATGATTTTAGAATAGAAAATTTGAAATCGTTCAGTTTAACAGAACTTGTTGTATAGCTACCAAGCTCTCTCATGTAGTGTCAATGTCAATAAAGAAAAAAAGAATTACTTTCAAAATATCCACTTCATATTGTTCCTTCTCTAATAGCTCTCCAGATGTTAAGATCTCGTTCTTAGCAACATCATGAGGCTTCTCCACCAAATATGTTCGCTTCCAGGTTGGTTGATTTGGTGATGTCATTTGAGGATCAATCATATCAGACATACTACTGATCGGACGAGTTTCGAAAACTCGAACATTCTGAGGACCAGGTGGACCAGGATCCTGAAAGGAAAAAAGTAAGAAACATAATATAAATCAATAATGTTACATTATATAACTGTTGAGGAATTGGCTGTGGAGGAGGTGTTGGTGAATACAACTGCTGATGCTGATGTGGAGCATTTGGACCGGAAACGGAAGATTTCTGGGGAGCTTGTGGGCTATGATAATCAGCTTCATCCATCATTGGTACAGGTGATGTAACTCCGTGTTGTTGTTCATACAACCTTTGCTGTTGGATTTGCATAGCCATTAGCTGCTTCTGCATAGAAATCATACGATCTTCCTCCCTCCGTCTCATGGCATCTCTTTCGAGAGCCTTTTGACGTCGAAGCTCATCAATTCGATCAGGATCAGCAATATTTCTTGCCATAACAGATTGGGAACGAGGTCGTTGTTTTTGGTCAGAAAGAGGTGGCCAAACGACAACAGCAGGCCCACGGTCATCCTAAAGAAGTTAAAAAGTTAAAAGCTGGTTCAGCTGCTCAAACCTGACGTGAGTAGTGCGTATCTAATTCTATTTCAGAAGCACTCATCTGTTTCATTTGTTGAAGTTGTGAATGCTGCTGTTGAACCTCATGATGATCATACTCATAATGAGACATATGTTGACGTTGAGGTTCATGGTTTGGATGTGGTTGTCCTGCACCGCCATCAACTTCTTCTATACGGAAGAACGGTCCATTGAAAGAAGCTACTGGCTGTTTGCTCTGATGACTGTGTGGCTTTTGTTGACGATGCTTTTGTAAGTTCTCTTGCATAATACGATAACGTTCTTCTTCCGGAAGATCCTTCAAATATGATTATTAAACATCAATACACCTTCGATGAGATTCATACCTGGAATGAGGTTGTGTGTGGGCGCATATTATATTCTGTATTTGGAGCTGAAGATGAAGCAGATGAAGGTAAAGCTGGCTGTGGAGCAGATGAGCTTGGTTGGATGTTGTTTCTGAGAGTTCCGTTTGATTGATGTTGATGATACTCTTCACGATATTCTGATTTGTGCTGAGAATATTGCTGATGATGCTGACTACTGTAAACATGCGTATTGATGTTGAAACACGTTATGTTTATTCAAACCTGCTGTATTCAAACTGTTGCTGTTGCTGTTGTTTGAGAATTGAACGAGGTTGATGTCCGGGTGGTGGACTCATTAACCTTTCCGGATAATCTTCTTCCGGATCGCGTGCAGTCTGAAGAAACATAATGATTATCTTCGAAACAGGCTTCTGCTCATTCATTTTCTTTTTTTTTGTTTCAAAAGCACTAATCGATAAGAGAAGCTAGATGTGAGCTTCTCCTTCTTGTCAGATGTGTTAACGGCTTTTAATGAAGCAAGTTAAGATTTCAAAGAGAAAAGACAGAAATGTAAGCAAAAGCTTAGTTTAAGCTGATTAACTACTCTTACCTGATAACGTTCGGGAACCTTAAAGCTTGAAGGATAGGCTGAAGGTGGAAATGGATGATTTTCGTAAACTATTCGTTCTGGAGGTCGTTCAGCAGCTCTATGTTCACTAGCGATATTCTCTGTGCTACCAGGCGGATAAAGAAGCTAAAAATTACAAAGCTTGTTAATTGCATATATGGATGGCTGTATAAGATCTAGAAGCTAGTAATTGAGTTGAAAGTTACTCTCAAAGTTTATTTTTTCTCAAAACCGTTGAGACGACAGTTCTCGCTATTTCGGATTAAAAGTATCGATCGATGTCTTTTGATCGTTAAAAAGAAGTTAGTTGCAAGTTCGGCTTAATCATTCAATTAAAGCTAAATTCAAAAAGAACCTTTGGGATGGTCATGTTGCAAGTTCAAGGAAGCTTGGAGCCTTCCGAGTTAGAAGCTGGTCGTTTTCAAGCTAATACAATGAGCAGATGTTAAAGTAAAAGTATTCTTAAGACTCTGCGATGGGCGTGATGTGGAATCGCAACCCAACGCCTCCCATGTCTCGTGAACATGGGAGTTTGAGAAAAAAAAAAGAGTTTTGTAAGCTTTAGCCTTGCATAATACACAATTTAGAGGTATTTAATGTGAGTCATAGAAATTGAATGAAGAAGCTCAAAAAACAAACCTGTGATCGAGAACGTTGCTTTTGAAGATTCGTCGTCACTTGCGGTGGTGGCGGAAGTGGCGAAGTGTTTGTGGATGGATGATTCTGAACGTCTTCTGCTATCGGTGGTGGAGGAGGTGGAGGAGGTGGTGGCGGATCGTGTCGAGGACGATTTATTGAAGACGTTGAAGATGATGGTTGTAGAACGTCTTGTGACCAACTTGCCCGTCGTTCCTAAAATGGTCTGAGATTATGAGAGATTAAGTAAATTCTTTTTTTATTCTCAGTTACTACTTGTTATTTCTCTCTTCTCTTGAGAACAAGCAGACGATGAGCTTCTGATTTTTAGAGGATACAAAAAATCTTTCTTCAAGTTTTTTTTCCGGTTTTTGAACGGCGTATTTGAGCTTTTGCTCCGTTCGATACTCAAACCGAAAATTTGGAGAAAAGTGGGAATGTTTCTGATTTCTCTTACGGAAGAGGAAAAGGATTTCCCAAGCTCATTAACAGCTTAAGATTGGTTTGGGAGAGAAAAACAAAAGGAAAAAGGAATGTTGAAAGTTGAATTCATAAACGGACGTGACCTCTGCGCTGATGCAACGAATGAATTCTGATCAATTTGACATTCATATTAATAATACAGTTTATGCAACAGCTTAAATGTACTTATAAGCTTAATATGGCGTTACCCGATGTACTTCTTCATGCTCAGGAATATATGGTAAAGATGGTGTTGCGCGTGCACCAAGCGGAGTATAACGTCGAGCAGCGGCACGTTGAACATACGAGTTGGACGATAACTGTTGTTGATGACGGCTTACATGTTCCAGATATAGCTGACGAAGACGTCGCACAGACAAATATGGCTGTGCATCTTCATCGTCATCAGCCAAATATTCTGAAGACGTTGCCGTTGTCAGATCCATCGCCCGTGGATCGACTTCTAGCACATGAGAAAAAAGATTTTCTGTAGATGAGTAGAGTTAAGCATACATGAAGCATGAAGAGAGAAATAGGTAGAGAGTAAGAAGAAATAGATAGAGAGAGAGAGAATGTATTTGTGTGTGTGAGAGAGAGATAGAGAGAGATAGATGTAAACAAGCTGAAGAACATCATTTTCATTTTAAAAATAAAAGACAATAGAAGAACTAAGCGAAATGTGATGAGATACTGAGATGCTTTGAAAAATCCGGAAAATTTTGATAGGAAGCACAAGAATGATCTGTTTAATCATCAAAATTGCAATTTGGAAACATGTGGAGGGATGAAGCTGAGGATGAAGCTGAGGGTGATGATAGAAGTCCAACGCAAAAGAAGAAGAAGAAAAGGACAAAAGTAAATATGAATGAGATAAAGATATAAGCTGAGAGACAAAGAAGAACATTTTTGTTGAAATAGTTTGTAAAATTAAGAAAATCTCTTTTTTTTGGTGTCTCAAAATGTATCGAAGAGAGAGAGAGAGAGAGAGATAGAGAGAGAGATAGAGAGAGAGATAGACAGAGACGTCAACTGCAATGATGATCAACGCGAAGAAAGTAAAAAACAGACAAAAAACTGTTTCATTACCAACAAATCCAGGGCAACATGAGTCGAATGTTGCTTCGTGGCAGAGAGTCAGAGATATGAGTTGATTCTCCGAAATTTGGAGAGATCAATTGGATAAGAATTTTATCGGACAAGAAGCTTCGGCAAGCTGAGAAGCTCTATCATGAACACTCCCGAAGCTTTCTGTCGCTTGTTCTCATGCAAGTTTCGGCAGGGACGTGAGAAAACAGAAAGAAAAAAAAAGTTTCTCAGCTTATTAGGAGATGATTATGATGATTGAGAGGTATAAGTGAGTGATCAATCGATAGGTCATTCACTTGCTTCCACATGTGAAGCATGCTTTCCGTTTGACTAATGCCATAGTACCATCTACGTCATCAACAAAACCTAATTGAAACATCTCCGGGAAGGATCTTCTACACTCTCATCTCATACATCTCAGCTACTCAACAAGAAAAAAAAAGAACAAATAAAGAAGTTTGTGATGAAAAATTAGAAAAAAAATATATAAATTTCTGTATAAAGAATGATGTAACAAGCTGGAGTGGTAGAAAGAGATGGGGGTGGTCGTGTGTACGCCTGGTGATGCTCTTGCGTGAGGAACTGTTTCGTTCGTTAACTTCAAATCATCAGAATATGAGAGAAGTTATGAACAAGCTAAAATGAATGAGAGAAAGATGGAGGTAGATAGAGAGTGATGATAACATCATTAGAGAATAAGAGAACTAGAGAGTGTAAGATGAGAGAGAGGGAGAGAGAGAGAAAAAATTTTCAGTTGAAAAGAGGGAAGAGGTCGAGCTATTTGACAGCTTGTAAATCGCCTCAAGTGCTCGACGAGTTAAGATTGTCGCTGCCGACCATCAACTCAACCAATCACACACACGAAACTTTAAGCAAAACGTAACACGAAGGGTTAAAGACAGACTAATCCTGATTATAATTGAGCTTATCAGATGAAAGCTGCTGGTCATTTTCAAGAAGTTTACTTAAGAATATTCAAATATGTATATATTGTAAAAACAAATTATGAGATCAACGAGAAGCAAGCAGATGAAGCTGGGCAGAACATGCATACCTGCTGTGCTTGTCTATAAGGAAAAACCGTTCAGAAGCTAGATATCCCAAACCGTTTGAAAATCAGAATTAAAAATAAAAACAGAGAAAGAAAAAGAAGGAGTGAGAGAGGAAGAGAGAAAAACAGAGAAATAGAGAGGGAGGTAAATTCAGTTAGAGAGAGAGAGAGAGACAGAGAGAGAGAGAGGAAAGGTTGAAGGCAAAATAAAAGCCAGACAGCAGTTGCATTTGTTCATATCGGCTTCTAACACATCAAATCCAGTCTGTGTCAATCCGAAGAACAAAATATTTCAGAAAAAAAAAGAAAATTCAAATGCATATTTCTGATTATGAATGCACTCATTTGAATGTTTTGTTCAAAAATCAAGAATTGAAGAAGAATGTTCCGTTGAGTAATAATGTCGTCTTCAAGTGCTTAACCGAACGCCACTATTCATCCCTCAGGCGAAATGACGTCATACAGTATGTTTAAGCTTTTCCATCGATCAGCTGTTTGATAAATGCGCATGAGAGTCGTTCAGTTGAATCAATTCAAATGTACTTCTTGGTCAATTCTCGTAAATCCTATTGTGAAAAACTATATTGAAAAATAGAATTTTGGTTTCTCAAATTGTTCAGCAGCTGGTCAGACTGTTCATTAGACAACAACGGAAATATTAACCAACGTAGTCGTTCGTTCAAACAAAACGTAAATGACGAAAACGCCCACTAAGCTCAGAAATACACAATCAGTTTTTTCCCGTTTTTACCGTACAGGAGAAACCGTTAACAGTTTCCGTCAACTATGAAGTAAAACAGAAAAGCTGTTGCCAGCAGATCGTTGGTTCACAGTTGAGGAGGTGTACAAGGGGTGAAGAGATGGTCGAGGTTATAAGGGAATGGTATACGGAGGAGATGGAATGCAATGCATATCGATATCGATTCTTTTGTTGATTTTCCAGATCTCTTAAAATTAATTATAAAAAACATACTGAATATTTGGTCAAATGAAATTCCTTCCTTAATTGCCAATGAAGTGGATCTGCATTCTTCGGCCGTTGACTATCCTGGAAAAAAGAGAAAAAAATAAAAAAAAGTCGAATAAATCAATTTCTTTCACATTACTTAAGTGATGATAAATGCTAAGTATTTGTTTTATTATTTATTCTTTCGATGATATGGAAAAACAAATGAAGATTGATCGATTTTCCAAAATATTCGTTTTGATTCTGAAGCACAGAATCATCGATTCAATTGGTCAAATATATTTGCTAACGAAAAGCTAAAGCTGAACGAAAGATTGACATGAAAAGCTTGTCGGCTTCACTGCCCATACCAATAGATGAGAATTATATATTTGCAAAAATAATAGTTTAAATATGATTAAATAGATACAAAAAAATCTTTTTTTTTTGTTCTCGTTTCCTTCTGTTCTCTATGCTAGTGCTATGAATGGATACGATGAGCGATGAGATGAGAAGATGAGCTGCGATGGTATAGCTTCGAGATGGCTCAGCTTGTTGCTTCAACACGAGACTTCAATCATCTTCACACACAATTTGATAATTTGATTCTATTAAAAATGAAACAAAACTGAAAAAAAAGTGATTGAAACACGTTGCGTGGGATCGTATGGGATTTAGGCAATCTGAGGCTTGAGACGAGCAGATCTTCCCGATCTTTGCTGAGCGCTCGTCGGCGCCAAGGAATGAGGAGCATTCCGAATCTTCATCTATCTCTGATTCTCTCACTAAACACTATGCTTTCTGTATTCATCTGTATTACTGTCTGAAAGCTGCGTGCTTTGAGGTGAGAGGCCGAAATTCATAAGAATAGAATCAGAGATGATGCAAGTTGGAGAGTATAGATGATGAATAGACGAACGAAGTTCGATGAAGATATTATGCTTGTGATGGATGATGAAAAAGAAGACGATCATCAAAAGAATACGATAGCCTGACAATGGAAAATGTATAGTTAGTCAGGTAAAACTGAAAGAGGGAGATAGACAGAGAACGATTGAGATAGAAGATAGATTGAAGATGCGCGAGAGAGAACAAGGAGGTGCTTCATCCGAAAGATGCCGACGTTAACAGAGACAATTCACCGCATTATATTTTACGTGAGCAGCAAAATTATAATTTTTCCAATTAGCCCGTATGTTTACTTTGAATGAAAAAAGAAAATACTTACCACATCTAATAGATCACGAGGAAGTGATAAGCCAGATCCCTTTGATGAAAGCACATCAACTGATCTGTGCCGTTTCAACGAATTATTATCTTTTGTACTATCCAAATATCGATTTGTTCTCATCTTAATCAACCACCCATTATCACGTGGAGCTGGAGATACTTGAGCACTCTGCAAGAATCAGAAAATCAAAATCAGTGTTTGAGAATTACAAAACAAATTTGAATCTTATTTTGCAAAAACAATTGCTCCCGGTGAGGCTCGAACTCACGACCTTCAGATTATGAGACTGACGCGCTGCCTACTGCGCTACGGAAGCACGTTTAAACGCCTCGGAGAACAGAGATAAGACCATATACTACTTGACATGGCATGGCCGAAAATGGAACTTACTGGATTTCGCTTGTCGAACTCTTCGGGAGACAGTAAATGTAAATCTTGCATGGAAGTAGCACGAACTTTCTGAATAAGACCAAAATAAGTGCCGAAAAAGGAATAAAATTAGAAAGATAATGTGAGAGAGGAATGTTCATGATGAAGTTTTGAGGAAATCAAAAACCATTGGATGAATTAAGAAACTCGTAAATGATATGAAAACTAACCTCATATCATCCTTCATTAATAAACTTGAAAGAGGTGGTAGAAGAAGCCGGGTGAAGGAGAAGAGCCAGGTGAAGTAAGGGGGTCAGAGGCATTCCATTATACGTTGTGTACATATCATATACGTACTGTTTTTTTTGAATAACAAACCCAACAAACAAATCGAAACAGAAATGAGAGAATACTAACAGAAAAAAGTTTTTTTCATCTTCTTCTTTGAAAAACAAGACGTAGAAACGTAAAAAACGAACAAATGGACAGGAAAGCTTCAAGGGGAAGGACAGGGCACAGACACTCACACAGAAAAACAAAGACAACGAAAAACATACCTTCTGAAGTGTTTCAATTGACTGAAATGAGAAATAAAATTAGAATAAATCACATAAACACTAGAACATACCTTTCTAATGTGTTCTAACTCTCTCATGCTTTCATCATCGTTCTTCGACTGTAATATTCAGAAAAGTTGCTTTGAAAGTACGTTTGTGCGAACCTTTGGTCCTGGCCAGCCTGGCTTGTTCCATGGCTTATTGGCATCTGATTCTCTGGCTTTCAAATATTCTCGAAGACGTGAAGCTTCCATGTCACGATGTCTCTCAACGCTTTCCGTAAGGTAGTTACTCGTCGTGATAGGGCGAGATTCTACGCTCTTAAAAGAAACAACGTTAGAATGAATGAAAGCTTAGATTAGGCTTACCTTGAACCGTCTCTGTTCTAGCGGTTCCAATTTGATGAGACTGCGTTTTGAGTGTGAAGATGGAAAATCATCAGCAAGCTGGCGTTTAGCCTCAGGTAATGTGGATGAGCTATATGGCATATTGGCATTGGATTGAACTTTTGGATCAATGATTGTTTGCTTGTAATCTTCATGGCGCATGCTTACCTACAACAGGAAGATTGAGATACAATTAGTTCGACGAGGCAAAAAAAACGAAATTAAAATTTTTTTCAAATTTAATTTGAGATAAATGACTGATGGAGTCTTAAGACTCACTTTATAATCGCCTTTCTCATTCGGGAGATAACCAGTCTTTCCTAAGGTTAATTCCGATTTCTGTAAAGGAAGTGTATCATGATGAGCTTACAAAAATAAAAAAAAGAGTTCATTACCGGTTTTCCTTCTCCAATTTTATAATTTGGTGTAATTCCAATGACATTACCCTCACGAGCCTGTCCCTCTTTCGTTTGAGGATGATCTTCCTGAAATTTAGATCTTCACATACGGAACAAAGAAACATAAGGGTCTATTTTGGGTGATTAACTCGCTAACAAAGCTTCGTTTCTCAAAAACTTACAAATATCTTAAGCTTTTCTCGAAAGTTCTGCGAAAACCGAGGTGGTTTAATGGCTGCAGTCATCGGAAATACTAAACTGACCGACTTTCTTTCTTTAATATCTCAGATGAGAAGAGTAAGACAGCGAAAATGAGGTACGGAGAGAAGATAGAACAAGGCTTCTTGATTGGAATATATAAAAAAAGAGAAAACAGGTGAATTTTTAACACAATCTCAAACAGAAATGAAACAATTTGACAATAAGATGCATTTGATGAAATATTTCAATGCACTTCTGACGCCCTCATGAGTGAACGAAGATGTGACCTCGTAAGTAGAGAAAAGTTGAGCAGCAGGAGGTAAAGAGTGTGACAAAAAAATCTTATTTTTTGTTGTCATTTTTAAAACAACAATTCATAGCAGTTATAGGGAGTCTACGAAGGAGGGGGGGAGATGAGTATGAAGAGGTAAAATGGAATTAAAAGAAAACAAATATTTGAAGGAGGAACATGTTCGGAGAGCAAAAAAATGAGAATTTCGGATTAAGACGAATCATCTTCGTAATTAATTTTCATGCAATTCATAATGCGTACGAGAAACAGACGACGTAGAAGTCGTAGCCGAAACAAGACGATGACAAGAAACAGAGACAGAGGGAGGAGGCTGTCGATGGTGGAGATGAAATGAATTGCGAAAGCATAGGTAGGAAATATGATTTGCATAACAAATATTGTGAAGAAAAAAAGTTTTTTTTTCTCAACAGAAACAGTTTTTCTCTCCTTTTTTGGACATTGCTACTGTCTGTCCTCAAAAACCAAAAGGAATGTCCGATTTCCACTATTTAGACCACGATAGAGAGAGGGAAAGAGAGAGAGAGCGAGAAAAACATGTAGTGAGAGAGAGAAAGATAGATGCATATGAAAAAGCAGGTAAAAGCGGATGAAGATAGTCATCTATGGAAAAGCTGGCGCCTTCTATCGTCCATTGTTTGATACGCTAATAGCCCTCAGGCAAAAGACTGTTGAAAGAAAACAATTGAAATGGAGATGCATAAACGGAAAAGTAGAAGAAGAGGGACAAGTAAGAGGAAGAGAGAATGTTATTTCACAGCTTGTTTTCTTTGTTTTTTTCTTTATTTTATTTACATCCTCTCACATGCAAACCATTTCGTTCACATCGATTATCCGTTTTTTTTGTAAAATTATGAAAATTGAGGATGGGAAGGGGGAACAGACGGTATGTTACCTGACCACACCCATCCTCTTTCAACCCACACCTCGTGTATTCAATGATTCCGGAAAAAAGACATATTGGAATTTATGTTCAATATAGCATCGAGAAAGGATGCAGGCAGCGAACCTTATCTCATCTTCCCTATGCCGAAGAGAGAAGGTGCCAACTCTCTTGTTAGCGATCTATGAGAATAGATTGTTCAACACCGTTTACAGAGAGTCATTCTTAGCCCCCCTCGTCAGTTCAATGTCATACATACAACACTGATCATTTCCGGTAACTGAAGTACCGTTATCATATAAATAGCATAATAAGCTAATTATTCAGTTAGGAAATGAGAAAAAAAAGGTTTGATTGCTAATAGACGTTGCTATGATAGCCTTGTGATCAATCAACTCCACCCATTTTATTGGAATCGAATGTCAATTTGGCATTTAAAACCAGTCAAAGATGATAATCTTGATGGCAATTTGATGTAAAAGAACTATCACAAAACGATATGATTGGGGTGTGGTCTATAACATTCCAACAATCGCAACAAACAATTTTCCAGAGTTTCATCTACCCTCTCTCTCTCTTTTTCTCTCTCTTTCTCTCTGGTCTCTTTCAATCGTTTGACCTTATTGTATTCTCTCTTCTACATTCTTACAGCTCTTCATTATTTACAAAATTAAATGGGCGTGGTGTCTGTCTGTGTGTGTGTAGAATGGCGATTGAAATATGTACAAACTCTTTCAAGAATCCAAAAAAGGGAATAACAAAACTCTATTCTCATCAACCTCCACAGACATTCGAGACAATGAGATAGACAATAGTGATGTAAGAGAGAGTATAAGTGTGAAACCGGTTCTTCATATGAAAACTCAGAAAATCAAAAGGAGTATCAGAAATGATTGAGGAAGAGAAAGTTCACATGAATGAAACTGTAATCAGTAATCGATGAAAGGTAAGCTGAACGAAGCTTGCTTGATGCTATTGTTAATCGAGTCAAAGCGCATTCATATGCATGAGAAACAGGATGAACATAGCAAAA
Source organism: Auanema sp. JU1783 (assembly GCA_943334845.2). NCBI lineage: Eukaryota > Metazoa > Nematoda > Chromadorea > Rhabditida > Rhabditidae > Auanema > Auanema sp. JU1783. Next base: position 1,268,257 of record CALQYR020007445.1, on the reverse strand, counting down.
AGCGATGTAATCTGAAGCTGATCGAGACATGTCGATATTCGAATTACTGAGATGAGGAGAAATGAAAGATATCGAAGAATTCGGATAATTCATTCAATTCTCCAACCAATTATGAGGACAAAAAAGGATGAAGAGATTGAGTGTAAGGTATGATGAAGGTAATATAATGATATCAACAGAGAGAGAGAGAGAGGAAAAGAGAGAGAGAGAGAGGGAGGGAGGCAATGGAGTAGGTGAATGGCAATCTCATCAAAGGTAAGTACTTCTAATCAAAAAAATGAAAAAAAGTAATGAAAAAGCAAATAAAGCCTCACAAGTCATGTTCATACACAGAGTCGGAACACAAAAATGTTGAAAATGGTTTTCCATAATTTTCATATCAAAAGCTATCACAAAAACATTCGGTGATTCGGAATCAATCAATAATCTAACTGTTATATATTAAACTGTACTTAACTATATGTATTATATGTGATGTAGATGATGTGAGAGAGAATAAATAAAGTTATTAAGAGACTAGTCAATGAATGAATGAAAGTTGCTACATATTGAAAAGCAGCATGTCAATCTCTCACTACTCACAGGATACTGGATAATCGTTCAGATGGTTGATGTTGCACTAGGACATCATGCCATCCGGAGATTCATTCATTGCCTTCCCTTTTACTAGTTGAAAACAACATTTCCATTCAAATATGTAAAATGATAGGAAGTGGAGAGTTATTCTATTCACCTTGTAAGCTTATGCTTATCTGCGAATGGATGTCAGTTACCAGTTTTATCATCTCATCCTACCTCTCATACCTCCATTCTCTTTCATTCTCATTTCTCTTCCCCGGTTTTTTTGGTGTCTACTTTCACAGTCATATTTCCTTGTATTCCTTTGAATTTGCCTCTTCTTGCTTTCTATAAGCTTAACGACATTTTTATTTATTGCAAAACTGTTTGTAGACATCAAGCAAGATGACAGTTTGCATGTAGGAATCCATGTGAAGCCATGAATATGCAAATCAATCTGCACCTTTCATTTTCAATATCATCAAGGTTATAGAGGGGAATGCTTAATTCTAACAATTACAATCCATTAAGCATGTTCAAATTACCGTATACAACTTAAGCTCTTTAAACTAAATGAAATTAAATCATCAACAGCTTGTATAGTATAGAAACGATTCGTCCCGCTAACCATCTGATTGCGTTCTCTCTCTCTCGTCTTCACTTTCTATACAACAAGTGCAAAAAAGGTATTTCTTACTACCATTTCAAGGTCTATACAGGATATATATGATTCCATATTTGGAGATATATGAAATACTAAATGATAAGTCAAACAAAAACCAGACGCCATTTCAATCGAATTACCCTTCCCTCCTCTCCATGCCAGACTTTCCTTCTATTCTCTTTCTCATCTCATACTTCCTTACATCTTACATACACACAGATCTATATGTCACATAGATAATCGAACTATTTCCTATTCTGTTGTTTAAACACTAACTATACACATATAGTTAAGCATTGTCATTAATTATAAATGACCAAACAATGGAAGATGTATTGCATTCAATTATGAACGTAAAAGTAAGCATAATAATATAGTATAAAAGCCAGTTATAAATAGTAAAAGTAGTAGACGAACTGGAAATCTTTGCTTCTCTCGCTGTTACTCTACCTCCAATCTCATACCTCTCTCTCTCTCTCTCTCTCTCTCTCTCTCTCTTCCTCTCTTCCTACTCTCTTTGGACACTTTTTCATCTCAAATTATCGAAAACTGTATGCTCTGGAATTTCATTCAAGCTTTACGCAAGCTTGCAATCAAAACTTCCAAGAAAAAGCTCAAAATGAATTGTAATGAATAGAAATTATAATGAAAAGCCATTAACCACCAAAATCGAATGAGAAATGAAATAATTAGCATAAAGTACGTACCGGTCCTGGAGGTGTTCCTTCTTCTTTTTTGATCAAAGGAGTTGACCACCGCTTAACGGAAGTTTCAGATTCGATGACAGACGTCATTGTCGACCAAACGGTATTGGTAGATTTAGGTGGTGGCGGTGGAGGAACGTTAGGCTTAACGTTAGAACTCGATTGAGACTGAGCCTCGGAAGATGAAGTAAAATCGGCTGCTACGGTCACCTCAAGAGGGCGAACGAAAACAGAAACCGACTCTGCAAGTAGTAAACATTAGGAAAATTAAAAATATATTTGTATATTTGGGTTTTGAAAAACGAAGAAGAGCTGAACTTCATTAGGAAATAGGATAAATGGAGAAAAAGGAAGAAAAATATGATAATTGGCTGATAGATGGGGCTTGAACTGTAGATGTATGATATCAGAGACGAAGAACATAAATCACAAAAACTTTTTTTTTCAAACTATCAGTTTCGATCCGATGGTCGAGATCGAAAAAGAAAAATATCTTTTAACTTCGTATACGGCGAAGCAGAGATATACATGATGCGAAGAGACTTCCCAGTGATCACATTTTATATCACCCTCAAACAAAAAAAATATCAGATAAATCATGAAGTAATTTAAATAAATTAAATAATAAATATCTTGAGTATGTTGAGAGAAATGCTAATGCCAAGACCGCAAAAATGATTCAACAGAAAGGAGGAGGAGAAGGAGGAGAGAGAGGAGGAAAAAGAAAAGAAACGGTTGATAATGATGATAAAGGTAGTTGATTGGTTCCAGCAGCTTTCACTGTCAATTTTCTTTCTTTCTTCATCATTTTCGTTGTGGTGGCTGTAGTCATCATCTCCCTCTTAGTCTATCTCGTCGTATATGGGCAACGGAAGAAAAGATAGTGAGAGAGAGAGAGACAGAGAAATGTGGGGAGGAGTTGAAGAAAGAGAAGTTGTCGGTGATTATTAGTGATAGGAAGGAGAACGAGTTCTTCTAAAACAAAAAAAATGGCATTACTAGTGATAGAGAAGAGATGAGAAGACAAGAAAAAAAAGGAAGGAAGAGAGGGGGAGATGGAAACCTGATGAACGAGAAGATAAGTTGAAAAATCGTACGTATGATGGTTGATAATCAAGCAACATCCTTTTCATTCAATCAAACGCAACAATATGACGCAAATTTAAGAGAGAAATTCCTCCAGAGAGAGAATGATAGTGATAATGGCAGAGAGACAGAGATAGAGGTAGAGAGAGATTGCGAGGTAGCCAACAGTGATTGAGAGAAAACATCAAAACGACCAAAAGAGAGGCTTGAGGAATTTAAACACAAAAACCAAATCATTGACTGGAACGGTTCATGAACAGACCGTGAAGGTCTCTCTCCACCTTTTGTGCTTTTTGATCTTTTTTTTTTCGGCAAAAGTTTCAAAGAAGAAGAGTTGTAAGCTTAGAGGCTGATAGAGTGAACGATTCAATGAATATCTCCTTTCTGAACCATAGAAGGGGATATCCGTGAAGACCGTAAGAGTGAGGTGGAGAAGTTTCAAAATAGGAAATGGTAAAGGAAAAGCCTTTAATAGAAGGAAAGTACATGCTAATGAGAAGCGGAAAAGAAAAAGAAGCATTTAAGAGAGTGAATTCCCTCTGAAGAGTTGAAAAAACCTTTCAATCTAAATGAATATTCAATTTGAAACGAAAACGAAAGCAATCGAAAGACTTCATTCCGTACAGTTAGGAGAATCAACACGGAAAAAAAAGTGAGGAAAAAAGGAAAATAAAATGTTTGATAGCATGTGATGAACATGGAGAGAGGATGAGGAATTGAGGAAGAGAAGGAGAGAAAGAGAGAGAGAAGAAGGAAGAAGACGAAGATGAAGAAGAAGAAGAGACAAGTCCTAAAATAAATATCCAAAAATGATTTTTTTCAATTATTGAAAACTAGACGTTGATGAAATGGCAGCATCAGAGAGTGAGGAGCAGTATGTTATAAGCCAATAGAAATGATTCATGAGCTATGAACATCAACTTTCAGAAAAAGTTCAAAGCAATGATCATAAAAAAAATGACTGAAAATGTGTCGAGCGAAGTTGAAAGAGAAGACGAAGGTGAAGATGAAGTTACAAATGCTCGAAAAGCCTTTATTTGAATATGCTAATATTCGATAAATACAGTCTCATAGGAGTGGTGAAGAAGAGAGAGAGAGAGAAGAAGAAGAAGCTGCATATATTTGATATTGACATAAACAGAGTAGAATAGGTTGCAAGCTATAAGCTTTATCTGGGAGCTATTGTTAAACTGATTGTGTACTGATGATGTTTAGAGCTATTGAATGGAAGAGAAGAGTATGAAGCAGGGAAAAAAGGAAGAAGATGAGAAACATGTAGAGATAGAGATAGATAGAGAGAGAGAGAGAGAGAAAGAACTTGTGAAGCTTTCAAACATGAAAAAGTCATGGAGAAAGGGCGTCGGATAACTTTGACTTCATTTTTAAATGAAAAAAAAAAGAAAAAAAAGAAAATAAGATTTGAAAAGGTGTGTATGTGTGTGAAAAGATAACACGAAATTAATAGAAAAATAGATGAGAGAAGCAGAAAACATCAATGGAAGAGAAGGAGAAACAGGTAATTCATTTTGTGGTTTCAGCCGACTAAACATGGGTGTGGAGAGAAAGAAATAAAGATAGATGAGATTGCCTTCCAACACAACTTCGTTAAAACATTTAAATAAAATATATTTCAAACATTTTGTTTTGTAAAAATATTTTTTAAAAAAAAATGGTTTTGTTAATGTTGTAATTGCATTTGTATGATGAGAAGTGAGATGACATGGAAGCAGAATATGATCATGGGCCAATGAGAGTTATAACTGTGTTAACTGTACTACGTATAGGTAAACCGGAAGCAGGCAATACGAAAGTAAACAACCTTTTTTGGGCATACTGTTTCAACAACGCAAACTATTTTAATTAAAATATGAGAGAAACGAGAAAGCATTAAAAAGTGAAAAGATAGAAAGTGAGCCAAAGTCGACCCAAATACGGTGCACAATGAGTAGAAAATATAATGGTCGGATAATAGTATGCTACATCCCTAACTGAACAAAATTATGATAATCTAATTATTTGTTGGAGGAAAGCCCTTTCAAACATGATCGTAGTGAGAGTGATCCAACTGAATGCGAGAAGGTTTTTAACTAAAAAAAAGGAAAAGAAAAACGACGACGACGATGTCGATGAGGAGCCACGCCCAGCAACGTTTGAAGCAGAAATGTGGACAACACACATTCAGAATCACAAATAGCAAAATGAAGATGTCACCGGGGGCGTAAAAGATGTGAAAAGACAGAAGAATTCGAAGGGGAAAAAAGAGAAAGAAGAAGGTGGGAAGATAAGAATTGAAAATGGTAAACGATCAAGGTACTCTATTCTATTTTAACGGAAAAATAAATGAAATCACAGAAGATCATAAATCGTAAATCTTATTCGGAAGCATCTTTCACAACAGGGATGAGATCGGATTCGAGATGGAATAAACGAAAATTGAAATAAATTTAAGCTAACTTCGAAGATCTGACAAGTTATTTTATACGATTGTCAGGAGTATTCAACCGTGCAGCGTTATCCGAAAGGAAATGAACTCGTATCACATATGCAGAATCTTATGAACACCTGAAAGATCACAAAAGAACGCACTGCTTGTGTTTTCATAACAGGTGATAAAAACAAAAAATTTAAAAAGAAAAAGAAATTAAGAAATGGCTTGGTATCGTTAGAGCGTTCATTGGATTCTGATGACTCAGAGATTCTGCATTCTGATTTCAAAATTCTGAACTTGAGGTTGTCCAACGAATGTTAAAACGTCATCATACAAACACATACATACTTTCCGGATGGGAGTAGGCAGACGACATTGATGACGTCATCCGGGTACAATAGTTGACAAAAAAGACTTTTTTTTATATATTTTCTTGATATTCCGAGGACAATAGAAGGAAGTAGAGAGTGAGAATGAAATTGTATGAGCGATGACCAAAAATATGACATAAAAAACGATTTTGAACTTGATCTTGAGGTGTGACAGTTTGAGCTTTCTTGTGGGTGCTCCGCACTCAGTGTATCAACAAGTCAAATGCAGAAATGAAGGTAAGAACTAGGAAAAGATGTCCTTCTAGAAGTGGATAGAGAGAATGAGAGTTAGCAAAGGAGGAATAAAAAGAGAGAGAGAGAGAGAGAGAGAAAGAGAGAGAGAAGGCATATAAAATCTGATTGAAATTATAATGTGATGAAGAACAATAAGTTCTAATTGAGACTTCTACCAAACCAGATTTATGTGAAAAATAATTTATAAAATCATAAATCACTTATTTAGGCTTAAAATTGTAAAATCAAGAAGATGAAGAAGGAGAAGAAGAAGACATCAGCTTGTTATCAGCTTTGCTTAATTTCACCAAACTAACGCTCACACCACACAACCTGCTTGTATGGGTTGTAAGCATACAAATGGAAAATATAGAAATTTGAATAAGAAATGTCTTTTTCAAGAGGACAACGATGATGAAAATAGGAGGTGAAAATGACTTTTTTGTGATAGTGAAGGAGAAAACGATAGAGAGGGAGAGAGGAAGGCAAGTACGAAGATTGGTGAATACAAGGAGAGTTTGAGAGGTGTGAAAGTAAAAGTTGCCAAAAGGATTATTATTCGAAGCAATCAAAAGCATAAGATCAATCACTTATGTTGGATTAAAAGCTCCAATTCAGATGATGAAAGTGCCTGCAGAGCCGGTCACTTCGTTTCTCACCGTTTGTGAAGGAAAAAGAGAGGCAGAGAGAGAGAGAAAGAGGGAGAGAGGGAGTGAAAAGAGAAGAAAAAAAGAAAAATTTAAAGGAGAATCATAAACGTTTGTAGAGCAATTAATGGTTTGAAAGGAAAGTAGGTGACATTTTTTTCGTAAAAAAAAGGACTCGGAGGATAGAAAAATGAACAATTAAAGGCGAAGAAAACGAGAGAGGAGAAGACAGAAATTATTCAAATTTGTAAGAAGTATTACTTGTATAGTACAGTTTGTAAACAGAAATGAGATGGTGAAGGAGAGGAGAAGATGTAAAGAGATGGAATGATGGGATGAATGCTACTACTCGTAAGGAGTAGGGCGCATGCGGTAGTGTGTTAGAGTAATTCGACTGTCTTGCACACCCTTGTAAACTGTTCAATTTCACATATATAAATTTAAAAATGAAATTTTATAAAAAAAAAACAAATAGAAAAAAAGAAAATGAAAATATAAAAAATAACAAATGAAAAAGAAATGTTTGAGAAGTCAGATCGTAATTGTGGTCAGAGGCTATGCGAGACTGAGACGGATATGGCCTCGGGGAAGTTTGACCTTGACGTGGATGGAACGTAGTATGGCTAACAGAATTTAGGCTCTAGCCATCTATGGTTTTGTAATTTCTCTCTCTCAACATCTTTTATTCTCTATATCTCTCTGTTATAATGATCATTCAGGGCAACTGCATCTAAATGACCCAAGAGTGAGAAAACTAATTCCGTCATAATCATCATATTCATCAGTAGTATTTGTAAAGACAAGACAAGGTAAGAGAAATAGAATCAAAAAAATAATAAACATCATAAGAACAGAATAATTCGATGGATGAAAAGACAAATTCGTAATTGATGAAGTCAAATGAGAAAGAGATGAGGTGGCATGAGGCTGTACGATGTACGATGCATGTTGTATGCGAACGATAATGAAATTTGAAATGTACTTTGCATGCCGATTTTGAGCTACAATGAAAATTGAAAAGTTCGTACCTGTCTCTTGCTTCTCCTCTGGCTGTATTGATGACATGCTTGCCCTTCTTCACATAAAGTAAAAACAATTAAGCTGTTTGATTGTTTTGATTAAAAAATATATTTTCTTTTTATTATTCGTTGTCTATTACTTCTTTGAGCCTATGTGTTGTGTATGAACGTCTTCTTCTTCGGTTTCTTTCTTTCGTTCACACACTGATGCTGATGAAGAAGATCTTTTAACAGACGTCGAATGGCACACTAACGTTGACTATCAGGTTACTGTAAATAGAAAATTTGAAAATTGTTTGAATGAAAAAAAGAACAAATGAACTGAAACGTTGTTAAAGAGCATTCGTATATGAGAGAGAGACAAGAGAGAAAACGGAATATTTTCTTCAAAGCTCACACCATTCCATTGAATGTTGCAAGAGAATGCGCATAGTACGCAGAGGTGATTGGAACAAAGGTTAAAGAGAAGAAAAAACTTTTTATTTTATGAAACTTTATGCAAATTCAGACGATTTTGCACTTCTATTCATTTGATTGAGAAAATAACAAATTTTAGAAAAAGCTTTGCTCATAAGGCTGTTTGCGTAACGGCTTCTGCCTCCAAGCAGCTTCTACAGCTTAAAGCTTCCGAATTTACAGAAGAGTTGGAAATTAGCATATAATGGAAGAGATGGCATGGCAGAAAAAGAACAGGAAAATCAGTGATCAGTAAGATGACTTGCTATCGAAAACACTTCCCAGTATGAGGGGAGGAAGAAGCAAAATGACTTACAGATTCGAAGTGTTTGAGTGAAATCAAAATGCCCAGAGTAAATAAATTAAAATATATAGTTAGCTTAACTATATGCATACACATAACTTCTCTGACAGTAAGCAGAGTGGTAGGAATTAGAAGAAAAAAAAGAAGAAGTACAAGAAGAAGAGAAGGCACATGCTCTGACAAGCTTTGAGCCTTCTTAACACATCTTGTTGTACCAACAAACCGGACGGCATTGTTTCTTTTGTTTTGTTTTCGAATCAAAGACAAGAAAAATGAAAAGTCGAGGTGACAGAAGCTGACGGTAAATTCAAATTCTTCTAAAAAGAATTACAAATTATATGAACACATAGTTAAATAGATTATCAATTCACAAACTGTTGCAAACTTATAAAACAGCTCATGATGATGACGAACGAAAATAAGAGTGACTCTCTCCCTCCTTCTATCTCCCTCTCTCTCTGTGTCCCTCTCTCTCTCTCTTTTTCTTTATAAGGGAATAGAAAGGCAAATAGAAAAACTAACAACGAATGAATTAACGAAAATATCAAAAGAATATCCAATGGGCTCGCTTTCTCATTCCCTCTCTATGAAACATTTCTCTCTCTATCTCTCTCTGTTCCTCACTGTTATATTCTATTTGGAGCTCTCATTCAATCTCTGTACAAGTCTTTTCTTCCTTATTCTCTTTCACCAAGAGATTTTTGTGTACAAAACTCAATTGTCCACATTCATGTGACAAATCATTCCTATATAGAACCCCTTAATTTTATTTTTAATTACCATAAAGTATACGTGTACGTAGTTTACGTGACGTGAAAAATGAAGTTTCAAAAATTCATTGTTCATCTTAAAGAGAGCATAGAGCGGTTGCATTTTAATTTTCTTTTTTTTCTAAAACGAAACAAAAAAAATAAAAAAAAACAATTAAAAGAATGTAATGTATAATTAATATTATAAGATTAACAGAATACGGAAATATACCCACGTGATTTCATTTGAAAAGGACATGACGAGAGGTGAAAAAGGAGGAAAGAGGGGAGGAAGAAGAAGAAGAACCTTCAGTGATTCCATTTGTAGAAGGCGTAGAGATGACAGTCAGAGACATTCAACGAAACATTGAAAGAGTCGGAAGAGAGTGCCGAACAACAATGAAAGTAACAACTTCTTACTTTCGAATATATTCTTGTGAGCTTCAGAAAGGCAAAAGGATTTTTTTGATACAAAGATGAAGTTCAATGTATTTTGGAGAAGCAAAAGCATCTTCAGAAGAAGGAATACTAAGATAGAGAGAGAGAGAGAGAGAGAGAGAGAGAGAGAGAGAGAGAGATAGATGTGAAGCGGAAGCTCGAACAGAGGAATACGTTCCTATTCAGTCCTCTTCTCACACTCTTTTCATTTTTCCTCTTTCTCATAATTACAAGTTGAAACATTCAGCATAATATAGAAACAATCAAGATGTAAGTGAAAAGCCAACAAAAACTTTTCGTTTTCCATGGGCTTGCGCTCTTCAGAAACTTTTTTTTTCTCTCCCCTGATGTTGAAAGGAATTGCTTAATCTTTATAGCAAATAAGTCTTTCAACTAGACAAATTTTCACAAAAACTCTTTTTTTTTCTCTTCTTCTTCATCTTTTCAAAGAGAAAAACAAGAAATAAACGAATATTTTGAGTCCCATTACCATGTGATTGAATCGATGAATTGAAAACTTCTTTTTCAGATTTCTATTCCCATCATCATGAAGTCTCAGCTTCGATGATCTGTTACTCAGAGCTTTTCTGGATGCTTACTCAGAGACATCTTCGCTTTTTTTTTCTCCTTCTTCTTCTTCATCTTCCTCTTCTCCGTCTCCATGCGTATCCCCAATAGACTCCCATCCAGAAACTGTTGGGAAGAGGAGTCATCGTTCCCATGTTTACCCCGCATCATCTATTCCCTCTCTCTCTTCCCTCCTCACTCAATTTCTCATCTCCAATAGCTAGCTAGCTTTTATAAATGCTAACCATACTTACTCGTTAATTCATTCAAAATTAATTTTGCTTTGCCAGCTTCTGTTTTATAAAATTTAAATAATTTCAAGAAATTTATACTTTTAAATGTAAATGAAACGAATAGAAAATTTGTGGATGAAAGGAAGAGAAAGAAAAGACATGGGCATATGGGGAGGGGGACACATGAATGGACAAAAGTATGTCTATATGAATAAGAAGGGTGAGAAGGGGGGATGGAGATAGAACCGGACAAACCATGGCCGGTCCTCTTGGGTCATTTACTCTTTTTCTTTTTTCTCTCTTTCTTACATCCTCTTCATTATACTCTATCTATCTATTTTCACCCTCTTGATAGTACTGGGGGTTTCTTCCGTGTCCTCTTCTCAACTCTCTTGGGGTTCTTTCTCCTTCTTCTCATTATACTCAGGATTCTGTCTATTGCTCACAAATATTCTGGTATTCCCCCCCCTCTTTGACTTTCTCTCTCCCACTCTCTCTCTTTATGTCCCTGGTTCTATGGCAATCTCTTTGTGTTTCTCTTCCTATTTTCCATACTCTCTTTTCTGTTCATCCACTGGCCTTTCTCGCAGTTACCTTTATGCCTCGCTCTCAGGTTTTCTGAAGGTTTTCATCTTTTTCCTAATTTGTAAAGATTTTTCTCTGCCCTCTCATGTTCTCTGCTAAGTCATTAGTATCTCTCTTAACCTCCCTGTGATTTTCTGCAGTTTTCTCTATTTTCTTTTCCTCGATGTTGATTTTCACGCGTTTGACCAGACTCTCTCCTCTTTCACATCTCTATCTCTATTCTCTCCATAAAAAAACATTTTTTATGCGTGCAGCCTCCCTTTCAGCAAACTGAAAGGTTCAAATTATCATCTGAATATACTGAAAACATATTTTTACGTAACAAACTATTTTTTAAACATAAAACTCTTTGAACCATCTTCTATGTTGTCTGGCCTCCCAATTTTTGCCCTCTAATTCACTCCTCACCCTACCCTACTTTCTTCCTTTACTGCCTTCTCGTGTTCTGACCCTCTATTTCTCCGCTCCATTCATTTTGTGACTCGCTCGTCTCCCTCCCAATTTCCACTCCTTTTTCCCTTACCCTCCTCATATCGCTGTATCTATATAGCAGACCCATTTGTGTGTGTATGTGTGTGTTTGGCTGTCTGTATGTGCCCCATCGAGCGCCCATCATTTCATCTGTTTCTCTCATATACCCTCCCCCCCTCATCTGACACCCTTCAACATTCCCTACATCTTTTTCTCTCACACTAATATATCTCTCTTCCAGCACCCACCCTTGTCTCTCTCGCTTTTCACCCTCTGTTACTCTGCTCCTCCTCCACACCCCATTCGCCGCTCCAAAAACTCTTTTTGGCTTCATGATACGAAACTTTTACCACATTTTTCTCAAATTTATCCCATATAAACAAGTTTCACTCTTTAAGAATCAACTGAATTTCTTAACGGACTCCCACTGGTTCCCACGAAACGTATGTGTCTCAATCTGCTCTCCATAACCACCCAATCAAAACACATATCCATATTTCCTGACCTTTTTCTCCGTTTGCTGTTGACCCGTCATCCCATTGTGAAAACGATTGATTCCCTCCATTTTCCCAACGCCCTCCCATTTACTCCCATCCTTCCCAGTTGCCTTTCCCAGTTTCCTCCCGACGTCTGTTGTCTCCACTCTTTGTCATAAAAAATGTCCCTCAAACCCTCACATGACCAAAATATATTGTCTGGAAATCGCTATTTTTACTATTTCAAAACATTTATCCTCACATTCTTCCTACAATGCATGCCATCTTCATATTCGAGTTATATTTCAACATAGCATATTCATTAGAATAAAAATATATGAGCAGTTATTACCCCCTTACCCTCTTGATGACCCCACCAAGGGGAGTAATATCGATTGATAAAATGTGAAGGCGGGAATCGCTGAAAATATATTCGTTGGGACCAATGGGACAGAAACCCACTCTGCCCCATGCAACGCTTACACATCAATCTATGCATATCCAATTTCTCGCTCTTTTCTCTTTGCCCATCTGCATTCTTCACATATTTTTAACGTAAAATTATTTTAAGAAAATGGCTCGGATGTATGTGATTGTGAATGCGAGAGAAGGCGACGAAATGAACACTCTGATGATGACTTTGGTTAGTTTCCCGCTGTGATATGATTGGCATTCCAACAATCCTATTTAGGCTAATAAACATTATACCTTTTCTGTGACTGATAACATCAGTAAAATATGCACACAGTGTTTATCACAAACAGCTAATGATCATCATTCTGCGCAGTCATCATCAAAGTGTGAGGAAGCGCCAAAAGACCCCGATGAGGAGAAGCCCATGCTCAAAGAATCAGAGAACGAAATCATCCTCAGGCAATCATGTTCCACTTCACATGATCTCGTGAACGAATCAGAAAACTGTTCACCACCTAACTCTTTTGAAGTTTTACGTTTGTCAGACAAACAGCATGCTCATTCAGCTTCCGATATTAATTCCAGGTAAGTACTAAACATGATTTTTCTCAATTTCTTCTTATCATTTGTAGTGATGAGGTATTCGTCAACTCACCTCGATCAGTCTCACATCTTGAAATAGAGCCTATGGATGCAATAACCTCACAATCTGATCTCCAAGACCTACGACTATTTTTCAATGCTTTAAAAGAAGAAGCAAGAGAACTACCCAATGACTATTTCCATACAAATCATCCGCAAGAAGAGCCGATTGCAAAAGTAGCGAGAAAGAAAAGAAAAACGAAAGACCTCTCTGTCACAGAGAATGATTTCTACCCTGGCCATATTCTGAAACAATTCAGCGTAAGTTCGAGTACTTTTCCACCTCCATAGATAGGTAATAATTCAGGAGAGTTTCGAACACTCTTCGTTGACAGACAAGAAGTGCAGAGATGTTAATCGAGGCAAATGTAATGTGAGTTTGCAACTTGTCTTAATTGGAAAATCATTATCAACACCCTTCAGTTGTGTAAACAAGCCATATCGGTTAGAAATCATCATATGAAAAGACATGCTATCACTCATCTCGGATATAAAACGTAAACTCTGAAAAACAAAACAAAAAAAAGTTGAAAACTTTCAGATTCCAATGTCGTATCTGTAAAATGTTGTATAATAGGGGAGACATGTGTAAACCACATTTCGAAAGACATCATCCGGAAGCCGAGCAAGTACCGTTCGAAGACGTAATGTACGTTTGCTAAAATCATATTCATTCTAAAAATTTCTCATTTCTCTAGTACTGACGAACAGTCTTTCCAACTACAGCGCACACTTAAGCTATGCTTTCCAGACAATTTCAAATGAAACGAGCAATATGCAACTATCTTATATATAATCTCAGAAACGAATAAAGCTTTAATACAGATAATCTTTGCAATTTTCAATAAACCAAAAACAACAAAATTCAACAAGTTTTCAATGACCTTCTCGCAGCGGTAGACCAATGCCTTGAACATCCACAGATCCTATATCTATAATTGAACTCATTATACATCTATCTCTCTCTTCTCTTTTCTATACCATCATCTGAATCATCAATACAGATTACATCACTACCCACTGATGAATTTGAATCAGTTGCTTGAAGGAGAGGTTTTGGTAACAAATTAAGCTTTGGTATATAAGTGGCTTTTACAGGAAACAGGCTATCTGTCGTGAAGCATTCCCTCATGCATTTTTCCAAATCTCTCATATCTTCATTTGTTCTGAATAACGGTTGTAAAAAATTAATTGAACGGTTGATCTCACAAAATGTCTCGGACAACAGCTAATGTACCCATATGACACAGGCTTATATGATTGGAAGCAGCTACGTATTGGAAGAACAGCGCTCCACAATCAGAACATGAGTAGCTAGAAAAGAGATAAAACTTTGAGCAGCAGTAAACTCACCCCATCTTTTTAAAATGTGTACGAGCATGAATCATGAGAGATTTCTGAGTTGTATATGGCATAGCGATCCCACATTTCTAAAAAAAAAGCCAAAATTTTACTATAGAAAGACATGTGTTACCGCACAGCTAGTTGATGAGACCCGTGTATTCTCTTTGTTAATAATACGATTATTTTTGTTATTATTATTAAGATATTGATAAGACATGCTTTCATTAGAGTTGCTATTATATTTCAAATGGTCGGGTTCGTAAGTTCTGAAAAGTTATCCGAAAGTTAGTTGTGGAAGAGAATGTCAGATTCACGGGTATGTTTCCATATCGCCTGGTGTGAATCTAGGAACAAAAGGTTCGTGTCGAGCTTGACTCGGTGGAGCTTGACTCGGTGGAGCTAGACTCAGTGGAGCTAAACTCGGTGGAGCTTGACTCGGTGGAGGTTGACTCGGTGGAGCTTTATCTTTCATAACCTTAGGTTTCTTAGCAGGCTGGAAAAGAACGAGCTGATATATATATATAAGCTTGAGCTCTCACCTTTCTGCGAACAGGAGTTTTCTCTGGAGTTGGAAAAAAACTGGCAGGAACACTTAAGGGCCTATATATATCTAATATTTCCTCTAAATCCTGTACAGCTTCATAGTTGATTCCCCGACTCTTCTGCAATCATGACAATATAACTTTTCCGGCGTTTGACCATTCACGCACAGCTACGCATAGAACTTCTATTAAATCGGTATTGCGTTCAACTTCTAACAGTACATACATTTCTGTTCTGAAATTCAAAAATAACGTCTACGATGATCAAACCACTCTAAATATTATTTTGAGGCTTCGAACACTAAGCTTAGAGGACGGAAAAAATTAAAATTTATTTCTAAAACAACAATAACAAATAACGAGAAAACAGTTGTAAAACAGCTCATGAATCTATCAGCTATTACTGACTGCTGAAAGCTTCACGCTTCAAAGAGAGTTCTGACAAATCAGATTTGTCGGGATAAATAGAAATCAAATCTGGGCCGGAACTGACTCGAACCTTAAATTGTTTCGTTAGCAAATAAATTTTTGTACTTGTAAATACCTGATCAATCGATAATTCTGGTGAAATTTTTATTGTCTCCATTACCAGTGCATTCATAATGTCTTTACAGAGTTGTAAAGATACAGGCGATGACACCTCTACCAGCACAGAATTAGTAGACTCGGTCATCTGAAGTATTATTTTATGTCGAAACAACATCTGATTGTAACCTTTGTCAGATCGCTGTTTGTCATCGGTTGCAAACTTATTACTAAGCCATTGGCATCCGTTAAGCAAGGTAATAATGGGAGTGTTTGTACGAGATGAAGATATCTATAGCAAATGAAAATGAATCTTTTTTTCCAAATTAGCATACTTATGCAATGGATTCAGTGTGTTACGTTTGGTTCGTTTACGGGCGAACTCAGCATCCCGTACCAGCGCATCTAGTAATTCCTTTCCACTAACAGGAGTTTTCTTGTGGAGAGACGTTATCTATAAATGCCATAAATCGTGAGTTGTCATAACTAGATTCATCATTCTAATTAGAATACGTGAAGAGTCGTGGCGGGAAGAGTCATTTCAAAACATCTCGGCGCACGGAACGGTTGTATATCATCGTAGTCCCATAAAAATTATTTCACAACAATTTCTTACATGAATATTCTCAGCGGGTAGAGCAAGATGCCTCAATGGAGGTACGAATGATTTCATCTCGTGTGTTCCTATAGAAGCGGTTGTTCTATTTTCGCACATAGAGGCATGCAGAGTACTCTAAAATGATTTAACATTCGAAGTTGGGGGGTGTGAGACACAAACTTGGACACTAATGAACTTTTTGAAGTTTTGTCCAGTCAAATCCATATTGTTCAAGACACAACAAACCAAGTAATTTCGGATACTTTTGACAGATGGATCGCTTTCCACGGTAAACTGTAAGCTCTCGGGATGTATGGAAGATAACTGCTTCGAACTAACGTTTGGAACATCCGTGCGCACTTTAAGTGAATATGTATTATCCGCTAATAATTCTAAAACGGGAGAAGGATTTCCACTCCGACTAGTAGGTGGAGTTTTAGGCTCAACAGTTGCAAACTTGGAAATGTAGGCCAAAATAGCATTCGGCTAAAAAGTACGTATTAATGCGATATTGTAGATTTCAGCACCTTAGATCTTGGTTCGTTCGTTAACTTTTTGAAACGACTGTCTTTGAAAATATTTCCGGATAAGTTCAAGGTTTTGGTTTTAGGGAAGCTGAAACACGGTAACCACTAAGATATTAGCATTAGCACATACTTCGTAAGCACCACTGGGTAGTATGTTAACAAATTGTGTGAAGCATTCAAATCCTTGAGACGTGGAACATCGAAGTGATCACAGATCTAAGTAAGGATTCCTTTTTAATCTTTTGGATATTTGCAAACCTCGGTGATTTCATTGTGTGAAATATCGACCGTGTGAAGCTTTTCAGAAGGTGGAGCACACACACATGGTGGAGTTTTCGTCAACTTATTATAAGATAAATCAAGGACTAGAAGTGAATTCGATGACGTGAGATGGCTCAACCCCTCATCTGTTATCTAAATCGCGGACGGATGATCAAGAACTGAGTGATGACAACTAACGCAATTATTGGTTAAAATCAAAGACTGAAGTTTCGTCAAATTATTGAAAGACTTCGGGATGGATGTCAACTGATTATTACTAATATTAACATACAGTAGTTCCGTGGCTTGACCTGAAAAACAATTTCAACTGCGAACTGAGAATGAAAGAAACCCAAAGCTTCAGGTAGTGATGTTAGATTGTTGAAACACAAATCAAGTTTGGTCAAGTGTAGACAGTTCCCAATGTGCTCGGAGATAACGTTCAAAGCTGAGTTTTGGACGAAAATGAAGTTCAAAAGGTTTTTCTTGAAAAAACAAAATGTATAGGCTAGAGAAGAGACGATGCTTACGGGGAAGAAATGTTTTCTTTGCTCCTCTTCTTCACTGAAAGATGATTTCGACTTCAAGACTATTTCATATTTCTCAGTAGCCATCCTAATAAAGAAAATAGAAACACAGATGAAAGGAACAAGAGGAGATAGTCAGAGTTGTAGAAGAACATTCAACGCCACTACGACAGGAACAATAAAAATTTTTATTTTATCATACAAGTAACGGAAACATAACAATCCTAAACGACTAATTGAAGATCAAACCTTTTGTAAAGAACGTAGTTTATTCTTGAGACTTTCTCTTAATAGGACATTCAAGAGACTTTCCGAATTGACTTTCTGCTCGAAACAATCCACAGAAGGATATGGATGGCCTACAATCGCTCTACCTTACATATAATAGGAATGCAACTACAAACCGTCAATCTCTAAAACAGCAATATCGTATCTCTTCCAGTATTCTCGTTTATTCTGAATGAACTGCTGCAACCTTTGCGTTGGCAAACGATAAATGGATGTGAAAGGACCCTCCTTATCGACGAAACGAGGCACGATGACCTGAAGAGAGTAGATGAATCTGGACTCATGCTTCTGACTATACTTCATTCATTTTTGTTATTAAATCTTTTTCTGGTAGCCACCATTCCATCATTTCTACTGTGTATTCATCGTGCTGCCCTCTCTCAACTCCCAATTGTATTAACTGAAACATTTAAACGATAAAGGATTATAGCTCTTGTTCCATTACCCTTTCCAAGTAAGGTCTTGCTTCAACAGCCCTATTCCATGGGAACTCTGCTCTTTCTTCTCGCACCACTCGATTAACTATTTTTCTAAGAACCTAAGAAGCGAATTACGTTTTCACGCATTGTAACAAACCTCTAGTCTAGCTCGTTGGCTTGGCTCAATCCCTCCTGTTTTTAACTTTTGAGGAACATGACCAATAACAGCTTTAATCCTTGGTAAGGTATACGCAGCTCTTCCACTCATATTTCTTTAGAATATTTTAATATAGAGGACTTGAATACACAGTAACTATGCCAAGCGGTATAAACGCTAAGCACAACTGTTGACACAATCATTGAGCTAGGTAAGACAAGGGAACAGCCCGACAGAAAATAACACAAGCACATAAAAAATTATTAATATTTTATTTATACCCACGAAGATGATATAACTATGCGCTGACTAGATTATACAGATCAAAACAATGATTCATAGCTACGCATAGCTGGAAAAGAAGGACTCCGATCTAATCGCTTTCTAGGTAAGTTAATGAGTGCATTAAGAATTTCACTAAATGAAGGCCGGTCGCTTCCATAATAGCTCCAACATCGCATCAATAACTCCTATAAAAAAAAGGTATTAAATCGTGAATGCAACCGGTCTGAACGCCGAATCAAGATTACGAACCTTTACTTCACGAATAGCTTTAATATTATGCATAGGAGCCTTCATTCCATTACCGACCATCCACATAATCGTATCAGGATGTTCCCAAGCCCACGGAAAAGAGTAAGTAAGTAATTCATACCATATCGTGCTGAAATGACGTTTGAGAATAAAACATGTAAAAAGAAATGAGAACCTAAATGCGTACACATCAGTGCTTTCGGAGAAGGGGAGAGTATCGAGATCACTACTTAGAGAGCGAATAAGCTCAGGAGCAAGATAAGCCAACCAGTGGCTTGGTACCAGAAAAGAATTATTCCTGAATACAATGTGAAGTTTCGAAAATAAACTAGACAAATACCTCTTAGGATATGCAAGGCGCTTGGGGTCAAAAATACCGCTATCGGTAATGACGACTTTATTTTTACTTTCTATGAATATATTTTTAGAACGCAGATCTTTATGTATTATGTTTTTGGTATGTAAATATGATATACCCTTAAACAGATGTATGTATAAGCGGAAGTCAACAATCAACAAACCTGACACACTTGAGTTGCTAATTGAAGAACGACGCTTATTTCGAGACGCTCATTGAATTCGTGAATTGCCTGATATAAGGTCCGACCTTTACATAAGCTCGTGACAATGCCGTAACGATCATTTTCCTGGCAAAAACCATAAAACAAAACGATGTTATCATGCCTCGTATTCTGTAAGATAACATGTTAGTGTGTGAATACTAAAGTTACGGCACACCTTATGAGCAACAACATCAGCTTTGAACTGTTCCAGTCGCTTTCCCTCTTCTACATGATCCATGTTCAAATATTTAACAGCAACATCTCCGAAATAGAATCCATGTCGAACCTAACCGAACACATCAATATCTTCAAACACATAATACTTACAGTTCCAAAACGTCCTTTGCCCAATAAGCAATTCCTTTTAAATTCAATTTTCCCGATTGGAATGGTGACTTCATTCCAACTGGCCTGTGTATTAGCACCTCTAATTGTCAAATTTTGCCATTGATTTCGATCAAGACGATTATCAACGCTTTTGCTTCCTGACTCATCACTATTTACAAAATCTGTCTGAAATCAAAAACATTTTAAGTCGAGGTGAATGAGAGAAAAACGTACATTAGCACTACCCGTAGAATCAGCAACCAGTGTTCCTTCACTACCATCTCCAATAATACTAGTGGATTGGGTAGAAATAGAATTAAGAAAAGGATCACTTTAAAAATATATGATGAGTGATAAATTGACAAACAAAACATACGAAGTAGTATCCGGGAGGACAATATCCGGAACTTCAGGCACGGTGTCAGGGAAAGTGAATTTCCGCTCAATTGTCCGTGATTGCCCAGACACAGCATATGGACTACTCATTCCCATATCTATGACAGACAATGAATTGATGAAATAATAATGCAACAAACTTAAAGGGAAAGCTGGAGTACTAGGAGCTGAGCTGTTGGTTGAAGACGAACTATCTACTACACCAGCATTTTCAGGATATTGAAATGCAGGCTCATTGAAAGATCTCGAAGAAGGAATACTGGCGGATGGTGGATCATTCCACATATCCTAATAACAATCAGAAGCTACATTCAGTCATACACGAAAGCTCTTACGCCAATATTTTGTTCAACCATACGATCGAACACTAAACGGATATGTTCAGTAGTTAATCCACACGTGTCACCAATTTTACTTTTACATTGGGTATGTACTTTTAACCTGTCAAAAGACGACTTATGAAATATTCTGGATGGATAAACATACTTGCAGGCACGACATTTCTCCCAAGAGGTGAGAAACCCGAAACCTAACGAACGTTTGCATAGTCTACATACTGAAATAAAAACAGGATTAATTGAATTATTGCAAAATCAAGTGATTACTTCCGTCACCACCACTACGTAAGAAATATTTAGTCGACCGTTGCCATTTATGCGGAATGTCATGCTCCAATCTCGACTGTTTAGGCAATTTCACTGAAAAACAACCGTTTGGAATAAAATGAACGACAGGAATAAAACTCTTTTACGTCATTCTCACGTAAGAATTACAACACATGGGGGGGACATAAAAAGTGACCGCGAAATAGAATTTAAAATCAATAATTGAAGGGGAAAAATACTAATTTTGAAGAAACAGGAAGAAAACGAATGATTGACTCACTATTCAATTGCATGCTTGTAGATTGAACTATTCGCCCTCCGGATGTTGAAGTTGGGGCAGAATGCGCTGAACTCGTCAAGGGAGACGAGGGAGATAATGTAGATCGTGTGGACAACACAGATAAAGATCCGCTCCCAGAAGCTGTTCGGCTAAAAATAACATTGGACTTTATCACAAAACTTGAAAGTCATTTTTCTTATTTCATGTTTCCATAACTTTAAAAACGAATGCTTACCTGTGACCACTTACTACATTCGGGGTACATGGGAAAGAACCTGCAGTACATGGATCACTTTCAAAATACGGAGATTCTCGATCTTCATCACCCCTAAAGAAAACTGATGGATGCGTAGTGAAACTTAGAACAAACCTGGAGGATCCTTCAACTGGAGCTAGTAAGAAACGCGAACTTGGGGGACTCGCTGATTCAGCGCTAGTATCTCTCCAAGCACCTGCTTCTGAAAGATTATAAGAAAATAATAATTATTATAAGATTATTAGCATACTTGATGACTTCGGGGAATAAACAGACCACGATAACTGTTTATCAGTGAATGATGATTCTCTACGTCCTGGAAAGCAAAAATTACAAAAAATAGTCACTTCCGCAGAGGGGAGGGAGTCACCTATGAATGAGCAAAAACATTGATAAAAGCATCCACCCATGGATAATTAAAATAACCGAAGTTAGAGAATGTGACGAAATATAGCAATGCGCTGCGCGAATGAATGGTGGAAATGATAAATGATCAATGATAAACAGATCAGGTTGTACGTATCATAGTGATTGATAAGAGAACCAAATGTGAGAGGACTGCTAAGAAATGTTTTTATCAGAATTTGGTTTTATGCAAGTCAAAATAAACTCCTCCTGCTGTTGCCACAAATGTTTGAAGCTTCAACAGGAAAAAAGCAAATGATTAGTCAGGGTGGGTGATAGGTGACGAGAGATAAGGAATGCCAAAGTCAACGAGAACTACCTTTTAGTGCTTCCAAGTAACTGTTTGCTATGTCGCATGAACGAAGTATTTTTCTCTTCGATTCCGGAGAGTAACGTCCTCGCTCGGCAAGGAGATTAGTCTAATGAATATGGAGATGAATATTGAGCCAAAGAAGGTCAGTTACCTCTTTCTGCGGTTTTTGAATCATTGCTAGAACATCATGAACTCCACATAATTCAAGGTGCCTGATATTCGTCGGAGATAAACCAATAACTTTCAGCCAGTCCGTGAGCCGTGGTTTAAGAGGAGTCGACCGAGATGGAGGTGGGCGTGAAATCAAAACACGGGAAAGTAATCGAATTAGCTGAGCCTGAATGTGCGACAAATAAAAAAATAAATCCGGAAAGTCACTAACCTCAAAAGCAATCAACTCTCCTTCTGTTAAATCACCTACTTGACTCTCATATTTTTGAGCCAACGATTCGAATTCCTGGAGAGCAGCGTGATAATCTGCATGTGCTACTTCAGCTCTACTCGTACTCGCCTAAACATCGGGTCAAAAAAACAAAAACTTAGAATCAGCGAAAACCTCGGGAGATAATGCTTCATGGTCACTTTGAAAACTAGTGTGAGCAACTTCCGACACCGAACTCCCGTCCATACCCAAAAAATCAGAACCGCCTTTTATACATACGACTATACATTGATTATTAAATAATTTCTACAAAAAACTATTTATTATCTTTCTTCTTTCATATGAAAAGAACGACAGCTGCTCAAGAGAGCAGATTTGAGGAATTCATGATGGCCAAGAGAAAACAGAAGCAAAAGAGAAGCTCAGCAAGGTTCAGGAAACTCAATCAATAAATTTTTGTTATGCATACTATTTCTTAAATAATAAAATAACATGTAAGTTAGCAAAAAAATAATTGATCTTTGAAAAAAAGAAAAACAAAAATCATTCTCGCTTCTTGTGGGCGGAGCCTCAAAATACAAATGTTATGCAGCGCATGGAAGCTGCGTAAACATCAAGCAAGTCATTGAAAGACTTCAATTTTTAATAATATGAGGTGCTGAGAAGCTTTCCGTCGAATTGAAAAGTAAAGCTGAAATGTGGCGGCAAATTAAATCGGTCGCATTAAACTTTGGACAGATGATGAACTAGTTGAGAGAAATGGATTTATATGAGAAAGACTGTAGGACAACAATGCAACAAATACAGAAGGAAGCCGGGCTTGGCAAGTCGAAAGTATCTCAAAAGCCTCCAAATGTGACATCTAGCCTTATGTGGACTAATTACCTTTCTTTATATTCTAGATGTGCAAAAGGAAACTGAGACCTGTCTAAGGTATATAATTGATTCCATCTCAGTCAGATCCATTAGCAACATAAATACTCTCACTCAATGTGGCAGACAATTGTCTTGTCCTTAGCCATCTTTTTTTTCTATGAGTAAATTACTTCATCAAAATACACTAATATAGATATGTGCTGAATGAGAACTTAAGAAATAAAATGAAATGAAAAAGTGGAGAAAACTGAATCGATTTCCTCTGTAGGAATCTAATTAATGGAACTGTCTTTGTGATCACACCTACTACCTACTACAACAACTCGTTCCAATAACATCATCTGCATCATTTTTCTTAATTTTTTTTCCTTTCATATTCATTTCCTCAATTTGAACTTACATTTTGGCGCATTGCGTGCCGATATGTCATTTAAGCTCATTTATGCTAATTACCGGCGTCATTTACGAACTCAATTCATTTTTTGTTGTATGTAAATGTTAGAGCAGATCGGTTGCATTCAAGTAAAGTCAGATGAACCTTTTTCTATTTACGGTCATTCAAGTTTCATTTGTTTGTAAAGAAAATATGTATTTAATTCGTCATTTTATTACTGCGTGGTAGATTATAGACTGATAGGCTCATCCAAACTCTTTATTATTACATTTCGCTAAGAACAGAAGAATAAGAAGAATGAACAATGAAATTGACAATTGAGCTTGAATAAGATGCTCATATGAGAAGGGGGAGAGAAAAAACAAAAAGTTGAAGTCATTCACTTCATCTACTCAACATCGAACATCCGGAAAAGAGATGCTGGCGAGTTAGAATCGAATTGGATGAATCCATTGACTTCCCGTAATTATTGAAAAGCGAAAAAGAGATTTTTGTCCTCTCCCATTCCTAATTTCTATTCTTCCATTTCTATTGAAATTCAATTGAACCTTTCTCTTTTTATAATTTATATATTACCTCCTTCTCTCTTTCTCTCTTCATTTCTCTCTCTCTTCATCTTCACAGACACATTTCATTCCTTTCCCTCCACCCCTTCTCCTTTTCACTCTCCTTTTTTTTCCGGACTATAAAGGAAAAAAAATTGTAAGAAGAGAACCAGATGAAAATCTTTATGACCACTGTTTTAATAATATTATGTGTGTTGCTTCTGCTTCATTGATGCTTCAACCATCGCTTTTCATTTTCGTTTACTATTCGCCTTCCTTAACTTCCTTTTTCAATCTTTCATATCCTTCTGATCGTCGGGCTTTTCCTTCAAAATTCTTCTTTTATTTCGTTTCATCCTCTTTCCATCATCTCACTTTCTATTTCTCTCCTTAGTTTATTCATTCTCTTCTTCTCTGCTTTTCGTCCGACAAATTTTTCCATTTCGTTATTCTGAAACTCTCTCTCTCTCTCTCTCTCTCTCTCTCTCTTCTTCTTTCTACATTCATTGGTAGTCGAGAAATGACTTACTTGAACGAAAAATTCTTTTTTTCTTTAGAATTTTGAAAAAAAAAATTTTTTTTCTTCTTTCCTTCTCGTTTTCATTTGCCATAAGCCTTCTCATCTATAATTGACTTCAGATATCTACATATCATTATTCATATTTACATATTCGTTGTTATCAAACTTCAACAACGAAATTCTCCCCTTCTGCCCTTACTCCCTCTACGTGAACCTTCTTCTAGCTGGATGAGATGCTTTTCATTTTTTTTTCTTTCAAAAATGGCCTCATGGAATAAGACGAAAATTAGAAGCGTTTTCACATACTTTAGGTTGGAAGAGAGAGAACTATTCTCGAAAAGAAGTTCTTTTCTTCCTGTTTCCTCTCATTCAACGGTTAGATCATCAACTTGTTACTGTATCAACTACGGATTATCCCTCTTATGGTTTAAATGAAACCTTGACCTTGCTTTTCTTCCTCTCACTTGGAAGCCTCTACTCTATTCTACCTCTTTCTCTCTCTCTCTTTCATTCTCTATCTCTCCGTCTCTCTTCTATCTCTACTCTAAACCAGAAGTATTATTGTTCCTCTTCTTCAAATACAATAAGGAATGCGATAAACGAGGATCAACCATAACACGGCTTTGCACCAATACATGACAGAGAAGGTTTGATGACTTAAAAAGTGACAAGGTCAGCGTCAGCAAAATGCCAACAAGAAAAATTTTTGTTATTTCCTCACTGGTAATCTTCACCTCTTATCCTCAATGGCTTTTTCCACTTCTTTCACAACTCACGGACCCTACATTCTCAGAAATAAAATTCTCATTCGTTTAACTTTTTTTCTCACATAGTTGCCTATGAATACTCATACACACACCATACATAGACCTACACACATACACAGACACACACACACATCTAGATCGCTATTGAAGTTTATTCTGAATTTTTAATTCAGTTTTTTCAAGACTCAACTATCTTCTCTACTTTCTACATTCACAAACTTTTTCAAAATTAAATATTTTTTTCGAACAAAAAAAAATCTCCATTTATGGCATAACATTGTTCTTGACACGACATTGTGCCTGAGGGCTAAGTGTTCATTTCATCTCTAGCGCCGTGCACGTCACTTCTTGCAATTGTGTTATATTTTTAGGTTCAACTTCAACCTTTTTTTATATTCTTTCCTTTCCTACATCTTCTCCCTCTCTCTACCCCCTCCTTTTCCTTTGAGCAATACGAACCAGATTAAAAAATAAAATTTGAGGCAGTTTCAGGAGTTTTTCCCGCTTCATCCTATTCCATAACAGAAAGTTCAAATCGCTCCTGTCTCTTCATCCTCTCAAACTACTTCATTCTCTCATTTGACTCCTTTTACCCAGTGCAATTAGATGTCCTATGTCTGTTCTCAGATTTTCAACCCTGTTCACTTGCAAGATTTCGTCTTTTACATGTAAATCTCTCGATAATTGACTTTCAGTTCTTCCTCTTCTCTATCTTCCTCTCTCTCTCTCTCTATACCATTCTTCTCCTTCATAATCTCTGATTCTATGCGAAAGAGTTGTCGTTCTATTTCATATTTTTGTTGTTTTTGTGAAACAAAATTCTCTCAACCAATCATCCGTTTGGCCTTTTAACTGAAAGAAGTGGGCCGTATCTTTAGCCTTAAATGGGAACGAATCCTCTTGTTGATTTTGTATGTATTTTTTGTGTCTTCTCATCGTAAAAAATGTTGAAAACGTCCTTCTTCTATCTATCACAATCAGCGAAAAATTCTTTTTTTTTTCTCTTTTTTACTTTCAAATTTTTTTTTTCAGAGAAATTAGCATTACATTCAGAGAGACATGCTCCATGCGTCTATTGCATTCATTTTGCAATTTATTTTGATTTTCCAGGTATTTTGATTACAATTTTCTTTTCACCAAAAAATTTTTGTCGAAAAATGGGATTTTCTTTTTTTGCTTTCAATTCTATTGATATCAAATGAGATATGAAGAGCTAGGACACTGCTTGGTGTCTGGGAGATGATATATCCTAATGAAATTGCCCTTTTCAGATAAAGTTAGCTAATGGAGAAGATCTATTACAAGGTAATATTATATAGAGTTGTTGACTATAACAATATGCTCAATCTCATCAGATCGTTCTGTTGCTTGTACAGCTTCAACTATGGATGTCTCGTTATCGTTTAGTAAAGGATTTAGTGGAAGTATATTTACGGAGAAAGGCTTCTCCAATCCATCGTGCAGGTATTTAATAACATATTTCTCATCACTTCAACCATATCTCTATTAAGATGGTCTGGAAAAGGAGATACAAATATGGATTTAAAAATTCCTTTAATGAGCAACACAACAGACTGTGGTGTAGCATCTAATGAGGTAATGAAATTGATAGATCGTAAATGAGATCATAATTATTTTTCTATCATTAGACGAATGGAGAATTTACTGTAAAATTAATAATAAGTCCAGTCGAAGGATTAATTGTGGATGGATTCTCAGCTATAAATATTCGTTGTATTTACAGCACACAAGATATTACATTAACATTACCTCCTGGACTCAATGGAAATGCATTACAAATAAGGCAAAACTAATAGTCTATGGCAATCTGATAATAAACCACAAAATTATTTTTTTAGTGGTACACATGCTGAAGCTGGAGGGGTTGTTACTGGTAGTGGAGGGGCACCCATATTATCCATGCAGATATTGGATGGACATGGCATTAATGGTCAGCCTGTAGCTCGTGCTGCTGTCGGACAACGAATCACCTTAGATCTTGTACTCAAAGACACATGTATGATGATAAAACAGAAAACTTCCTTAGCCTTTAAAATATTTAAGCAATTTATGATTTTTATGTTCATTCCTGCTATGCGCACGACGGTACTAACACTCCAGACGCCAGCATCAATATTGTTGACAACAATGGGTTAGTTTGTATGGTTACAGTCAAACATATGAATGAGAACTGTTTATTTATTGTTGATTTTAAAAATATTTTTCAAACGTTTCTTTCGTTCAAGCTTTGTTTCAAACGAGAACGATGTGTGCTCCACGTATATACGTGAATGACGTCAAACTCATTTTGATCATTTGAATGTTTGATAGCGGTTGTAGATAGCTGTGACAATAGAAATGATCATTAAAAATCACCAAAAATTATTTTCTAATTTTCAGTTGTGGTGTTCGATTATCTCGAGCAATTGATGTGCCGGCGTTCACAACGGAACCTGCTAATCATGGCCCAAAACATGTTTATCTTCATATGTAAGTAGTTTTTTCCTATTATTTCGTAGAAAAAAAAGAAAATTCATTGGTAGGGAGAGGTACTGAGCATAGGAACGAGATAGAGAGAGAGAGAGGGAGGAAGAGGAAGAGAGAGAGAGAGAGAGAAAATAATAAAATAAAAATATTTATTTATTGTTGTTGTTGTTGTAGGTACGGATTTCAATTTACTTCATCGCAGTTTGTGCATTTTGAATGTCAGGTGAAGCCATGTGTTCATTCATGTCATCGTGAGGTTATCAATGAGTTAGCTTAACAGCCATCATCAATCATCTATATTTCAGCAATGTGAGCCAGAAAAGGAGGAAAATAAGATACCATTGATACCAGCTGCACGTCGTCGTCGACAACAACATGAAGATAATCTTAAAACGCTACGTCTTCAAACTGTCCTTCATATAGAAGAACAACAATTTCAAAAAGCTGCATTAGGTTAGTCAAATATTTATTTTTCAAGTATATTAAAACATGAAGTGTTAAGCTTTCAATAGAGACGTGTGAATTGATGATTGATTGACTTGTCTAACATGTTAATTACTCAAACTTTCCATTTTTTTTTCGTGCGCCTTATAAGGCTCATTGATTCATTTCATTGAAACTTAACTTATGACATCATACCCATGTATGATGCAATTCAACAATGGAAGAGTCAACATGACTCATGTCTTAGCCAAATGTGGATTAAAAAACCTTTCATTTTCTATATTTTCATTTCGGTACTCAATCCCACACACACACATACATTAACAGTCTGATAATAACGTTTTCAAATATATAAAAAAGATTTTTTATTCCATATTTGGTAAGCTTAGAAGGTCATCGCATACTTTCATGCACATACCTAAGACTCTATAATCCATTTTTACTACCGTTTAACGGAAAATAATTACACAAAAGCTTATCATCGCAACAGTTTAACTTTGATATTCTACTTTTCAGTGTCTGCTGAAGAGCCCGCAGCTACATCTGCATGCCTACAAGTTAATTCTGTTTTATTCATATGTCTATTCTTTGCATTAGCCATCATATCTATTGTTACGGTAATATTATGTATCTGTGCTTCTCGTATTCGTCGATGTGATCCTACATTCGAAGAAACTTATTGTTCTCATTCGTCTTTCAGCCAATAACTTCTATATATATATATATTTATATATATGGAAGGTTAATATACAATCATATCAAACTCTTTTCAATTCTAGATAAATCATTTTTCATTTTCTTACTTCATATTTACCAGCTTTGTGCCTTTGTGTCTCTGTGTCTATGTCTGTGAGTCTGTGAGTGTGAGTGTGTGTGTTTGTCCATGAATATGAACACCCTTAGAGTACGCTCTCTCTACTCATCCATTTCACTTAATCTCTCTAATGATAACGGGCTACAAATTTTTCATATCTTCCACATTTTCTTCGTCTTCTCCTTCTTCCCCTTATTCATATCGCAGATGTTTTACTTCCTTGATTCAGCCAAATCCACTTATCATTAATGTCTTCATTCAATCGAACTTTCATTTGCAACACACATCTCTTCATTAGCATAATGTTTATGAAAAACATATTTTATAAACAAATTGATTTTAAATTGATCAAGAAACAATACGCAAATATCATATGCATTTCTTTATCTGCTCTATGAACTAGGTCAGCACTAACGCGTCTCTGTTAGACAGCCGCTCACTATGTTCTATGTCACAGTGTGTAGTGGTACTTTGGTTTGACTGCGCCATCTACACGTAGGGTGCTGTGTTCTATCCCTACCAGAGACAATGACGAATGTATAGTTCAACTGAATAGGATGTTGACAAATTTTCGCCCCTATCGGAGTTTCTCTTTTGCAAAATGTACAGAACTTCTTTAAACATGGTTTTACTTGTTTTCATTCAAGGTTACCTTATCTCAAACCAGTAATGTGGTTATAAGAGTAATTGCGAACGCAGCTTATGGTGCTAATAGGTTGAGGGTTCGAGTTACCTGTGAAGCGATGACGAGAAAAAGCATAGTTCAACTGATCTACAGGACGACAAAACGCCCCTATCGGGAGCTCACATTTTGGCTCAACAAACTCAAACTTGAATGAAATAAGTCATTTCTGATAACTAGGTACAGATTTATTCCAGTTGGATAAAACTAGGTGATAAATGGAGTAATGGGTAGTGAGCATCTTACGGTAACAAGTATAGTGTTCTACTCAGCTCTGAGACAGTGACGAACACTGAAGACTACTGAATGTACACATGTCGACAAGATAAAACTTTCATCCAAGTCTCATCTTTTCTTTTTTTTTTAATATTTAAATACGATTAAAAAGATTACCTTCGTTTGCATTTTCAGCTTTGTTTTTTTTCTAAAATTCAAGATAAGAGCTATACTTCTTGAATCCCTGAGTGTTACGAGTTTGAGCTTTGCAATAGAAGACCACTGCTCGTATATTTCATTCTTTATTGATTATTGCTCCCTAACTTGTTCATAACAGATAGTT
The DNA here is from genome assembly GCA_943334845.2 of Auanema sp. JU1783. Taxonomy (NCBI): domain Eukaryota; kingdom Metazoa; phylum Nematoda; class Chromadorea; order Rhabditida; family Rhabditidae; genus Auanema; species Auanema sp. JU1783. The sequence goes on along the minus strand of CALQYR020007445.1, from coordinate 1,237,874 downwards.
TTCTTCTTCCTCATGTGAATGATAGATTACTGAAGCGATGAGGTAATTGTCAGCGGTATCATTGTGCCCTGTATTGTGTTGAAGTACGCTCTAAGATGATGGAGATCAAAATAATATTGAAACCAAACTGATTGAAACGGTATCAAGTCTCGTGAGAGTTGTCTGTTCTTCTTCATTTGAGAAGTATTTAAGGAATGTCTCGTATATGATATTAAGCGTCAATGAACTCATATGAATTCGAATAGATATGCTCGTATAACTTTGGTTACTCTGCTACTGATATCTAATAGAAGTTATAAATCTCGTTATCATCTCCTTATATGGTAAAGTGCAAAAAGGACGATGTGTTCTAACTTACTCAGATTTCATCTTTTCATCTTTTTCTTATCAATATGAACGGAAGTACAGTTCTGTTCATTCATAATTACATTACACAATACAGACTGGTATGCCATCAGCTACAGCTCTTGGAAGTAATGTTGCTGATCCTCCACGAGGACAGCCGCCATCCTATAATGAAGTTGTTCTTGGCGTATCTCCTCAAATGTCATCCAACTGCCATTCTCTATATCAATCATATTATCTGCCTGATAATGTGACAGGTAATTTTCATTCATTTAATTACATATTTTAATAGTCATCACAAATTGTTATTACCATATTTCATTTTTAATTTGTTTCAGTTACTCGTTGTCGTCCACGTCGAACATTCTTCTTTCAACGTCAGATAAGTGGACGTCAGTGGTGCTTGATATTCACAGCGTTCTTTATTCCACCAATCATCATCACCATAATACTTATGTGTACCGTTTTTACCATGTAAGCTTAATCTCTATATATGGAAGAAGCGATTCATATCAATTCCATTACACATATCCATATTGATCTATCTATTTATACTGTGCATAGTAATTGGTTAATTTACAAATGATGAGACGTCAAACAGAAAATAGATACAATTGAAATTATTATTTTTGTGTGTATGGAACTCACTCAAACCCCTCCATTCCCCAATTCATCATGAACCCCCCCCCCCCTCTCTCTGTACCGCTTTGCCTACTCGTTGATGTTCTTCGCTGCCCCCCTTTGCCCCTCTCTCTCTCCAAAACCTCATATTCTTATATTGTATTATAAATATGAAAAAATTGAATGAAAAATCATCAGTAGGAAGTTGAAAACATCAAAAAGGTCATTAGTTTTAAAAGCAGTTTTGCAGTTTGCTCACCCTATGATCTTACTCTTGGCTGTCCTCTTCCATCGGCCCATTAAACGTACTTATCATCTGTACTTGACAATTATGATGAAGAATTTTCTCATTTATGACTGTTTAAACTATAAAAGCTTGAACAAGAAAAAAAAATATTTCAATTTGATTGGATGTAATGACTTGTTGTTGAAGAGACACACACACATACACACACACATACACATACACATCATTGTATACACTCAGAACGAGTGAGTGAGGTAGGGAAGAAGGCAATTATGGTATTTGGATTGGCTTCATTCCTTCCATCCATTTTGACATTTAGATCCAAGCAGAGCACAATAGCTTTTTCCTACAATTTCTGTGTCTCTTTTCCCATTTTGTTTTGGGCTATATGAGCATATTTATAAATATATATATATATATAGTTATATATATCCATCTATAGAAGCTTATAACAGTCAGGTTGAGATGAAGACGTGATACATCTTCCTCATCTTACTCCCTTTTCTTCCTCATTTTTGCTTAAGTATGAGATAGTAGGAGATAATGAGAGATAGAGCATTCGCTACAAGTTCCATATGCTGTGCTCATTTGATCTCCCCTCCCTCGTAGATGGAAGAGACTAAGCAATGCATTTATTCATTCGTTCATGTGATGTAAGACTATATTTAGAGTTTCTGTGTGGTGTTTATCTGACATGAGGAGGTTATTAATCTTTATGTACAGGATGATGTCTCTGTGTAAGTTTCCATATCAGAGAAGTTCATGTTTGACGCACACACACAACATGTACACACACACACACATACACAACGATTGGCTGCTGGCAGAGTTTCGAATAGAAGTCGACGAAGCAGAAGCTGTGTAGATGAAGAAGACATAACAAGAATGTTTCATTTATCACAAAATGAATCAAATATATTTCATTTTTTTTATTTATGGTATAATAAAAATAAAATTATTAATGTTTAACTACAGCTATATGTGATCGGTGATTGCATATACATGAGATAGAGAGAGTGAGAAAGAGAGGGGAAAAGAGAGAGAGAGAGAGGATGAAGTTAAAGAGTTAGACAGTCAGTGAAGGAGGCAAATGATCAGAAACAGTATATCATATAGAATGGATAACGTCATGGAACTATGCACAGAAGATTGATATACAAGCAAAGGAGTGAGAGAGAGAGCAAGATAGAGCAAGATTATGAGAGAGAAAGAGAGAGTAAACTACAGAAGTTTCAGAGAGCACTACATGTGTATGCATGTATGGAAGCAGTAATCCAGGAGGTGTTTGAAGCAAATAAACGATGGAGCGCGCAGCTTGAGAATAGTAACAACTACAAGCTCAGATTGAGTTTAAAATAAAAATATCTTTAAAAAAATATTAAAAAAATTAAATAAAAAAAGAGAAAAATTATGTAAAAAACTTCGTCAGAGATACGTATTAGATGATTTCGAATCAAATATGTGCGTTTTTTAATTTTATTTTTATTATATTTAAATTAAATAAAAAAAATAAATAAGAGGAAGTAGACGTAGAAGAAGAAGTAGAAGAAGAAGAAGAAGACGAGATGAGTCAATGAAGAGAAGTAAGAATCATTGAGAGAGAAATTGTGAGAGGACGCAAGTTCGCGTTAATCAAATTGGCCAAAATCATTCTCTCTAATCCCAATCAGAAATGAGATCGTTGTAGTTGATGACTTCAGTAGTCTCCAGCTTTCATCATCATAATCATCTTTCATCTTCTAAAATCAAAACATAAGCTTATCATCATAACACGTTTTTTTTTTCTTTTCTTTTTAGAAACGGAAGGAAAAAAAAGAGAAAAGAAGAAGATTGAAAGTTTCAAGAGAGCATGTTGGTATTACCTTGGAAAAGCTGCTGATAAGCTACCATCTGGTTGATAGCTTTTCGCCAAGAGTTTCCATTCCACGAATTGATTTGATGAGGATCGCGGAGCATGTTGACAACTATAAACTCTTACACAACAAATAAAATGAAATTTGACTACTTTTATGTCATCGAAAAGGTCACTAAATTTTGAAAATTGTACTCAAGCCTCCGCCAACATTGCCTTTTTCAGCTCGTTAATTCTGATGAATACGAGAAGCAATTAGGGTGATATCACCCGAAGCGAATGTTTTTCACGTACTGTTGTGTTAGCTGATTGTTCTACAACTTGCTTTCCCTCTCTCACTCACTCCTTCTCTCTCTCTCTCTATCTCCCTCTCTCTCTCCATGTCAATCATTCTCACGCTCATTATTCTCGCGTTGTTTCAATATAATCTTTTCATCTGTTTCATTGCTTTGACACCGTACTCCGTTCAAAAACTCACTTAAACAGTTCTCGCCTCCAGGCCATTTTCGGTTAGCACACATGTAGCCAGCTTTTGGACGAGCTGACGTGCTTGGCAGGAACATAAGAAAAGCACAAGCAGCAAGCATACAGGTCAGAAATATTGTTGATAATCGAGACATTCCTTAAATGGAAAAGAAACAGTTAGATAAGTAAGTGACGGTTGATAATAAATATGAAAAAGGAAAAAATCATAGAAATTGATGTACGATGATGGAGAGTGGGAGGAGAAGGGTGTGAAACAATATGGGAATGAAGACAGTAAAGATGAAAGCTTGTGATGAAGCATATGAATCGAAGAGGCTTACACTTTTAGAAAACAAAAATGAGACAGAAAAAAAAATTTTTTTCTGTTCCCCATCTCCTTGTGTTCAGCAGCAAGAAACTGTTCGAAGAATTTTGTAAAATAGAGGGAGAGAGAGTGAGAGAGAGAATTTTGAGTTGAAAGAGAGAAATGGCATAATGGAAACGTCAATGTCCAAATAGATATCATGAGAATATTCTCCTGAATATTCCGAAAATAGCAAGTACATCAAGTTGAAATTAAAAAAATATTGAATATAGTATATACTCTCTGTAAGCGTTAATTATGTATTAATTGTATTTTTGTATGATATGAAGAGATAGAGATAGAGTATGAGAGAGTATGAGAGAGTATGAGAGAGATAGAGATAAAGAGAGATTTACAGTGGTAAAAATGAAAATGATGAGAAGAGACAAGAAAACTAAATGACAAATGCCAAATATTGAAGAGGAGACGATTAATCTCAACAATGAATTGTGGTGAGGGGATTGAGAGACGGTGTTGCAATGGGCTTTGCTACACCACTTTGCTTTTTCTTTCTTTTTTTTTTCTCCTTTTCATCGCCTTTTTTTATATATTTATATTCTAAAGCGATGTTTTTGCTGAAAATAACAAAGAGGCAGACAAAAATCTTTTTTGGCAACTCCAGGATCTTCGAGATGGAGAGAAGGTCAAATTAGCTATTCCAACAACTCAAATAAGCTTGACGTCAAGAAATGACGTTCATAGATTGTCGATGAGTTATGAAACTAATAGAGTTAATGTCGTCATTCATTGGAGATTTATCAATTTATTGCTATAAAAATAGAATTTAGAACAAGTTGGGTGGTGGTGGGGTGGGATGGGAAGGAAGTTTAGATAAAGTTCAAACAAGTTGATAGATGAAGCTTTGAGCTTGTATTTGGCTCTGTTAATGTCAAAGTGTGTGTGTGTGTGTGTGTGTGTATGTGGATGTGTGTGAGGGGGTTAAAGAAAATCAAACTAGCAATGATCAAGAAGTCGCTTAAGCTCCAATAAGAAAAGACACAAGTCCATAGTTGAAAAAAGGCGGAGCTCAAAGAGACAACAACAGAGAGTGAAAGATAGTAGCTTGAAGGGAGGAAAGTTGAAAGAGGAAGGGAAAGAGAGATAGAGAGAGAGAGATAGATAATGAGAAAGAGAGAGAGAAAAAGATAGAGAGAGAGAAAGATAGAGAGAGAGAGAATAAAATGAGCAAAGGATGAGACAACCTCTACAATAGAATGCGAGAGAATACTGAACTAAGAGGGAAAATGTCATTTTTCATGAGTTTCATTAGCCATATGACTATAAGATCATTATAAAAGTTGAATTATTGTTATTATTATTATTACTATTATGCATTTATCATCGAAGAAGGCCATAGAAGGAGATTGCATGAACAACGACAAATCTACGTGGGAAACATCCGGAAATAGTAAAATTCTAATTCATGGCACGACGTATTAAGCTACTTTCTGACTATTCCTCCTCCTCATTTAACAATCTTCTTTCTCATTTTTCTATTTTTCTCTCTCTTCATCTCTCACACTGTCTCTGCTTAAGCTTGCTCTCTGATTCTTTGACTTCTCACTCTCTATCATACATAAGAAACGACATCGTTTATGTCTTTAATGATACTATCATAGGTAAGCGAAAAATGAAGGAAGAAGCTCAATGAAATACGATATTCAAATGGATAAAGAGAAATGAATGATGACTGCGATAAATTGTTTTATTGATAAGGCTGACATCGAGACAGTAGATGATCGTCTTTGACAGATAAAATACTCCAAATCGGGCTGTAGTAGATACTGGATGAAGAAGAGTAAGATGAGGAGGCTCATTGGCTTAGACAATCGAGAAATATGACCAACGGAGGAGGGAAAAGATAATTTTTTATGCATTCAATCGTTTCAATAGCAAAATTTTTGAAGCAGAAGCCTAGATGATCCATTTGATGTCATAAGAATCCGAATCTCATCCGGACCATTCTTCTTCAACAGAATGTTGAAGGCGACAAGAAACAAGAATTCATCATCATCATCCAGCTATATAACTATAGAGAGAACATCAGATATTATAACTATGGAATCACTGAACCTTAAATAGTATAAAACCAAATTGTACACCCTCATATGGGCTCAGCCAACACTTTACGAGCGGAGGTGGATTGGCCGGAAAGTGATTTGACTCAATCTTGCATATAGATAGAGAGGGAAAAGAAACAGAAAAGGAAAAAAGAAAATTACGGAGGTAAAGCTGTTAAAGAGCAAAGAGGCTGCAGATGTGGGGGATGACTGCACGGGAAGAGGACAGGAAATGAGAATAAGAATAAAATAATACCAGGGGGCACAGAATTGGAAGATATCACAACGGAAGAAGATCTCGAGCGTATACGAACTTAACATCTATCTCTCTCTCTTTCTCACTCTCTCTCGCTATCTCTTTATAACTATCTTTCTCTCTCTCTCTCTCCCTCTCTCTCTCATATAATTCACCTTCGAGCAAGTCAACCAAAATATATTTGAAAACTGAATAAGAAACAAACTATAATATTTATTTCTCCATAAATCTAAGGATGAAATACAAACTCACAGATGTTGTTGAGCAAAATAAAAAAAAAATCCAAAAACAGTTATGAGCAAGCAAGAGAGAAGCGTATGGGCAATGACAATGAGTGAGTGAGTGTGTGAGTGAGCATATGAGTGAGTGAGAGATGGAAAGTTGTATGAAACAAGTTTGTAAGAGTCCTCAAAGAACGAAGTAAAGGTACACTTTCTTTGTTTCAAACAATTTCCGTTTTCTCATCATTCGCCGCATTCCGAAAATAGTGAAAACGAACGAACTTTCCGAAAAAAATATTGTTTTTTCATATTAATTTTTCAATATTTTTGTACGCATTTGTGTCGTCGCATTAGCTCAGTGGGCGTAAAAATATTTTTTTCCTTAATTACATAATTAACTAATTATTACAAAAATTCAAATATATAGATACGGCGATAGAAGATGGGACGAAGATGTTGAAGAAGGAGAAGCTAGATGAAGATGGCAGAAAGAGCAAGTGAGACGTAAGAGACAATGGAAGTTGATTGAAAACTGAAAAAACAAAATTCGCTTCAAACTACCTAATAGTTTGTACTTGATTTGTCGTTTTCGCACATCTCCCACCAAATCTACAAAGAGACTGACTTTAAATTTTAAATTTTAAATATATCAAAACATATTTATATATAAGTATGAGGAAGAGGAATATAAAATGAGCAGAACTATAATTGGTGGAAGACTACGTTCAGAGCTACTTCCTCAAAAATGAATCAGCGTTTATCTATTGGTAGATATAGGCAGCTGGTGAATTGCATGAATGTACACATATCATCGCATTATAACAAACTCATTTCATCAGCATTTTTTTTTCGAACGAACAAATGTGCATTCAACGAACGCTGAAGAAGTAAACATTCAAATATATTCGGAATGTATCATTGCGTACAAAGTTTAGAAAGTTCACGCCGATCTTAAAATACGTGACGAGCATTTACATTCATTTTGCAGCATGCATGCATGAGGAACGGTTGTATTTTCAAATTTCATGTCATTCATACACTCTTTGACCTTTGCTACCTTAATGTTCTAACGAACTTTGTTGACTTTCAAGTTTCTCAAAACTTCTCGTGGAACTTCAACTTTGAAATTCTGAGATTTCAACTCATGCATGCTGTCAACTAAGGTTTTGAGCATTTGAACTAGATGATCTTGATTCTCTTTTTTTTCGGTTCTCTCTCCTCTCTTTCTTCTGAGACATTACAAATTCAAGTTTGTTTCTTTCTTCCTTTCTCTCACTCTTCACGTGTCTATCTATATCATTCATCTAAGCTCAAGTGCTTGCAACTAATTTACCGACACAAACACTAACCCTCTACCAGATTTGAGATAAGTTGGTGGACTCAAGTGAAAATATCTTCAGCGTTTGAAATGTAATCTCGGAAGTAATATACCTCTAGGAAGATTTTAGCAATCTCCGTCAAACCCGGATGAAGAATGTTGGGAAGTTCTTGAAATCTATTTTAAGCTAAACAGCTCGTTAAGCTTGTGTTACCATCAAAGGAATCAATGTCTCAAACGAAGTAAATGATCGAGAAGAAAATGAAAAAGAGGCGTGAGTGGCATAATAAGATGCGTAGTAGTCAGTTCAAGAACTTTCTGCTAATAAGTTGATATGAAATATAGCTAAGAACTCATGAAAATATCGAAGACGTCATGTACGAATTCTCAGTCAACTTGACTAGTACAGCAGACACATGACTGCAAGTATGGCTGCGTCCTCTCGATTAGATAATTAATATAAACTGTAATTAAATATGATGAAATGTTATTGCGACCGTTTGTTTTCCTATTCATCCTCATTTTGACTAAAGAAGACGACGACGTCATCATCATCGCCAACAGCATTTGTCTATGTGTAAGAGCATGAAGTTTTCATGAAAAAATTGTAAATTTTCTTCACGACAGCCTCCGGACAAATAAATCATTGAAATGGCAGAACATTCATTATGTCAAAATGAGCATATTACATCATAGGGATTATGAAGATCGTACAAAGGTATGAAAGCATTTGAAAAGAAGAACATTAGTGTAAGATTTACAAATAAGTTCAATTATAGTTAGATAAAACCGTATAAGTTGAGAAGGTTTAAAACAGCTCTCTTGAGCTTATTGCTGATCATTGTTGTTGAGCATCGAGGTCGCATAGAGAAAAGTCAGTCGTTTCACCGTAAAATATGAGTGATCATCAGACTCATCCAGTAAAAATGTTTTCTTATGGATACGAGATAATCTGTCGTACACCTGAAAATTCGTCGAAAGGTGAAAGGAAAGCATTCAATTCATACTTCTCTGATTTCACTTGTTCGTCTACAGAGCTCCACAGGAACAACATCGCACCATTCCTAAAACTGAAAGTAAGAAACAGAGGCTTGATGGTTCTTCACTCACCGTAAGTGGGATAGGAACATCAAATTTCAAAGAAGCAGTACGCATAATGATATCTTTCTCGTAATCTTCTAATAGCACTATAGAAGCATGAATCGCATCCTCTATGTCATTGAATCTATAGGTTGTGATACAATTCAAACACTTCAAGCTGTTTTTCAGCATCATCGCACAATAGTCTTTGAATCTAAATTGGAGTATGAATATCTGATTGTACTGACAATCTACCTCTCGCAACTTCCATTCGAGAGTTTTACTAGTTTGGAGAGAACAGCTGGGTTTCCCGAGCTGAAATCAGCCGCTAACCGAACAAACGCATCACTATTCTGAAGTTGTTCTACATTAAGTTTTGATTGGCTCAATAACTGAACCATCTCCAATCTATAAAGTGTGAGGAATTTGTCGAGATACGTCGCTACTTCATTGTTTTTGAAGCCTTGGAGAGGAATGATCGAAATGTGGGAGCTGACGGAATCGAAAATTTCTATATTCCTAGCAGTTGCCAACACGTTCAGCTACAAACAGTAATATCATATCATATTTAATAATTATGGGATTCTTACGCCTAACTGATCCAGCCAGCGAACCGTCTCAGCAGACCTAACATCATCGACGAAAACTAATGTGTAGGGTTTATCTATCAGAGCTTCTCTTAACTAAATAAATTCCAATACACGGAAAGTATGAAACCCAGTAATACCAATTTCATGAGAGCTACAGTAGACAAATCCTTAACATGCGGCAGATTGAAAACGACTTGATCACTGGAAATGAGTACCGAACGATTATGAATATGGTAGAGGACGCAGCCAACCTGAGCATTAGCAGAAGATCAGTCATCAAATGTTTAATTTGATTAGGGGTTACGCGAGAGTCGTCTAGATAGTATACATGATGAAAATTCCTAAAACAAAATCCTAGGGTAATATATATTTCTGTAACTTACACTCCTATCAAATAAGGATCATCCATCAAAGTTTGTGCAGCTGCGTATGTTTTTCCTATGCCGGCCATTCCATGAAGTACTGTGAATGAACTATCTATATAAACTCTGGGATGAAATTATCGAGTAGAGAATGATACGGAACCTAGCTTTGAGTTCGATCGGAGCGCATCAGCAATCTGTTTAGTAATTCCTTCTCTAACGCATGCGTTACGAATAGCTGGTACCTACATAAACCAGACTGTTAAACTAACTCAACATAAGAGCGATACCTGGCCGTCTAGTAATAGGCTTAATCTCTTCTCTTTTTTGAGAGGAACGACGGCTTTTGGATTTGGAACATCCGGAAAATGCCTGGAACAAACGAAAATGAGTAACATAGCCAATCTAAAAAGCACACAGAACTAGTGAAAATAAATTGGACTTGAAGACGTGCAGTGAGAACCATAAACATTCATTTTCATAGAATATGGTCTAGATTGACTTATAAGATGGAGAGATGGAAAATCAACCTACCTATTGTTTTCTACCTCTTTCGCCGCTTTCAATTTCTCGTTAAGAAAATCACACAAGTGAAACTGGAGGTTGTAATCGAAGTATTGAATCAAAGGTAACAGACTTTCAGCTCTTCGGGAATAAGCTCTTAACAGCTCACGAAGTTTTTCTAGTCTGGAAGGCTACAGGAGAACAATTGATTAACATAATTGATGATCTACTTGTTTTTCAATTTTTTCACATTGGGATCGTGTTAGTATATCATGAACTTCGAGAAAAATAATAGAATCCTCTGGATCAAAATCGTGTACGAGAAGCTCCACTGACTCGTACAAGATGGCCCGATCCTTCTCTGACAACATCTTAACATCATTCGAAGTTTGCCTGACACAGTGTTCATATCAAAAAATATATAGGGCCAAACCAGTACTCTCTTTCTCAAGTGTATAATTAACATTTATTACATATATGCCTTTTTCTTGGGGTGGCTTACAAAAGAAGTAAGAAGAGTTACCGATTCTCTCTGTATCATATAAAAATTAAATCAAATAAATACAAGGACCCAAAGATGAACGGTCACCGGCTGATACACATAACAAAAACAGGTAGAAATATAACAAAGAGGAGAAATATAAATGCTTAAACTGATACAGAACAATTTTAAACCCGTTGAATTAGTATAGTAATCGGCATATACAATTCAAAAATTGAGATGAGGTAATACTTTGAGGAAACAACAACAATGAGTTACTATAAATATGTCTATGAATGAGAGGATGGTCCACTTCCAGAAGATGATGGAGGTCCAGTTTCAATTGATGAGTTCGCATTAGGCTGAAACAGAAAATGTTATGCTTAATAGAATATTATAAGCTTACCGCTTGTAAAGTTTGTTGTTGGGAAGAATGACCGTGCTGGGCTGGGACTTGTTGAACTTGCAATTGTGATGGAGGTTGCTGAGAGGGAGCAGACTGAGAAGACTGGGGTGAAGGGGTAAAACTCTGAGATACTTGTGAGCCGGGTTGAGATTGACTATTCTGAGAAACAGGACTAGGAATTGCTTCAGAAGAAGTAACAACGACTGAAGGTGTTAGTTGAGGAGGTTGAGATGAGTGCTGCGGAGCTTGAGCCATAGACGAGGGTGGTGCAATAACAACCTAAAGAACAGTATTAAAAAGCAAATTATCAGAAACCTAACCTGAGCAACGGTTTGCGGCGAACCACCACGAGATGGGACGTTCATTCCACGTGTCAAGAGTTGTCTTGTCATCGGAGCTCCAGAATGACCTTGAACCAACTGGGAGCCACTTCGAGAATTAGGAGCCATGACCATAATACGAGAACCAGGAGGGATAGCTGCATTGCGCTGCACAGCTCGAACTTGTTGGATGTTTTGTCGGTTAGGCATCACCATGGCAGTAGTCATCTCAAAATGAGAAATAATCAGAAAAAAATTGAAGGTGTCATCATACCTGTCCATTTGGATTATTTGTTACTGTTGTTCGCCGTTGTGGTAGCCGTTGAGAATTGGGTATCATACGTACGTTGGATTGCACAACGTAGCCACGCTCCGGTATTGTTGTTCCATTCTGCGTCATATACATTCTTGTTCCCGCTCCCTGAACACGAAAAATGAAAACTTTGCAAATAAAATTAACTAACTCTTGATACAACTCTGCCTTGGACTTGTCTCTGAATTCCCGTGGCCATGGGTTGGGGACAAGACGTGTAAACGTTTGAAGAACTTTGGTTCGATGTGCTAAAACCACCTCCAGACTGCCCACCACCACTAGTAACGTATCCAACAGGAGCACGAGTAATGCCGGTTGTAATAGGAGTACCAGGCGGGGTACGCCTGGAGGGTGGACCAGTGAAGTTGCGGAACACTTGGTTCACACCTTGTCCTCCGGCCTCTTGGCGCTTCAAAAAAACATATTATGCAAATGAATTAGAAAGTGAGGCATACTCTGATTCCAGACACGTTATTCTCATGACCAACAACAAGATAGCCACTTTGTTGATTAGACTGTGGTTGCATATTGTGCGAAAAGTTGTTACCCATAGCTCCGACACGACGTTGAATACCCGGCTGTGAATAAGTCACCTGAATATAAAATAATATGAATTTCCCAGTTTCTAGTTAACTCACCACATTGTGTTCCTGTTGTAATGTAGTGGAATTGCTCTGAGGAGGAGGAGGTGTAGGTCGGATTGGCTAAGATAATAAAACAATAAATGACTAATGTTTTTGATATGCTTACTTGTAAAGCAAGAACTTCCAGAACGAAAGGAGCTTTCGAGACAACCGTTCCGGCTCCGGCTGTGACGGCGGGAGGTCTGACTGATACAATCATGCTACGATTCTGAGTGTTTCCTCTCTCTTCCGCTACAGGTTTCTCTTGAGCCTTCTTTCTCAACTCGGAACTGAAATGCTTCTCCTCCTAAAATGCATGAAATTTATATCAAGCACATAACTGGAAATCTTACGTGTATTTGAACAATGTCCTCAGCTTGAATACGATGCAAATTGAACTCATTCAGTTTGCTTTCATGATTCAGCGGAAGGCGACCGTTCAGTGCATCGATGGAAACGTTTTCTGAAGTTAGAACATGAACCTGAAGAGTTATTATATCTTACCTAGAGATCTGCGGAAAGGCTTAGCTGATTTTGCAGTTAGCGCACGAATGGTTTTGATTTTTCCCAATATACGGTTCTCCAAAATCGAAGTCACATCGAAATCATATTGAAGATCCGTTGTTGCACGACCTTTTCGTAAATGAACTACTTCTGCAGTCGTCAAGTTGACCTTTCTAGGCTTCTTGGTTAGTGGATCTATAGCTACAAGTTGTCCGTTCTCTCGAGGTCTTACTGCTGTTTGATAACGTATACAGCATTGCCGAGGAGATCTATACTTGCAAAAAATGAAGAATCCAAGATAGCTAAAAATTACCTGTAAAACCCGGTGACTCTGTTCACAAATCCAGAAATGAACTCCCAGTTGTAAGTCAAAGGAGATCTATTCTTTTCAAGCATATGTTTCAACGTGTTCTCGTTTCGCACAGCCTTCAGAAAATAATGTTACCAATAAATGTTCTTAGCAGCATTACCTGGAGTAGAGCGCGATCTTCGATAATATTCCATTCCGGTCCTTCGTAGTCATACTCTTCTCTGATAGGACGTGGAGGAGTAACAGCTCTTTCCAAATCTCGCTGAGATCGAGTATCCTGCCGTCCTCTGGATTTCTCTCGTTTGGGCACACTGATACCAGCAAAGGCGTCGTCTAAATAGATAAAAATAAAAAAAAAATAGACGGGAGAGGACGAAACCTGTCTTGATGTTACAAAAGTCGGCTCCAGCGAAGTCGTTATCTTCAGAATATGGCATGGGGCTACTCATATAATTCGAAGGAGTTCTCTGATCAGAAGCAGACTTGAGAAGCTGCATGACTGTTTGTTCAGTTGAAAGATTGCTTGTATTATGAGAACCTAAACGTTCATCATAATAGGTCGTCTCATCGAAAAACTCACGTTTAACAGGGCTGGGCGGTTTCGTGAATGGACGATGTAGTTCGTAAATGGTAGAAGGCAAACGAGCTTCACCCATGAAGTCAGGATCATACAAAAGATCAAGACATTCATCGTAGTACACATCGTTCTCAGAATCAGATATTGGAGGAGTTGGAGGCATCCAAGACTTCAAAAAAAAAATTCTCAAAAATATGATATTAAATAACACACCGGCATATCCTGATTGAAAAAATCTGGGCCATCCGCGAGGATCTGAAGTAAACGTGTTATTACTGCTTGTTCTATTTTGCTCTGTACATGATTATTTGTGATTTCGCACTGTTTTGTTATGGTTACAAGGCATGCAGCCTGCGGTCTATCGACGCCCGACCCGTGCCGTCTCGACACCCGGCGATCAGATTGAAAATTAAAAATCTTCTAGCTGACCGCCTCTTCGAGGCCGAGGTGCGTGGTCTGTCGAACGAATCGAACGACACGCCACAGACCGCAGACTGGCGCCACGGATCAGGAGACGATAAATAACAGACATAACATACTTCATATACCACAAGTCAACAATTTACAAAAACAGAAAGTTATAAATAGGGACTAAGGTGTGAACAATATTAAAGATAACAAATAAAAATGAAAAACTACTGTAGAGTAAATTAAGATTACCGAGTTGATTACCCGAATGATATACCGAGAAAATTTCAAATTGCGTAAAGTGGGTTAGACTTATGAGTTTCAAAGGCTGCATAATACCAAGGCAGTTGAGATGAATAATCACCCATTAAATAGGAAAGGAAATTAGAAATGTTTTAGTCTTCAATTGAGGACCCGCGCCCTTCGGATCGATCCCGCCTGAAGGAACGTCTAGGTCTAGCATAGTCTCCTAAGCTAGGACGCACTTCTTCATGATGCAGTACTCGACCAGAAGCTGGTGGTGAAACCACGACAAAACGAGTGGCCACAGGCCGTTGTACAGAGTTGGAAGAAGAATTGGATACAAAACCCCCCGTAGAGTTAAGTCGGAAACGTCCAGTAGCCCTCTGACTTCCATAGTGAATAATTTTTACTGGAAGCATCAGTCTTGGACTTGAGGAGGGTTGTGATGGTATCAGCCGAGGAACCAATCTACCCTGCATAGCTTTGGGATCATAACCCGACTTCTGGACATTCGGAGCTTCATTGGATGATTTAGTAGGAGAGGAAACTACATACTCGGTTTTAGTTATAGTTGGATGATGAGGACGTTTCACAATAGTGGTTTTTCTAATAGTTTTCACTGATTGTGAAGAGGTTGACGGTGGCGCCTCAACAATCTGGGCATGACCTAAGGTTTTTGGCACTGTACTATGGGACGGGCCACTTGGGGCGCCTTCGGTTTCAGAACGCCTTGGACGCCCTGGACCTCGTTTGAAAATCATACTTTTTTCGGGAGATTGAGAATGTGAACTGCTGTGAATACGTGCTTTGTTACGAACTACAACTTTTCTCACAGCAGATCGCACAGCCAATTGCTTAGAAGGATTCAAGATTGCGCGCCGTGCAGATTTAAGAGGGGATTTTTTCATAGCTAAAAGTTTTCGTGCAGATTGACGAGAAGGCACCAAACGAGGTCTAGTGTTAATATTTGTGGCGCGGTCACGACGACGACGCGACCGTACCTCATCTAATAAAGATCCGCATCCATAGAAGTCGTCTTCAGTGTTGTTCTCCTCGTGCATAGCTTTTTCATGAGCTTTCTGCCAATCATCCTTTTTCTGTTCAATCAACGCCTTCAAAACCGAATTGAAGAAGAGATTATCAAAATCACATACCTCTGCTTCCTTGACCTCTTCTTCGAAGTCAGGTTTGTATTCTGCTTCGAGGAAATTAACAGCATATCGCTCAATTGGTTTCAACTGGAAAAAAAGATTCACCACATAAAAATCATAGACAAGTACCTGATTGATTAACTCGATATACTTGTCATCCGAGTCTTCCGGACCAGCGAGATTATTGGTCGGAAGTTTCTCATCAAACTCCGCTGAATCAAGCTTAGCTTCGGCTGAAGCCATTTTAGCAGCAGCAACATCTTGTTCATCTTCCAGAGAAGACATCGCCTTATCCAGCTCTTTTTGATCTTTGGGTGCATCAATCGAGGTCGATATATCGTCAACAGACACTTCTCCGGCAAATAGATCTCTGAGAAAGGGATTGAATTTTTTCAAACACTCTCAAAAAATACCTAATATTGTCAGTCTGTTTGAAGAAATCGGGTGTGAATCCAGCTTCATCGATAGCCAGCTCTCCGAGACGTCTTTTCTGGATAGCTTTCTTCAAAATATTTTCTTCAATTGTTCTTTCCGATATGAGACGGTAAATAGAAACACTCCTTGTTTGACCGATCTAAGAACACTGAGATTACAAAAAATATCAAATGGAATAAAATACTCGATGGCATCTATCTTGAGCTTGGGCATCCATGGTAGGATTCCAATCCGAATCATAAAAGATAACAGTGTCTGCACCAGTCAAGTTGATTCCAACTCCACCAGAACGAGTTGAAAGAATAAAACAGAAAATCTTCGAATCAGCATTGAAACGTTCCATCATCGCTTGTCGTTGTTCAATTCCAGTGGATCCATCCAATCGGAAGTATTGATACCCGTGATATGATAAAAATGCCTAGACAGCAGCATGAGAATGATAATTCATCTTAATAGTAACCTGGAGAACATCGAGCATTTTCGACATCTGAGTGAATATAAGACATCTATGTTTGTAAAGATACAAATCTCTCAATAAATTTGCGAGAATTTGCAACTTTCCACAATCATACTCAATAAGCCTAAGTTCAGGGAACTGCAGACTGTTTGAGAGCATCACACGATGCAAGTTTGTTCTCGCATCTTGAAGAATTGTGCTGAAATTCCTATTAATTTAACAATATGACACTCGTATATTTACCGAGATATGGAAGTAATGTTCTTTTCACAAAGTATTGCAGATGGTGTTCTACCAGACGAAATAGCCTTCACAGAAGGAGAATCACTCAACGCAGGAGCAACATAGAGTACAAACCTAAACACCGAACTATTTGAGGATATTAAATGACCAAACAAACTTGTTGATGATAAAATCAGTATAATTATTCAAAACTTCTTCTATATCATCGTTATGAGCATTCCAACCATCCCAATACCAATGATCTCTCTTTTTTCTAACCACCTTCAATATGATTATATGAATAAGAATTGTATAAGCTTCATACTTCTTTACATTCTGTAGATAGCACTTTCAGTAGTTCGTGAGAAAAGATAGGCTTTGAAATTAGGCCGAATCGTGATTGTGCCTTTTCCAGACGTGCAAGCTTTTCCCTAGCTAAAGTATCACAGACCAGACTCTGAACACAGAATATATTCATGTTAAAACTTGTTAAGCTCACCGGTACGCATTCTTTGTAATCACCGCTGATCAGAGGAGAATCAGATAATTTCCGTCTTTTAAGTGGAGGACTGAACTGATAGGCATAGTTGACAATGTTTTCTCGCACGCCTCCTTCTGCCATCAAGTGATGAAATCCAGATTGTTCTACATCCTTACTTCCGTTTGGAGCACCGCTCAAAACAGTGTTTGTTCGTAGAGATGGCTATGAAACATTCGATAAGATATAAACAGAACCGATATATCTTACATGAACAACTGGCTTCAGTTTTACAGCACCATGCAAGTCACGCCCTTCAGAAATAGTATCAACTGTACTAGAAGAAACAATTCCCAAATCATGCAAAGAAGTCTCGCCATTTATATTCAACAACTGAACATCGAGATATATAATTTGGATTTTTAAACTCAAAGTTACCTTGTACATGCGTGTACCAACTCCAACAGGACCTCCCTCAGCAAGTACTTTACCGTCCATTATTTTCATCTTCACCATCCCATTCATACCTACATAATTTAATATTTTTGAAAAACGAAGTCAACACACCTTCGGGTCTGGCCTGCACTCGGACGGCTTCTTCATTATCCCTAACGACAATGAAAGTTTCTCCATCAGACAGTCCAAGCTTCTTGATGTTTTCCGAACCCAAGCTGAGTGCTGCAGCTTTCAAAGCATCATCAGATAACCTCTGGAAAAATGTTGTTGAAAAAGTAATGAAATTTAGAAGGAACCTCTCTTCGTTCCAATGGCGGTCGTTGTATCGAAAAACCATCTACTTTTGGAAGACTTGAAGGTTCATCGAACGAGTTCAACTCTTCAATAGTAGGCTTCTTTGACTTGACCTGTGATGAAAACGTATAACAGATGGGATATTCCAGAACTTACTGAAGTATTATAGCCTTGGAAACGCTCATTTAGCAAGAAACACTTAGGTATTTCCTTATCATCTCTACTATTTTCTCCACAAATATCGAAAATGATAGCAGGGAAATTGGTCTGAATCGACGATAATGCAAATGGGGATATCACAGGTCTCGGTTCGAAAAGGTTAGGATGGTTACAACACTAAAGAAAAGCATGATGAAAGGTTCTGGAACTTCTTTATACCTTTCTCAACTGCATGACGATATTCAGAACTGACATCATATTTCCTGACTTCAAGTTATCTTTGGTACTGAAAGTTAAGAAATGAAATTGTGCGCATGTTCAACTAACGATACCTTCGTCTACTCATGAAATCATCGTAAAGGTAACGTTGACGCTTAGAAAGTTGGCATTTAATGACATGTTCGGTCTTTTCAGGAAGTTGCTTCTCCACTTCGCTTTTTAAACGACGTAGAATGAAAGGACGCAATACCTGAACGATAAAATTCCAATAAATTTTCATATTTGAAAAAAATACTTTGTGAAGTCTTTGAACAAGCGGTGCGTTATACTCGACACTGCCTTCCATCATTCCTGTTAAAGGGTTGCTAAACCAATCCTTGAAGTCATCATGACTAGCAAAGATAGCGGGCATCAAGAAATGCATCAACGACCACAGCTCCATCAAGGAGTTTTGAAGAGGTGTTCCTAATATTACATAAGATAAACAGAAAAGAATCTGTAATCTAACCTGTCAGAAGCAATCTTCGTCTAGCCCTGATGTTAAGAAGTGCTTGCCAACGTTGACTTTTCCAATTTTTGATGTTTTGAGCTTCATCGAGTATAAGATACTGCCAGGCCTGTAAATTGAAAATTGAAGTTCTCTCCAATCTTGTTGAAAACCTTACCTTCATTTTGAAAGAACGAATATCAGTTGTAATTGTTTTGTAAGAGGTTATACAAACGTGGAATGAGTTTTGTTTGGACCAACCCTGCAATTTCCTGAATAATATCATTCCAAAATCGAAACCGCACCTTTCGCTTCTCTTTGCGATCATTGACACTTCCAAAGTATGTTAATATTTTAAGTGCTGGGCACCATTTTTTAATTTCCATCTCCCAATTTAGTATAACTGATGTTGGAACCACAATAAGATGAGGACCCCAGTTGGATTCAGTACAAGCCAAATGAGCAAGAAGAGAGATCGTTTGAATGGTTTTACCCAAACCTAAATAGCGAAGAAGTTAAAACAGTGAAATAAGACTGAATAAGCATACCCATTTCATCAGCCAAGATACCATTCAAATTTTTCTCATAGAGCGTAACTAACCAATCTAAACCAACCATCTGATATTCACGAAGGTTTCCACGAATTAGGAAAGGAACAACCGTTTTCACCTATTCGAACAAAAAATAGCTTTAATTATTGATATAATCAAATACCTGAGTTGTTTCCAGAGTGAAACCTTTCGGTTGGAACTTCAAAGCTTCTTCAGCTATGTTTGCAAGTTCCTGCTGACGCTCATCACTATTAACACTGTGGAGTTTAGCGTAATCAACATTTTCCAGCATTCCTCTGCCATCTCCGTTCCCTTCTTCAACATCTTTTTCACTTTTAGAATCTTCGGATTGCTCCTCAACTCTTCTTCGCTTAGGGCTAGTAGGGCCGTCTTCCTCCTGAAGCTTTTACATTTAAGCATTATCACGATGAATCCTATACCTTAATCTCATCCGACTTCCTAGAAGAGTCGATTATCGATGATTGTTCCTCGGCATCACTCGTACTAGCAGTATCTGGTTCCGTATTCACGCTTTCACCAACAGAAAGAGTGGACTCTGGCCTTGGAATGTTCACGCCTAATGAGGCAAGATAATCAGGTGGCAACTAAAAAGATCAAAAATATGCTGAAATTTGAAACAACAAACCGATGCAATCAAATCTTCCATGTCTTGATCAGCTTCTCTATTCAAGTCGTTAATTTCTCCAGCAACATCATGATTCCTCAAAGCTTGTTCTTCCTTAGCGATTGTACTCTCATCATCTGATTCATCGTCGTGTTTCAAATGGAACTCAGCATCATCATCTATTAAAATTTTGAAGTTATCACAGCAATGTTGACTGTCAAAACTCACAATCGTCTTTAGAGGCAATAGAAGGTGATTTTGAAGTTTTTTCTTGAACGAGACCTTCTTGGACTAAACTACTCAATTTATCAGCCTCGCCAACAATGAAAGCAAGATGTTGATCGAGTGCTTTCCGCTTCTTTGATTCAAGGATCTCCTTAACAAGAAAATATGAAAACATAAACTGATCATTCAATACCTGTGCTCGAAAATCGACAACCTTGTCAACATTCTGCCAGAAATCTCGAACCATTTTAGCAATAGTTGCGCATATTCTTTTACCCTCCTTAAAAATGTATATAATTGAGTTCCGCTTCCTCTTGTTTTCACCTTTATTCTTCTTTGTTCTGCCCTTTCTACTTCCATCTCTTGTTCTTTCTTTTGCTTGTGAATAGCACTTGCTATCTAAACCAGCGATGATATCTACTACATGATAATATGACTTGCCTTTCGAGCCATATTTCGCTTGAATAAACGTTCTTGTCTAAAATCATTTGCCATCCATTTTACTTCCTCCAGAAGATAATCCCAATGAGTTTTATTTCTTGACGGTTCGACACATAAAGGCAATCTACTTTGAGTCCACAACCCAGCACGACGCAATTCAGCTATCCTAGCCATCACTTGCGCCTCCTGAATTTTCTTCAATGTAACAGATGATCAGAGAGCTTATAACCTGTTTAGCAGCTTTTTCAACGTTAGTTTCACCCGTATTAACAGACAACAACGAATGAGACTCAGTGACAGAACCCTAATAGATAAAACATATATTTTCATATTAGCAAACTGAGCATACCAAAGAATTGTTCTCTTCCACCTTGATTTCTATTGGAGCCAAGGCTTTAACAGGCGAACATACCCTACTCAACGCTAAATCAACTGATTATTATCCCAATATCCTAACACTAATCACCTCTAACAGATTTTACAGGCTGCACCGTTGGGTGCCAAACTCGTTCATTTGTATATTTACTATTGGCTAAGATATCTTCAAGCAGTATCCCGGTTGTTCTGAACCAAATAATTTATGCTCTTTTTCAATTTTAAAGTGTAAACCGTTTCTCTAATTCTTCCACATGGCTATTCATGCCCATTAACTTAGCGCTAATATACTGATTAATCTTCTCTTCTGTCCATGCACTGTTCTCTCTGCGAAGACTCCTCCGGACTTGTGCTTCCCTATATTCATCGAGTGTAAGAAGACTCATGAATGATACTCTTACCGTCGATCGCGGACTGCTCTAATTTGGCGTAAAAGCCTGGCCACGAGTTCAATCTTCTGTTCATCAACATCTTTGATTTTAGACTACAACACAATATATTGCGACCTCGTGACTAAAACTTACATCTGAACTAGTAGACGGACCATCATCCAAAACTGTTTTACTCGTGTGCCTGCGCGAGGCACGCATACCTCTCCCTTGAAGGTAAACTCAGTATAAAAATTTGAAAGATTGTCAATGAGTCGAATTGAACACCATAGAGAACATAAATACAATTAGGAATTTAAGTCCTAAAATAATTTCAAGTTAGAAAACACTATTTTCACTTGAAAGAAGATCCATATTGAAACCAAGAAGAGTAAAAAAAATGCGAAAAACTAGGAAAACGGCATTATAGCTATTCAAATCACGTAGACAAAAAAAAAGCTTGACCTAGCAATGTGGGCGCCATTCTTCATCATTCAAAGTAACGCGCACGCGTCTGGGCCGCGTAGCGGTTAACACTGCACGGTCGCAGCCCGCGAAATTTGAATTTGACATACGGTTTCCTTTAGGGACGGAGAATCTGCTGCAGACAATGGTGAGAACAAACGAAAAAGTTATATTACGATAAGTTATTTATGAAGTGTTCAAAATAGTAAAGCATATGCTTCTAATAGTATTGTAACAGTTATATAATACAATATTCAAATATAAGAATAGATAGTCGAAACGAGCCTGATATAATAAATAAACCCAGCAATAAATACAATAACTAACAATTACTTTTTCTTATTTTTTGAAAATTTACTATCAATAGCATCGCATATGAGTCCGCCGAATACTAGTGCGGTTCCTATTACCTGTCGTTGGCTCAAAGGATGGTTCATGAAAATCACAGAGATGATGATAGTGAAAAGTTTCCTGGTTGTTGTGATGATTGAGCAGGTGAGTGGAGAAAATTCATTGATCGTTTTGAAGATGAAATACTAAAAATGTAAGTAAAGTTTGTTTATGTTTCCTTAAGAAAACCTGTCCTCCACAGCTGGAAATAGCCAGCAAGCTCAAATCGCTTACAATAGTTGGGTGGCGATTAACAAATCCTATGAAGCTGAAGAGTTCTCCAGTGACGATCAGTCTGGAATACGTAGACAATAGAGTCTAACAGTCTACTATCACTTGCCCAATAAGTAAATAAAAGGATGAATACAAATTCATATAATACATCATACTAAGGGGACTCTTGCGATGGCTTTGGTTCATTATTTCTTGGAGAGAAGTTGTAGCTCCATCCATAATCAAAGAGGTTAACTGTAAGTTCACCCATTTTAGTCTCGAAGAACGAAAGCCTCTCACCAATAAAATTTCTCCTTGCCCGTAACCATTGCTACTATCTTTTGCATTATCTTTGAAGAGGAAGAGAGCAACACCAGCTACAATGATAAGTACGAAAAAATACTTTCGTAGGCTGTACTTCTTGGCTGCAAAAAAAACGCCAAAGAGCATAACCGGAATTGGTTTACAGGATTTCGCTAAGACCTTAACATGCTGTTCTTGTCACACAAAGAAGGCACACGAACAAACCTGAGTTGGATATGAAAGATATTGTAAAGCCTGATTACTAGAGATCATAGCAGCAAGATAACTAAAAGCGCACATGCCATACATTTTTGTAGGAATATTATCCACATCAGTGGGGTTTCGAAGTAATTTAGCAAAAATAGTGTTAGCTGTGCACATAAAAAATACTAAAGCTAAGGTATAAGTGAACTTCTCATCATTTGCATACTTTCCTTGAACACTGAAAGATTAGAAAACAGGAATTGCCAGCTTTGCTAATGAAGAAACTTACATTCGTTCTTGTTGTATTCCAAAATAGAAATAGCATGATAAAATACCACCAGCACAAATCAAAAAGTGAAAGGCTTCATTCAAGAATGATCGATGTGTCACAACCTGGCCACCCATCCTGAATAAAAAAAAGTGTTGAAAAAGCAAAAAAACAACGGAGAAATGACGCCACAAGGAAAAGGATTGCCCAAATTTATAAGTTCATAAGCTCATCTTTTTTTTCTAGACAGTCGCGCTAAAAGGACAAGGCAAATAAAGAGACGCAGAGAAAAATTGGCATTGGAGCAGGGTATCGACCAATGAGTTGGCCGTAATTTTGTTAAAAAAGATTACGATACCTATAGAGTTTGGCTTCCATGGTGTTTATTTTAGCGAATGATGATAGCGACAGGAAGTGAAACAGAAGTTTAAAACGGACTAGAAATACTTTATCGAATATGTGCAGTTTAAGACAAATATTGTCAAAAATTTGGTTCAGTTTTTGTTGTTATGTTTTCAGTAGGGCACCACACATCTTTCTGAAAACCGACAGGTCCGCGAGATGATTCATGAATCGCACCAAATTCGTCAGAGTTTTTTTTCCAGCTGATCATATAAATTGAGGGCGGATCTGAAACAATCAATTTTGTAAAAGGAATTACGAATTAAACTCACTCTCTGATTGATTGCTTTCTACAAAAATTTTTTGCTGGCTCGTATTAGGGAGGTTCAAGTTGGTGTTTCGGTTGTTTTCGTTCTCTTCAAGCATTGATTTCAATTGTTGAATGTACTTCATAGCTTGACGTAAAGTATCAACCTGAAAAAAGTTGGAATATATTTCGATCAGAGCTATGCAATGCACTTTGGATAATTTTTTTTCACAGTTAGCCGTTGGGAGCCTTCCTCGTAAACTATTGAATCCTTGGTTAATACTAGAGATATATAACAAATTAAAATAGTTGGAAAAAAGTAAAACCTATTCATTCGTTTCCTCTCTCTTTCATTTGCTGCTTGCCTTTGTTTTCCTGTAACTTTTTGCTTAGAATGCTTCCTGTTGGGATCACTGTCGAACGACAGTCTCGAGAATGCGTTGAAGTTCGGGGAGAACTCGAAATCCATTTCTGAAAAACTGGTGATGAAACAATCTTTGGCAGGAAATTGAAAGTGTGAGTGAACAATATGTGCCACTAATGAAGACAC
Source organism: Auanema sp. JU1783 (assembly GCA_943334845.2). Classification (NCBI taxonomy): domain Eukaryota; kingdom Metazoa; phylum Nematoda; class Chromadorea; order Rhabditida; family Rhabditidae; genus Auanema; species Auanema sp. JU1783. The sequence continues at coordinate 1,213,419 of CALQYR020007445.1, read as the reverse complement.
ATGTAATGTTGAGTAACATAGGTCCAACCTCTCAGAAGCGTTGAGTGGCTATTTAAGGGTTGTCCGTTGATAGCCAGATGTGTTTGAGGACTTCTAGTAATATGTGTCTAACGGATTACAACCAGCCCACTACCCCCAGAATTGACAAGCAGATTCGATTACATGAAATACTCTGTTTGGTATTATATCTTGTGTAATTATCCAATTACCTTCATTAGCCGAGGTGAAATTATGGTTTGGCTGAACAATTTAATAAATGGTTCCTTTATTTTGCTCGGCTTTGTGGCTTAGTCTCAACATCATTAGCATATTGAGGTTTAGTATAATCATTTCCTAATCGATTTAGCTCACGAATAGTTGCATTAATAATAAACTCAGACTAGGTAAGCCGTAAGAATGATTTTCATATTCAATTGACAAAAGCTTTGAAGCAAGATTTCGCTCAGATCATATCTAGCCGATATCTATTCATTGTGTGCTAAAGGGATCAAGACGATAGGGCACGTGTGTTTCTATTCTCTCTTATCCAGCAGATGATGCAAGCGATACTTGACCGTCCTGAAGACATTAGAAGACAAATGGCCTTTGTATGGTTTTGAATGCAAGCAGAGAAATAGAATAAAAAGTTCTTTTTTCCCCAGAAGAAAATAAAATTTGAAGATTCATTAGGCACTAGAAGTAACAACAAGGTATTCAACAATTACAACAATTAACAACATGACCAATAACGTGTGTGTTTGAACAAAAAACAACGAAGTAACAAAAAACACTTACAAACATAGTCTCTTATAATAGTTTGATTATGGAGTTGATATACGGGAGAGGATTCTTTCCACACAACTGAAAAGGTACATTCAGAAACTCATTCCCAGATGTAGTACTTACTTGTATGCAGGCAGAGTTGCATTTCTTCAAATTTGCTTTCCAAACTTTCTCGTCTTCTGTGAAAGTTTCGAGTGTGGACAACAGTTGCTTTGATACTTTTTCCTAAAACATATGTTTTGCCTATAAATAGAGCTGGCTAAATTTACCTTTAAGTCTTCATCATTTTTATTGGCAAGAGTGAGCAGAAGTTTAAGAACAGAAGCGAAGAATCTTGGTTTGATTGTGTCTTTCTCGGCGATGTTACTGATGAAGTGGGATAAGAAAGTTTTCACGTTCTTCAACAATTTTTTAATGGCATTTTTGTCAATTTTATCGGAGGCTTTAAGAATAGCAGTCAAACAGGACACAGTTTCAGTCTGAATTGAAATATGGGTTGCGAAGGTTGATTGACAACTTACTCTTCTGAAAATTCTGTACTTCTCATCAAAAGCAAAATCAACGAAATTTGGAACCTCATCCACGAAGAAACTCTGTCAAAGAAAATAAATCAGTTTTTGGCTAGATAGTATGTTGCTTACTGGATACTTATAAATAGTGGCAGTTGCAAATTCGTTATTAATATTTCCTTCTTCCTGACAAACGAAGTTGGTGAACAATTCTACATAAACCTTCTTGAGTGATGCAGGCACTTTAGTTCCAGATGTACAAACAGAAAACTGTAGTCAAAAATTTAGATTGATTGAATAAATAGCAAACGAACCAAGAAAGAAATGACGGCGCTGATTCCTTTGACGAATTCAGGGTTGGCAACTTCAGAAGATTCCTTGATTATCTCGTCCACTAATTTCAACACTTCCTTTTCAGTAGAAGTAACTTTCTTCAGCTTTGAAATGATTTCGAGAAGTTCTACTGTCTTCTTGGCAGCTGGTCCTTCTGTTGGTCTTTTTGTTTGGACTTTGATCAGTTTGATTAGTGGAAGAATAAGGTTCAATTTAACATTTTGTGGTGTATTAGCAGAGGATACTGTAAACAACAAGAAATCTGTAACCTTCGAGCGGAATGTTTGCATATTAACAGAAGCTTCCTTCCTGAAAAGAAGATTCATTTTGAAAACGTCAAGTAGTAGGGACGTACTTTGATTGACCAGGAGCTGCGATATTTTTGAAAACAGCGGAGAGTTTTTCATCCATAGCGAACATGGCAGCATCATCCCAATCAGGAGTGTCAACCTGAGAAATTGTTTTAGAATAGTATCAAATAAGGACAAACCTCTTCATCGTCGGCTGCCGCTGCTCCTAAGGCCTGTTTGAGTTTGCCTACTAAATCGGCATCGACTTCTCCTTCTTCGTCTGACTCTTCGGAGACATTCTCTTCTTCTGATTTCTCGGCTTCATCATTATCATCATTATCATCCATATCTATTGAACTGAGTTTAATATACGGACACATGGTAGATATACCTTCATCCTCTTCGTCATCACTGTCCTCGTTCTTTCCACTCAACTCATTATCACTTAACATGAGAGTCTGAACAGTATAGATACTTTTAACATATGAAGCTGTAGCCTTACATTGAAGATATGCAATACATCCTCATCCTTGATTGTTGGTAGGATGTCAACAAACACATAATAAGCAACAGCACGATGGAATTTGGCTGTTTGCCCGAGTAGAGCAATTAACAAATCGATAAGAACCTGGATGTCAAAAGTATTCAAAATGACTTGTACAAGAATACTAACCGTGTTATTGATAGCATCCTTTGACTCTGCAATTTGAATGACTTCCTTAGCGGTTTCCGTATAATACTCTTTCTTCTCGTTATCACAGGAGATGTGAGCCCAAATGTTCAGACTGAGCCACAAAACAGTGAGAGGTCTGAAACAAACACATGCATTTTTTCAATGATATTAAACATACTTAGACAGTGGGCTCTTCTTCAATGCTTTGTCTGCTTTCTTGACTGTGGAACCGGGTATAGCTTCAACCAATTGTCTCAAGATAGCTTCATTCTCAGTAGGGAAACTGATGGCGACTGATTCTCCGGGTCTCACCTTAAACGATTGTTTTCACTACACTAAACAGAAGTTGGATGCCTTAATCTTGTACAAAGAATCCAAGCAGTTGGAAATAGTGTAGAGGATATCTTCACAAGCCGGTCTTTTTATAAGATGCAGCAAAGCAGCCGATTTTGCATCAGTCGACCATGCTGGGAAAGCAGAAATAATTCTTCGGACAGCAGATGCGGTAGTGACAGTCTAAATATACTCAATCATATCAGAAAATTTTTGTTTCCACCTCAATCCATTTAGTTACAGCGTTCTTATCCAACTTCGCAAGTAAAGTGGAAGTGATATTTCCCAAGGAAAGAGCCTCCAAATTTCCTAAAGCGAAGTATATACTTGATATGTCGTCACAGTCATTATTCTTACCCAATTTCTCGAACGTGCTTAAAACATCCAAGGCAGCTTCGGTATTGTCAACGGTTTTGTTCAGTTTTTCGGCGAATACAGTACAGAATGCTGTGATCTGAAAAGGAAAGTTGTCAGTCTCTCAAAATTTAAAACACTTTTTTCTTTTTGAATCTGTTCATCATTTCCCCAAAAGCATTTAGAAGTTATTAGAAAAGGTCACCAATTAGTTGTTCCTTTTTCTCACTTTACGACATAACAAAGCGACTGCCCTGTACACGATGTAAAACATACATCCTTCAAAACAGGAAAAACTACACCATCAATGGTGAACGAGTGTATGAATGCCCAACTTCTCTCTCATGATTCGAGATTACACTAGCTAAGCTCTTGTACAAAAGATAAGTCATCAGTGCCCGCAGGCAATCATTCTGATAGTTCGAACACTAGTGCTTCCTACTCCTATCTTTCAGATGTTCGCCAAGTTCTTATATCTCTTCTTTCTTGTATCATTACTCAATGCAAAGTCCATCAAAAAAGAGAAATTCATTGATACAGCTCAAATACTCTTCGACAACCCAATGATTTGTATAACAATATCGCAACATACATGCATTCATTATTCATGTTTAGGTGGTAACCCATTCTCAGACCCTATATGGATACCAGTTCTTGACTTGTGTTCCATAGAATGTGACTCTATGACAGAATATTGCGTCGAAAATGAAGAACTTGCACAACAATGCAAACCACGTGAGTTTATGAGCATCGTTCTTCATTTTAATGATTTCTATTCAGTACCCCAGGAATGTCAAGACTTAATCAAGAAGTATACCAGTCCTGTGGCATTGAAAAGGTGAGACTCTGTCCTTTCCGTCTTTTCGACGTTACTCTTTTCAGAAAGTCATCAAAAGCTGAGAATTGATTAAACTCCCACCCTACACGAATATTTGTAAATAAAGATGAATACCTTTGCTTTTGAGAAACGTTTTTCCAATCCTTGTCTACCAAGTAACACGCTTGTGATTTTTGAAACTAAGAGAGGACTGAAGACGGCCATAACCTGGAAAAAAGATTTCAGTTTTTTTCTTAATTTTGGCCTCCTACATCCTTGTAACCATTCGTATATTCGAGAGAAGTATCAGCTGTGCGGAAAATGCGTTCCAAAACTTTTGACTCGTCTCCACTAGAAGCCCACTTCTCGAGTACTCCTTAAAAGTCTATGTTATGACATAAAACATGTTTATCTTACGGCAATACATGTCCACAAACTGATCAGACTTCTGTGCACATTGTAAAAGCTTCACAACAAACGTCTTGACAGCACTAGCCTCACATTTCTGAATTGCATATTATAAGTACTCATCCAAAGAACAAGCCTACTTTCAATGCTAATAGAATTCTGGGAAAATCTTTCTGTTCGAAATGGATTGTGCCATCTTTTTTTACGAACGAAAGAGTATCAGCGAGAACGGCCTAAAAGCACAGTTTATATTTGTCGGAACTTGAATTCTTACTGCATGTTCTTGATAAACCTCGAGTACAAAGAAGAAGAATTCTGGCAGTGGGGTTCTGATAGCGTTCTCAACGTAGTCTTTAATGAGAGCGTAAATACCCTATAATGAAACAATTAGCTAGTTCAAACTAGATCGTTTTACCTTTTTGAATTTTTTTGAGTCCATTCCCACCGACATATCGGCGAAGGTTTGGCAAATACTCATTTTCAAGAAAGGGAAATTTCTATACAGCTGACATAACTTTTCCGCGATTTGGATAATATTCTTAAATAATAAATGTTTTCATATAATTAATATTCTTATTACTGCTTGATAAGAAGGTGCACATATGAGTGAAGAACAGATGAGGTATTGACCTATGGCGAATTTGGGATTTTCCTGAATAAGCATATCTGGATTAGCGATTTGACCACAACGGACTAACCTTGAGTAAATCAAGTTTACTGTCTGCTAACTGAAAAACTTTATCTAAGGGCCACCTGGAAGCATGCTTTTCTAATATCAAGGAAAGAGTAGTCGAAAATCTGAAATTCAAATTTGAATTGCCTCAATAGCAGAACGGCAAACCCAATTCGAGTAGCGTAACGGGGTGAAGATATTCCGCCGATGATTCTCTCTACGCAGTAATCGGCTATCCTTTCATCAGAATTCTATAGCAAATAGTTAGATCATCATTATTATAAATGAATTTTACAGTTATTTCTATTAGGGAAGCAACAGAATTTATCCTGGCAGTATTCTGCAATTCAGCAAGCCCATAAAACAAATCTAAGACTTCAGCGTCTGGCCTCATTTCTATAAAAAAGAATTAAATCGCAATTAACTAATTTTAATCAGAAACAATGGCCTCATGCAAATTTTAGTTAAAAAAAAAAAAGAATTTCGAAGTCGTAAAAGTTGCGAATGTAAGCTTTGTCAACGAAGAATTGCGTACGAAAAAATCAAATTTGAAATTGGAAATTGATATTCGAGCTAGGAATATAGTACTCGCATGGTGACATTTATGTTTTCCGGAAAAAAATATTTGCTTTATCGAATCAGTTTGCTAATTGAAAAGTAGCTTTGTCACGCAAATTTTTTTCTGCATTGCTTTGTTTTTTGTTCCATGAAGTTGATCTTGAGTTATCTGATCTTATCAGAGACTAGCTTGAATCTGAGGAAAGCATTGGTTAGAAATTGAAAAGAAAACTATTACCACAGTCTAGTCAAAAAAAGTTGAATAAACCTTGGATTCAAACTTTAAACGCTTCGAAGAACTCTTTTCTTTATTGATGTTTATAAACACTCGAATACTTGAGGCTTACTTGGGGGAAAAGATTCAATAAATCGTTGTGCTCGTACCAATTTTGATTATTTCAGTACTTATGGTTTAACATACTACATCTTGCATGCTTTACTAAACTAGGTGTTTGAAATGACCCAACGACGTGATAGAAATGGTCGTCGAAAGAGTGACCCTGGTACAGTTACTTATAGAACAAATCAAGAAAGAACGTAATAGCAGTCCTAAGATATTCTTGAGAATTCTGTTATTTCAGTATGGTTGCTGCAGAGCTTCCGTGGGGTGCCCCTAAAGTTGTTCCTCTTTCCCAGATAGATTATAGTATCCCAACTGGCATATTTGCCGGGAAGTCACTCCTTCTTGACTTGTTTAACTTGTTCGAAAGGAAGTTGAGCACAGTAATCGATGAAGAACCTATCGTGAGTCTAAGAACTAGCGTGTTGTCGACAAGAACATATTACAGGAGAAACTTCTCAATAAATCATTGCAAAGGGGTGGAGATGCATACATGGATAATTTGTGCAGAAGCTTAACAGGAGTTTGTGAATCAAGCTTACCATCTTTTTTGAAAGCTTTGATTGACTGGCATGCACGTACAGAGAGGTCCATCACTGAAAAAATCAATCCAGCGTAAATTATATGCGCTCAATCACAAGCTAAATTTACTTTCTCAGAAATGAAAATCGATTCTTACTCAACAAGAAGTTGTTGGCTATCAATTATTTGTTTTGTCTGGTGCTCATAGAGATTCTACCAACATTGGAATTACATGGAAACTCCTGCGAAGTGTATATTATGGAGTTGCTTGATTTAGCTTTCAAACAAGTTCAGTATAAAGATCCGTATGTTGCTTTTCTTCGCCTCAGTTATGAGAATGTATCCCAGAACTACTCTTGGAGTTAATCACACCAACAGCCTCGTTGTTGCTGAAACATATGCTGAAGTCATAGGGAGCTTATCAGAGTCTCGTTTCTCTTACATACATCGAAGATTTGTGTCTTTCCTGAGTAAGTAACTATTCGTTGAACAGTTTATGCTCAAATACTTAAGCCGATTTCCGTAAGGACAATTCCCCATCATCTTCACATCAGATTGTTTCTTTGTTGATGGCGATGAAATTCGTCAAAATCAGGGTGAATAACTTTGGAGGATTCTCTGTAAACTTCTTACCTTTCAGACCACAGTTGTCGAAGACTTTGAATCTGGCATTTCATTTTTAGATGATTTGGGTTCTTTGTTCCTTGAAGTGAAAGATAAGGTGATTGTTCCCCACACGACTTCTCTGTTACATTGTATTTCAGGATGTGAAACATGCTGTGGCAGGTTTACTTGTAGAGATTTTACTTCCCGTCGCTGCAGTAAGTATGCAATCTTATGACCTGAAAACGCAATTCTTCTTCAGCAAATCAAGCGAGAGACAAACATCCCTGCTCTCATCGCCTTTGTTGGCAAGTTATACAGTCCTACAAATGAGTTGGTATCGAAAAAACAACATAAATTGGTAATGTTCATGACTCATAAGCTAGTATTTGTAATTATTCAGGCTGCTTATCCTCTCTTAACTTGTCTCCTTTGTGTTAGTCAAAGACAGTTCTTTTTAACCAATTGGGTTCCGTTTTTGAATAATGCTCTAGCAAATCTCAAGAACAGAGATTCTCGAATATCACGAGTAGCACTGGAATCGTTATACCGACTTCTTTGGTACACTGATACTTTGATTAATCTTAATTCTTCTCTATTCAAGGGTTTATATGATTAGAAACAATATGGATAGTAACACATCCACTCGGACGCGTTTAGAATCCATTTGTGGCTCCCTCTTCCCGAAAGGAAACAGGTAAGGTGTACAATTCAAAACTATCATCAAATTAATTGTCAGAGGAATCGTTCCTCGTGATGCTCCACTTAATATCTTCGTCAAGATTATTCATTTCATCGCTCAACAGAAGCTGGACTTCGCTTTCAAGGTGCTCGATTTTTTTTATTTTTGTCCTATCTTTCTTGTAGGATGTCATCTTCGATCTTCTGTGTTGCAATCGAACTCAGAGATCTCTATATCCTGAGAGGATGAATATTGGAATCAGGGCTGTTATGGTTATAGCTGATGGACTTCTACAAAAAGACGATCCTCCTGCAATGCCTAAATCCATGGGTTCGTTGAAATTTCTTTTTTATCCAAACTTTTGCGGTTGCAGGTCCATCTGCCTCAGGAACCATCCAAAGAATGAAAAAGAAAACCTATGTTGCCAAACCTTTGACTGTTGATGTCGCGAGATCTATTGGATTGGAGCAGTATTACCTTCCATGTAGAAAAGCGTTTGATAGTATTCTGAGAATTTTAGACGTGCAGGTTCGTAGTCTACTTAGAACTAATTTATCTATCAAGATATGCTTAGGTCGGAAAGCCTCTGATGCTTACAGCTATACAGAAAGGAAAAGAGCCTGAAGAACTCCTTGGGTATGTGTAGCAGAATTTTGTTCAAATAATTCTTCAATACAGAGGTGATGTCAAGCCTAAGTTGGACTTGTTCCGGACTTGTGTTGCTGCTGTGAGACGCCTGTTGCCAGAACCAATGAGCCATACAGTAAACAATTTATCTGAAAGTTTCAAAAAATTTCTGTTTTTTAGGAACTTATCGAGATTTTGACAAGAGTCACTATTCATTTAGATGACGAACTCAGAAACTTGGCAGGGAATACTCTTCAAACTCTAATGGACGAGTTCCCCGAATGGAGGGAACACATTATTTCCGCTTTCTTGCAACTTATCCATCAGCATTTAACAGTATCAACTCTTCTCAGAGAATTTGCAAATTGAAACATTTAGGACTTCTATCCCAATGTTCTAGATGAGACGCTCAGACTTCTTCTTCAACTAGTCAGCACATGGAGGACTGCTGTATCTACAGGGAAGAAGAAGGACCCTGAGGCTCCAGTTCGTATGCTTCTGTGAAACAGATATATCTCATGTTTTAGCCTGCTCCTGGACATTTGCGTTCGGCGGACACTGTTACTCCTCCACCATTGTATTATATAAACTATACCAATACTTTACATTCTATAGAAGGACTTGCATTAGTGATGTTATGTCAAATAAGGTAAGAAATCGTTCTATCCCCCTAGGCAAGTTGATCTATTTCAGAACTCAGCCCCGAAAAATAGCCATTTCTCTACTACGCGAAGTGAAACAGCTTTTTGTGATACTCAATATTGAAGTAGAAACATGTACACTTTTGATTTCACAGTTTATCACATTTCAGATGAATGGAACACCGGTGATAACCGTTCTGGATGAGGCAACTCCATATGTTGTAAAGAAATATATTGAACATGTTCCTATGAGTGAAAGAATGAGTTGGAATCTTGACTTTGGTTCTGTTTGCGACAAAATATCTGTGCTGGAAACAGATAATTGCTTGGTAAACTAATAAATCATTGTAGTAATCAAACAAGTCGATGTTAGGTTAACAGTGACCGCGGAAACGAGTACCTCCAGTGGGATCCGTGGGCCTGCGCATTGGCCGGATATACAGAAAAGAAGTATCTTCTTTCTAGGTAATCTTGCTGATAGTTGTTTCTGTTACATTTTTTATCTCTAAGGTGTCCTGCTGCAGTGAATGCTGCCTGGCCGGGTTTATTCTCGAGACTCAATGCTGTTAATGGATATGTTGATCCTAAGTAATCTTGTGTTCACACACGTTTTGTAAAGCTATTCCTTTCAGCAACCCCCAAAATGAATCGAGAGCTTCACTTTTGCGGGGAAGTAAAAGTAAGGCTTCATCCATATGTGGAGAGGTTTTGAGCGTTGATGGATGTCTTTCTCTGTGGCAGAAATACCTTTTAATGTGTTGTGCCTTCGCTCCTGCTTCTATGACTATTTCTAGTTTAGCATCTCGAAGTTTCAGCCCTACGTCCTCGTTGGTGTATTTCAATATTCTAAACTAATCTTTCATTTTATCAGAATGGAATCCGACGTTCTTCGAAGTGTCTCTTCTTCTATTCGTGGTTCTCGAGCTCCTATAGCTTTATCGCTCTCACAACTCATAACGAAAGTTGCGGCCATGCTCAAATGGGAGAACATGACAGATATCAGGGATAGTGTTGTGCTAGGTAATAATTTTGGTCATCATTCAGCATAATTATTTTTGATTAGGAGTTGGATGTTTGAACCCGTTTGTTTTTGACAATTTCTTGGATGAGCTGAATCAAAGAGGAATCTTGAGAGAAGCGTTAGAGAAAAAAGTAAGTTAAGCAGATAAGCTCAATTTATCTCTTCATTCAGATCGAAAACAACGTTCGACGCAAAAAAAGAAAAGACCTCCTTCGATTACAATTGGTTCGATTGTTCGAGGTACGGTTCAGTTCAAGTTTTATTCGGATGAGTTTTTTTCCAGGTAGCAGTAATGAGAGGATTGCTCCAATCTGCTCTCATTGATTCTACCGGAAGTCTCAACACACTATTAATAGATTTTGTAGATGCTATGAGAATCAATCTCGAATCCGATCAGGTATTTAGGGAATCTTGTACAGAAAACGTACAATTATACAATAGGATCGTGACATGGCTATTATCACTTCATTACGTCTTCACTTTGCGAAATTAGTTGCTCTTCTGATCGATAGCGTTGCTCCAGAATATCGTGCAAATTTGATACCGGATGATAGGAAACAAAGTCTTTTTTATTTATTCATTGGATGGTGTAGTAGAACAATTGCTGCTGAGAAAAAAAGCAGAGAGAAGGATGTAGGATTATTTTGGTTCTTCAGTCAGTTATTATCTTGAGATACAGGTTGGATCATATGTTGAGCAGAAAGCCGTTCTTGCCATGACGCGCTTACTCTGTTGTGGACCTATATTTGAAGCATCTAAGTCCATTGGTGAAGATGGATATCTCTATGGATGGTTAGAGAAACTCGTTGCTAGTCCTAATCCCACAGTGAGTAACCCAACTTTCACAAATTTCTCAGTGAAGTTTCTTCAGATGCAAGTTGAAGTAGAAGAGATGTTAGCTTGGATGTTAGAGCTAAATGAATCGAGTTTCCTACTAGACTGGTTGATGCAGCAATGCTATTCTCAGGTAGTGTATCATTTTGATATTTTTCGATTTGCTGGAACTATTGTGTTTGATGTTTTCCTATAACATAGCGGGACGGTAGTGCAGTCAGTGATATGCTAATTTCACGTGGCTTCGTACTTGACGCCTATTGGTTGATAATTCACGTGATTAGTTCCACGTGGATTGTCTTGTTCCTGAATTCAGATACATTATTTCAAAATTCAACACAGTTTGAACAGTCAACTTTTGGAATAGTGAGTTATAAGAATTAATTATGTCTTCTTGCAGCCATGCTCTGTCGCAGCAAGATGCTTCTGTGCTCTTGTTCGTGTATTCAGTAAACGCGACTTCCCATGTGAATTCGTTTCACTGTTCGTTCTTTGCCAAACCATGTGTGGTAATCCAACGGTGACTGATGCTGCTGTTCATATGATAGAAATTTTACGTCGGCAGTTCTTAGAAAAGTTTGATATTGAAAATGTTCCTGAATTAACGAAACTTGCAGCAATGCTAGTGTTTGCTCTCCATTGGCTGGCAATACTTCGTCTCCAACTTCAGTAGTTTTTCGTTCTGTTCCTGAACAGCAAATGTTGACATCCATTGACGGTCATTGTTATCCTATTGAACAGTTAATCGTATGCAAGCAGCTCGCGAAACATTACCCACATCTTACAATAACAATATTCAGCGGTTTGCGCAGTTAAACTTTACAAGAAACATGCTTAATTTTTCAGAAGTTTCATGCCGACTTGATAATGCTCGTAGTCAAACGCGGTCTTACCTTTTATCGTTATTATTACCTTGGATTGAGAACTTGGAGTTGGTTGATCCAGTTGCTGGCGAGGATGCTTGTGAAGGTATCAAACACTGATGTCTCTTCATAATGCTTCGATTAGGACCTCGCGGATGGGGATCAGAAGAAGCTACTCAATTGTTGCTTAATAACCTAATGTACTTAACAGCTACACTGTTAGTAGAGCATGAGCATGAGTTGGCTGAGCTTTGGAGAGCTTTAGCCGTTTCATTCCCTGCGAATTTACCAGTTATACTGAATTATTTGTATGTCATAACTGTACTCTCCCACGAAGCCCTTCTTCCCCACGTAAGAAAATCTTTTATGTCGATCTTACACTGAATTTAGACAAAAAGAATTGCTGTGATGCTAGCTGGAGCTGTTGGGAATAGATTGGCTGCTCTTCTATTAGAACAATTAACAACGTCAGCTGATTATTCAAAACTGACATTGGAAAGATCTGAAATACCGCCGTATTATCGCTGGAAAGAAGAAAACGCTGGCGATAGAAAGGTACAACGAAAATTATTCCGGCTTTTGAAAGTTTTTCCATCAGCAACTCTCTGCTGAGCGCAAACAAAGTTTGGGCGATGTAGATAATCTCGAAGAAGAGAGTAGGCAAGAAGGAGTTCGTTTACTTCCAATGCCAGCTTATGGTGGTCATTATTCTCCATTATCTGGCTTTTTACCTCCAACAACGCAACCAGTACAGTTCTTCACAAGGTTCTTATCAGACTAATTTATTATGGTTCATTGAATATTTCAAGAAGTCAAGTTGCTCTAATGTTGATTTGTGACACTGTAAGAGCTTCATCAGATGTGGATTGGACGGAAGCAACTCCTAGGTTGTTGCATTCCGGCATACTAGGGTTGGATTCATTACGTCCTGCACTCTGTAGGCATGCACGCCAAGTAATTTTTAGAATAGTTTCTAGAGTTAATTATTTTGTTTTCAGACCATTATCAACGTTTGCCTTATATATGCTGATCAAGCTTGCTTGGCTCAAGTTTCCGCTTTGTTATTGAAAAACCAGGTTGACGAAGCGATAAAATGTGGAAACATTTCCAATTTTTTCCAGCTTTGTCGAGTTACCGTCGAGCCATTCCTCTCAGATGCTTGGCAACTGCGTCGTGGATCTTCACGAGATGTGAATAGAGGAGAATCCCCAAGTTTCACTAGGGCGACAGAAGAAGAATATAGACAGATGCTACTACATAGCAATGCTATATTTTCATGTAAAGCTGATCTAATCAAGTCTATAGTTTTCTGCTTGAGCGAGGAGTAATTCATTCCCGAATTTCGTTTATAATTTTTTCAAATTTAAGCTTGGATCAACCGTTATGGCCAAATGAAGATGCTACACCTAGGAATTGGAAAGTGGCTAGCGCCGCACAGCTAACTTATTTGGTTTTGTGAACTTATAATGGTTTATATAACTTTTTTTGTTAGGTTCGTCATTTGGCTGAGTTACTGCTCTATCGCATGCCTCTCCTACCTGTGGTTTGGACACAAATATCAATGAGGATGGCTTTGGCTACTCAACAGAGACATTCGGCTGGAAGATGTTTCCAGGTTATTTATTTTTCCGGAATCACCTGATTTGTTCCCTTTTTCCAGATTGTTTCAGCTTTATGCCAGCCTTTGTGTGCCTGGGTACCTTCACTTATAAGTAGGCTAGTAGAGACTGCCGGGGAAGCTCATGAAGATACACAAGTATAGAACCATAATTTTTTCTTTAATATCCATATGCAGGCTTATGTCACGGATCTTCTTTACTGTATTCTGAACAGTGCTCCACACCTAAGCCCTGTTGTACCTGAGCCACCTCCTATACCATGTGCTTCTCCTACGCATGCCCGGAGCACGTCTTACACTCCAGCACTTCTGAGACAATCAGTAATGAATCAACGATTCAATCCTGAGAAGGAACAGAAAGGTTTTCCTTAGAGTGTTGAAGTTTCTGATATTCATATTTCTAAGATGCTCGCTTCTCTATGCTTGTCGCTGAAGAGGAACCTTGGGTAGGTGCTGCTTTGATGCGTTCAAAATCTGCTGATCAACTCAAAACGGATGGAGAAGGAGATGAGGTGTTCAATATTCAGCTTTCAATAAATACAGAACGAATTCTTAGGAAGCCACCGCTAGAATGCAAATTTGTGCGGTAGCTGTTTCATTGTTGGATTCCGGAATGGAGAACGAGTTTTTATTGGCAGTTCATTTACTTGAAAAGGTATCACTTTTTTTATGCAACATCCGCGGCAAGATCAAAGAGACAATGAATTATCATATCTTTTGAAAAAACTAGTGAATGGAGTTAATGACCCAATATGGACGCATTATAATCTTTACGAGTTTATTGACAATACTTGACCGCTATGTTTACGACTGTCATATCCGATTTTCTCGAATTGAAATTGGTCACAGGTGGCTTCTGCTTCGTATACGGTTCAGAACTGTTGTGCTGTTAACATACGTCATTCTCCTTCATAGACAAAACAAGAGCAGATGGAACATTAGAATAAATAAAATATATTTTTTATAGATTCTGGATACTGCCGGAGCTCATAAACTACAATGTCTGCAAAAATTAGAGAAAACCATCGGTCAATTAGAATGGAAGAGTTTCCAAGGAATAGTTCGCCTTGTTGTAAGAGGTATGGTGTGTAGTAAATTGAATTATTTGAACAACCTGGGAGAGTTAAAAGTCATAAATATCAGTCCCTCAGATAAATTTCGAAAAGATGTTCGAATGTCACTTTCTGAGATGAATATTTATCAATGTGTTCAATCTTAAAAAGTTTCACACACTTTTCGCTGTAAATTTTCATGACTGAGCGTGAATGATGTTCGTACTATTTTATTAATTTGAACTGACATTTGAACAACGATCAGGTTATCTGATCATTTTCATTAGTTCTAGGGCAATAGATAGTTTTTCAGGAATTGTTATACCTAATGCATATGAGCCTACTATACAAGCACTCATTCGTTTACTTGATGTACTAGATGAACCTGTTGTAGGTGGAAGAGATTCTTTGGGTGATATAAATAGAAATGGAATTCTTAGTTACTTGAAGGTTTCTTTTAGGTTTCGTCCTCTGCCACATTCTTCCATATTTATTGGTTAACTATGAAGCTCCTACACCGTTATGTGTAGCAGCTAGTACAGCTATAAGACAGGTAGCATAGAGAGAGAATCTGAATAATAATATCAAAATTACAGTATTGCCTAAAAACAATAGATAATGAAGTTGTTAAAGCTGATCATCCCTTCAACCATCTCGCTACTGTAATGAGATCTTTCTCATTTCTTTTTATATAAGTTTTTTACTTGTCAGATTATGGCTCATTATAATGCTAAGACGTTCACCAAAGATAGATGGCAATGGACCAAATGTGTCTTACAGTATCTTGTAGAAGGAATTGACAACAGCTATATCTCTCCTCAATTGGTATTACTAGCTGAAGTAAGTAGCTTTGATTGTTTTTTCTTGAAACGAACACGAAGTTCGTTGCTGCGTGTGCGAGAAGTCCCCAGTGTTGTGTGAGAAATAAACTTTTTTTTTGTGACTTGTCTGATGACTCTAGATGTGTCAGATGAATCACAAGATAAGAGGAAACTTTTTAATGAGTGTTGAACTTGGCTGACATTACGTAACGCTAATTGAAGATGACATGCGGTTCAATCATTGATAATTGGTCTTATCCACTTCCGAGTCATCTCAACTTTTGTGTAAGAATTTAGAAAAGAAAGAAAAAAGTATTTTATTTAAGCAGTGCTAAAAATAGCAAAATACTTCTTAAAGTGCAATATAAGAACAATAGAATAAATAGTGATAAAATGCGCTTTATGCCATATATAGCGTGCAGATGAAACTCATATCCATGTCAGTAATTCTGTAATATTAAGCTGCGAAGTACATACAGTTTGCAACTAGAAATTTTTTAATTACAATGCGGAGTATATGACACTTTCCATGACAATAATATAAACTTTATAGCCGCATATATAGTTAAAGAATAATAACCAATGAATTATATAGTTGCCAATGTCTTAATGAATTACCCAAAACATTTTTCATCATTTCTAGAAGTTAATTATTCATATATATATATGAAGATATGTAATGTCTACACAGATGAAGAAGTTAAAATGGAAAATGTAAATCTGATTGTTTAGATGCTTGAACGAGGTCCACAATCCACAAATACCTATGTGTTGCATATGATATATCTACTGCTGCTTCATCGAGACCTTTCTGATAGTCCATTGAGCATTAATGCACAGGTAAGTCTTCATTTTATTTTTTTAAATGCATTTGCTGGTCCCTGCTCTTGCTTGACATGATTTCAATATCAATAAGTTAGCCATTATGCGTTGGGGTGGCGGATTGCTTTTATGTAACACCTGCTTTCCGACCTTTCTTAAAGAAAGTCAAAGTCGTTTTCTTAATCCCATGATAGGTGGTTGTGAAAGTAAAGTGGCAGAAACAGAATGCCGGCCATCTTGCACCAATTAGGATCAGATTGCGTTTGTATTAAATTCTAAAGATGTGCTATGACGCGTGATTAGCGTTAACCTGCAAGTAAATAACTCATTTAATCGCTCGAACAGCGATAATTGCTCCAAACTCACCTTTCCTTAGCGCCCCCCCCCCCCCCCCCCCCTACTTCACTGCTATCGTAAGATTTTTCGAAAAAAATAGGAGAGAAAGATGCCATTGCTTCATTACGGTGACATGAAAAGCTTTATAATACCAATTATTCGAAGTTTTTGAACATTAAAATGATTCTTTTTAATGATTTTACAAATCCCTGTGTTAGTTTTGAAATTTTATTATAACAGCTGCCAGATTTAACGATAAATCGGAGGTTATAAGAGAAGTTTTGACAGCACCTTAAGCACAATGTTTGTGTAAGTGGGATAATAAAACAAGTCATTCAATGTTTAAGCTTTCCTTTAATGATAATCGAGAAATGAGCATGACGTGAATGAACACATAAATTATGGTTCCGTTGATTGATCAAAGCCCTCTACTATGAGTTTTTTCACAAATGCAAATGATTTAAGATTATTTTATATAAAATAAAAAAAAAATCTTAGTCCCTTCTGAAATTTTTTTTTCTTCCCAAAATTCAATGTTTAGACCCTCTTCACGAAGGTTATAATCGTGGTCGGTCGCCCTTTTTCTGTAGTTTACGACATTTTGATAGGCGAAGACCATATTGCATTGGGTTTCAAAGCGTACTACTCTTCTTTTTGATTATTCATGTACATTTGGTTATAGACAAGAAATGAGAATATAAAACAAAAGAGCACTTGAAAGAGAAAAGTTATAAATTTTTACTATTTACAGGTGATTCGTGTTGTTGGCAGACATGTTCAGGTAAAAAATCGCCGGTCCATCTGTTGCACAGTTTTTCTCTTTTATAGGGCAGTAACTGGAGAGAAGCTTCGCGAGTTTATAAAGCAATCCTCGAGCAATGGCATACTACAGATGGAGATAAAACTACGGTTGGTATTACTTCTTCTTTGTAACCTACCTGCCGTTCTGCTATAATTTGAACGGCAGGAGATTAAAACGGCCGTAACTGTGTCGGAATTGTCTGTTCGTCTCAAATTTTTGGCGTAATCGTTAATTTGTGACCTCAGCAACAACATATTGAGTAAAGGAGTATGTAGAGGAACACCGATTCAGATTGCTCTATCCCAAGTTGTTAAAATTGTCGGAACTACTTTTGTGTATGAGATAACATCATACAGTTACTGACAATTCCGCTTTGCTTAGCACCTGTTCATCTGTAATCTGAGCTGCTGCTAACAAAGGAAATAACGTTAACGAGATCGTTGTGCTTGTGAGATCAATCGTTATGCCATTGAGGAATTGTATAATAGTTAATTTACTTATTGATGAGCTCCAACGTTTCATGTGTGCGACATTTGAGTACGCCAGACTTCTGTCACATTTCATCCTAAAGATCCATACGGTAGCTGTTCATTATCTGGCGTGCCATGTATCTGATGTATGAAACACAAAGAAACAATTTGAAGCAGTGCACGGCATATGTTTGAAATAGCTGTGACATGCGTATCATCAATCATAATAGGCCTGAGTATAAAGGTTATTTTTCGAAAATTGTGACACATCTGGATGGTCAGTTACACACAATTATTAATGAATACAGTAGCATGATTACGGCTGAAACTGATATATTCAGTATTCAACACAACTCGAATGCAATATTGAAATGGGAATTTTATAGGATGAAAGTAGCTTGAGCTTAACACTTGATTTGAATATGGTTGGCGAAAGAAGAAGTCCACCAAGTCCACGGAAGACATTAGATACCACATTGAAAAGGCAGCCACCTCCACACGTAAGCAAGCAAAAACATCCTTCAAGAAAAAAACGTTGATTTTTTTAAAGATTAGAGTGAGAGACAGGTTGGTTGGTTTGTTATCAGCTTCCGGTCTACGTGTTGGACTCCCGTCCGCGCAGTCTGTTGTGTTCTCGCAAAGTGAACTGGGAAGCACTGCTTCGTCCACTGAAAGAATCTGTGCATCTTCACAGGTATTGGTAAAGGAACATTTTCGTAACCATGATAATTAAATAGGAAGTTGCTTCAACTGGCTCATTACCTGATCCATCGGCGTCAATCACAGACTCATTCCCAAGAGTGTTCAAGGTATCACTGTGTATAATTTTTTTAACCAACATATTCGATTTAGGAGTTTGACTTCTTGGAAGCTGAGCATGACACTGTTTCGGAAACTGCCGAAAGCTGCTTCGGCTGGCTCTCGACAATGCGTCCCCGTTCTATCGGGGAGAGCGAGAAGGATTATGATCTTGATGCTGATGACGATGAAGTAATTTATCTTCAATATCTGTTTCAATCAGTTTTGCTTTTCAGGATTCGGAATCTGCTCAAGCTAGATCAGAGGCAGGAGATAACAATTCTCGCTTATCGAGAGCAAGTGAGAACAGCTCTGAAGAACGAACTCCTTGTCCATCTGAAGGAGAGGAAGATGATGAGGATGATGAAGGTGAAATTTTTGTCTCTTTTGTTCATCAGAATGCTTTTTTTAGCTGAAGATGGTTTTGATGAGCTTTCCGCTCGAATGAACGGCAGTGAACTTCAAGATAGACTGAGCCCACGGACGTCTTCTTCACGTGAAGGCTTCGAACGAGGCTTCACTAACGAAGAAGTTCCGGAAGTGGAGTCAGTCGATGGTTCATCGTTCTGCTGTCGCTCGCAAACTTCAGTCAGTTATTATGGCAACATAGTGCAACAGCAGCCTTTCTTTGTACAATGTTCACATCACTGTGATGGAAAAGTAATTGATACAAGAAAGATTTTTCTTCACTTCAGTATTATAGATCGAGCAACAATGGCTCAGCGTAATGAGTGAGGTTGGAGATGATTCTGATGGAGAATTAACTGCCCTGGCGACACTTCTTTTAACACAATTGTTCAGGGTGAGTAATTTTCTGTCAGTCCCTTGGGAGATTTTCTAGAATTATCTTGAGTCATGGATGGTGCTTCATAGCTCAGTCCTCGCGCTATTTTCGTCACTTCGTCACCCGATAGCTAGCGCACTAATCTTACCAACCAAGCCCCTTCCACAGTCTCGTATTTCACAATTCATTGGTAGCAGAAGTCGCTTATTTGGAAAACAAATAGTTCCCACCGCGATTGCATGGCCTAATCTGAATCTCTGCATAGCAATGTTCTTCTGTAGTACTCAAAATATTAAGTTTATATATACAGTACCTTGAAGAACTTTTCGAAACGCATGTGGAGAACAAACAAAGATACAATGTGAAGAAAGTTAATCACTTAATTACTTTTTCAGACGTGTTGCAGTAGTGTGGTAGCTCTTCTTCGAGATGCTGCTCATCTTTTTACCTCCCGAACTTTGGCCAGAGCTTTTACAACTTCACAAGATGTACTTGCCAAAGTTGTGGATTGTCCATTCCTCTTTGTAACGCCTCTATATGTAAGAAGATATATCATTTTCAAAACATTCTCATAAATGTTTTCAGGTTCGTGGGAATAATCTGCTTCAACGTTTGAAATGCTCCTTGTATGAAATGCGTGAACATGTAGAAACGTTCAATGAGCGGAAAGAACAGAGTGTTCGGGTTAGTTTTGTCATAATCAAATTAAATCGTGAAATGGTGACCATATGCTGTTTGAGTCAATAGCTTCATCCGGATATGTAAATTCTGTGAAAGTGAAGAAGCTTAGAACAAATTCGTTGCACAAATTAGAGTTGGCTTCACGAATTGGAGAGTGAGGAAATTGACGAAACTCGAGAAGGATGTATGTCCAAATAGCTGATCAAGTAAATAACATTATGCAATCGGATCATCTATATTCCAATAAAAAAAATAGATGGATTATCAAATAATTATTTAACTTAGTTGTTTTTTAGGTACTCAATTCAGTTCGCTCAGCATATAAACTAACTGCTCTTGGAGGATCAACATCATCACTCAGTGCTCACAGTGTATGTTTCATTACCTATGCACCCCAAAGTGTTTAGATAGCGATTTTGATGGAAATTTAAGCAAATAGTCGCAGGTTACTTATATGGGGATATTAGAGGCTCTTTTGGGATCATATGCGGACACGTTTACATTGAGATAGTCATATAATATATCGTCTCCATACACACATATATGGGCCTAAATGTGAATGCGATTGATGCGTATCAGTTTCCATGGGAATCAAATGGAGAAGTTAATGACCTCTTATTATTTCTTTTCTGTAACCTGGTCGCGTTTCCACTAACAATCGTTTCACCCAATTACTTTCTTGATATAAGAAGGCTTCTCTCTCTCCATATGCGAAGTGGCTCACATTGTATCTGATGGAGAAAATGGCAATGTAGATGGAAATATTATCAAGCGCAAAGATTTAGTACTTAGACCCTGGGCGAGCTGTTTGATTTTACAGTCTATTCTGTGTCACCGATAATGATCAGTAGACGAGTTATGAGTTTAGAAGTGACTGGGTTTGGTCATTTTAACGGTTCGCAAACCTAAAAAGAACTGAACGTGACAGTCTATCGTTCAGACTGAAATAGTTTGACGAACGCTTGACAGTCAATTAAATGTGTGTTCTGTAAGAATCTGTAGATGCTCGGCCTTGTCTTCAAAATATATAATAGCTTCCGTTTTAATGAGCTCTAGAAAATTGGCTGACATAAATTGACTACCATTGAAAGCGCCTATGCCGACTGCCGGTAGTCTCTTTCGTGCTATTATTTTATGAGTAGGGTTTATGGGATGCAAGAAATAGGTGGAACGGCTTATTCAACATTTACGATTTTTCAGTGATTAACTTTTTGATGAGAAATTTGTCAGAGAAAGCCGTATTTCTCACATTCATAAAAGTGTGCTGATTTATATCATTTGCTGAACTATAGCTTGAGATAATTCGTATCAAATGAAGTTAACGATCCTGATCGTTAATTGTATGAGACAAGCGTCGAGCGCTCACATTCTGTTCCGATCATAGTTTAAAAATGAAATAAGTGTTGGGTATCTTGGGTGTGTATGTGTGTTTTTCAAATCTAGTCCCATCTTTATGCTTCAAGCATTATGATATGGTAGGTGAGCAAATGCAGAAGATAATGTTTTAATTGAGGAACAAGTTTACGATGAGATTAGTGTTGCGCCAAAGTGATTAGAACATGGTTCTGTGCTTCTTTATGTGTCGCACATGACGGGCTCGTCAATAAGATAAATATCAGAATCAAAGTTTATAAATGTGTTTAAAAATAGAATCATTATTCTGCAGAAGAAGAAAATAATGAAACTTTATTGAACTGTTACAGGAAACTGATCTGGCTAAGCATCTATCTAAGATGTTCTTCCAATTGATGCAAATGAATGATGCTCTTCATCAGATGATACAGCTCATACAAGAATCACCTGGATCTCATGTAAGTTTTGAATTATTAGCATGAAAATGATTTTTCTGCTGGCCCCTCAATCACCATTGTGTGCAGTTTTTCGTTCGCAAATCATTCGCCTTCCTATTTTCGCCAATCAGTTGTTGCATCTTATGGACTGTCTTCGCGAGCTCTTGCACATGTCATGCCAAGTCATACTGACAATCGCTTAAATAATCTAGCGGGCTGTTTTAATGCGGAAACGGGAAGTTGCTCTTCATTGTATTTCAAGCATTTTTATGATTACAACAGAAACTTCTGGGAAAAGTCTTACATAAACGAACATCCATTGATACATGCTGCTCGACAACAAGTGTACGACAGCAGCAGATCAAGTGTCATGTGTACCAGTTTGTCTTTGATTTTTCCCAGTGATTGTTTTGTGACGAATGGGAGAATAAGTAACATGTTGGAGGAAGGAATAACGAGAAGGCGAAACTCTTTGCACATGCAAGCTTCTGATGTTCCCTTGCGCATAGATTATTAAGCTACTATGTTTTTGGCTTACCAGAAAGAGAGATAGTACTCTTTTTTATATATACTTTTTTTGGTTAGAAAAAAAAAGTTACTTCTTTGTATAATATGGAAAATGGGGGAAAAGATAGATTGAACAATGGAAACGACTGAACAGCCATATTGACATGTATTACTGTAGCCGGGTGACATAAATCACGACCCGAAATGGACTGAATAGAATCGCCTCGTTTTATGCTGCTAGTGGCTCATAATTGTCGACAGCTTTGGCGACGTCAATGACAGTATTGGCAATAGATGATCTTGACTTCTGGTTTTTCATATTTATGATTAAATATCATACAGATAGTCTGATATCTGAGTCAGGTTGGATAAGATAATCATGTGTGGGAGTAAGATGAAACATACATAAACCCCTCGCATATATCAAAAATCATGAATTGCATCTAACAGACTTAACAAGTTGACTTTGATCACTCGTTAAAATTCTTTGAATCAAAATGAAATTCGTAATTTATGGCGCGCCACAGACACAATAATCCAACAATCTCAGGGCAGCTAAGCTATGTAAATGCTCTGTTCATGATCCCCCACCCTTCTACAGTATCCTATGTAATATTTAACGGTTCGATATGTATCTATGTGTGTGTGTGTGTGTGTCATATGTTTTAATGTTTTTAGAGCTATTTGCTTGACAAGGCAAGAGATTGTCAGCAACTTTGATTTGTCGCACTTGCGACATGTTGAAAAGCAAAACTGGCAGTTGAGCTGTAATAATTGTCAAATGACATCCGGGCCGTATAGTCTAGTCAATTTTGGAGTTTGATGTCAAATTGATAGTCTATAGCATATAGCTCGGAAGCATTGAAACGTTTTTTACAGCTTCAGACACATAGCTAAGACACGCGCGTGCATGACTGCCTTTCAAGCCATTATGAGCTCTAAGACGATGTATCAACTTATGTAGCAATTGGTGCAATATTTCAGTATAATATGTTATATATTACTTCCGATAGCAGTTAAATAGTAATGTCATAGTATTAACATATTGCTTCTCAGTCATTATAAGGAAAAGGCATGTTCAGTTTATAAGTTGTAATTGTTACAATTGTTGTCAGAAACAATTACCCTATATGGTCCCTACTGCCAGCTCACCCCCCACCCCTTATTGTGTGACTTTTTATTCCAAAAATAAGAAATGGCTCATTAATGGCATTTTGTTGGGAAAAAGTTGCTATATGAAATAGCATATATGGAATTGTTTCTATTCAGTCAATTGGCAGGTTTCTGAATTTGATGAAATAATGTCGGTGAGCTTTCTGCATCGTTCACGTCTGATTAGATATATTGTGAAAGTTATGAAGCACACAAGAGACACAAGTTCTTCTAAGTCTCTTAAATGCTTTCTGAATGTTGCTCAACGGGATTGTGTCATGTGGTAGGCTAACCAGCCTGTCTGCAGCCAAAACTAATGTGATGGTGGTCATTTCCGCACATTTTGTCTCATTGCATTGTGATGGTGGTGGCATTCTTAATGTGCGATGACGATTTACATTACCGTTGCGTCTAATGAAATAGCTGCTCATCCATTCGAACAGCTTTTTCTTGTCTTTGAGCAATATGCCGTAAAATGGCAGCCACAAAAGTGCCGTAGATTGTACTAAAAGCCGTTAAAAAGGTAAAATGTAAAGAAAAGCTTCTCAACACAACTGCCAACGGAATTGAACATTGTCAGGATCTCTCTTTATTATGCTTCACAGACACACACTTGAGCTCCTTCAGCAGCAGTTACCGCTTATAGTGGCTGCGTAAAGCCCATTACCGTATCCTTATGTATAAGATGATGACTCTCAATATAATTTGAACATCATATCACTTGTTGCATACGTGAGCGCAAACTAGAACACGAAATTGATGAACTGTGCGATTCGTGATTTCTGTCGGTCCCTCTGTTGGTCATATGAAAAATCTTGATTTTTTCAATTTATGATAGGAGGACGCTTTTTTTTGTGACTGCTAACGGTGCGGATGATGGTGCAGTTTGTCCGAACCTGCATGTTGTGTCTTTCTCTCTGCCTCTCTCACTCTTTATATCTATTTTTATCTTCTCTTCTCTCTCTCTCTCTCTCATTCATTCTACCCCCTCTCTATCATCTATGAATTTGCTCACAGTTGTTTTCTAATTTATTTGCTCATGACTGATTATACATGTATATATTAAATATATACAATAACGAAACGAATCAAGTAGCAGCAAGTGTCTGTAGCAGGTGTGCAATATGTAGACGGCTGTGTATGTTGTGTATCCAATCGGCTCCTCTTCTTCATTCTCTTGATGTTACTGTCAATCGGCGTTGCTTTTTGATTGAAATTCGTGTAATGACAGATTAGAGTGATGTATGTGCAATACACATGATAAATGATCAAAGGAAAAACAACAAAACACAAATTGTTCTATGCACAAGAATGAATGATATGAAAATGAAAATCTGTTGTTGAACCTCAGCTAACGAGGTGTTCAGGAGATATCTGATTGATGACATCACAATGTTCTTTAATCAAATGGTTATGCGTATGTGCAGATGGATAGGCTATATGATATTGCTTGGCAAGCTATATGATTATCAATTGAATGATATCATGAAAAGAGACAAGACATTAATAATTAGTTTTAATTGACTCATAAAAATGGTCAATCTGAGGATAGACTGACGATAATCTTTATCCGCGGATTATGGAATTGGATAGTTGAATAGGTTGTCTGTCGTCGGTGATGTCGTTGTCTTCAACATCATGATGGTTGTTATGAGTGTGATGATTGTCAACGAGAACGACATCGTCATCGCATCGTCTGAATTAATGCTTATTTTATCTTTTCGTCGTCATCATAATCTTGATGAATGACCATGAAGGCTATAAGTATTTTCATCTTAATATACTCATTGAAAGCAGCATGCGCTCGTTTTATGACATGGCGATCATAAAATTTATATGTTATAATATACATATCTTTCTTCATCCTCATCCTCATCAACAATGCTTCTTCTTCTACACATAAATGGAATTTATAATTATAATTATCCTTTTCAGGCTTACTCATTATCACCAGCTGTGTTAGAGCATCAACGTGAGCTTCTGCTATGTGTATCAGATTTACCTACAGCCGAAATACTGCCAACACGGTCAGCTTGCTTTCCCAATGTTCCCATTTCAACTGTTGAACTTGTTTAGATCCGAAGTCTCAGGTGATTCGTTAGTTCTATTGATGGCTAATCGAAATTATGCTCAAGCCCTGATATCTGTTCGGATGTTACGGTATGTTTTCAATGGTTTGAAGAATTCAATCAAAATAACAGATATGAGGAAGAGAGAAAGAGATAGAGAGAGAGAATGAGAGAGATTGAGATGATGCTGATTGAACGCATGAAGTTGAAGTTCAAAGCTACTGTTCTTTCAAAATCTTGAGAAAATATTTTTTTTTCTGTTCTCTCGATTAAGTGCATCCCTTCTCCGCATCTATGTCGGATTTCTATGTTTTTCTGTTATTTTTATGCTCATATTTGTTTAAGACTAGAGCTACTGATCTATCTAATATGTAAATTTGTCTGGTCGATTAGCTTTAGCTCTCTTGGTGGCGGCATCAGTGACGATGTCTATGTTTGGAGTTGTTTTACTTGTCTTATCCTCTCATTTGATGTTAAACCTCTAGCTTGTCTGCTCATCCTAACTGACTCAATTCTGCTTAATGGGTCAAGTGGATCAAGCTGAAGATCAACTGACACGATCTGTAGCTACTCGATAATGGTAAAGATGATATGGACAAATTGAGAGAAAGATGTCATATATGTGATTGCTTGTTTAGTTAGATATATAGGACTTAAGATTACTTTAAAGCTTTACCGGCGCTTATTTAATATTAAAAGGAAAGTACACGTGAAGTACAAGACGGAAAGTTCCAGCTCAAGGCGCTGTTTTCTCTTCTTCTTTTTTTTCTCTTTGTCCCTCTATCTGTCCCCCGACTTTTCCGCTCTTTCACATTTTTTTTTCTGCACAAGACCCACCACCCACCTATCCCAGTGTTGGTTTTCACCCATTCCTTTGCTCAGGAATCTAAAGTCTAAAGATATTACCTTGCGACGACTGAAACTGAGATAGTTGATACATACATATGGTTGATGCAGAAATCTTAAAGAATCAAAGAATATGCATATATCCATATAAAGAAATATATAAACAGTGCGGTCCCCTCCCTTTCTCTTAATTACTTTTTTTTTATTTTCACCATTTTCTTTCCTTTGAACGTTGAGAAGACGGCTAGCTATCCGTCTATTCAAACACAGTCAATTGCTGACGATTTGATCGCCTTTCTTGGCGCCTTAGATACGATAATTGCTCTACTCCTTTCACTCCTTTTTGGAGGTTTCTGATTGTTATGCTAGTAGGCCTGTCGTGCATCTCCGTTTCGGTTCATTGTCATATATAGTCCGGATACAGATATTGTTATAAGACAGTTTATGGGACAAATTACCTGGCTAAGCATATAACCCTGTTGATCGCATTATGCTGGACGCTCTTCAGACAACTGAATGCATTGTAGAATTATCCATAAAGTTCGTTATTACAACGTTATTGACGGATACATATATGGATTTATATGAACACATGTGTCTGAAGATGAATGTCACAGGTT
This sequence comes from Auanema sp. JU1783, assembly GCA_943334845.2. NCBI lineage: Eukaryota > Metazoa > Nematoda > Chromadorea > Rhabditida > Rhabditidae > Auanema > Auanema sp. JU1783. Next base: position 1,186,408 of record CALQYR020007445.1, on the reverse strand, counting down.
GCAATTTAAAGATTTGCCTCAAGGATTATAATTGAGTATGTGAATGAATTACATTTCCCAAGACGTTGTCTGTTACCTTCTTCTATAATAGCTGTCATCAAAATGACTAGATGAGGCGATGTGTTTGGCCGTCACACCGTTGCCGTTGACAGCCTTCCGTACTAAGCAAAATACAATATGAATCTAGAGTATTCAGTTTTTTTTCTTCTGTCTTCATAGTGATTCTTCTTATGATTCCTTAAAAACAAAAATTTCGTGACAATTGTGGGTTTTTTTCTCTTCGTCTTTTCAAAACCATATAATGACCGGCATAGGCGATTCATTTTTATTTTTCATTCATTATGACTGACTGATTGACTACTCTTACTGCCCCTTCACCCCTTCACCCCTATACTATGCTGACTCAATGCTGTTCTAATTCATGTAGGCTTGTTTTAGATCCTACCGCTCTATCAAATTCATGACATTCATACGGTATCTTCCTTGTCATCGTTGTCGTCGACCCCTTCAACCCCCCCCCCCTCTATAACACCCCCAAACGAATATACCGTCACTACCAATTTTTCGGTGCTTTTCTTTAACAGACACACAGAACGGTTGCATTATCTCTTCTTCTCTATTTCGTTCTTTTTTTCTCTTTTCCTCCTCTCTTCAATGTGTCCGTCTCTCTATTTTTCGAAATCTTTCTTCTTGCTTCCTCTTCTCTGAATTCTTGTGTTCTTACACTCTTGATCGCTACAGACTTCTTGTGCGATCATGTCGCTTCTCTTGTCAAATTTCACGGATCGCCGAGGCGACGACACACACTCTGTGTCCACGCTACTTCTAGCACCCCAAAAGCTGCATGTAGAGTTTGTAATGACGGTAGATACACGATGAGCGAATAACACACAGAGAAAAATGACGATGGTAATATACTTTAGTCAATGAAACTGTCAAGTGACTGTTCTCTCCTTCTCCCTGTGATATTCTCACAGTTTGACAGTGTCATAAATCTGCTTTCGGTAATATTTTTCGCCTTGTTTTTCTCAAAGTTCCTCTTGGAGAGTTTGTTATCCAGCCTCATGATCTGACAAACGCTCAAACATGACTATAGAATGAATCAAACTACAAGCAAGCTGAAGCCTATCTAACTTATTCCTTTAACTACTCTTTCTCTTTTTCCCTCTCTCTTCGTTCACTCATCCGATTACCTTCTCTTAACTCTCGTGATTTTACTCCTCATTAACACTCGTTTCTGTTGTTAAAAAGCAAATAAAAGGAATGAAGAGTCGACCAAATTGTCCTATCATCATCCATCAGCTTCGGAACAATTTACTTTTTGTCTTTTCGCTTTTCTCCATCGTTTCATTGTAATCATCAACACGTTGCTCTTCTCATCACATGATTATTTATTTTTGTCATTAAGATACACAACTTATACATACTTCTCGTTCTAGGACAACATTCGGTGGTGAATTCGGATGCTGCGAGCAATCAGACATCGATGTGCTACTTCTGCTATTCTGTCGTAGCCATACCTTGAAAGCATGGGCGTTAGCTGGAGCTGCACCAGATGCTATGCAACGACAATCACAAGCATTGCGTGAAGCAAATGCTGATATGGCATCTGCTGTCAGACGTGCTGGTAATGAAGGAAATTCAGTTCAAGGAACATCACAACCGCAACGTACATCAACAGTTAGCTCTTTGAATGATTCATTTGCCAAACTCAGTTACCATACGGATATGTAGCCATTAAGATTGTATTATTTATTAAATATTTTATTTCAAGTTCAAGATATTTGATAAAACCGATTCCCAAGTTTCATTACAGTAAAGCTGTATGCTATTTAAACCTTGAAGAGATCTAATGACGTGATATGTAATCCGTTTGTTGACCGCCTAGCATACGGTTATGGAAAACTGTATGTTGTTTCGAAATGCATTAGTAACTTGCACTCTTAAATAGATCTATTACCAAAATTAAAATTTCGTCGTAATGTACACAATTTGAAAGCTTACATGTTTATTTCATTAAAAATTTGTTTCAATCGAAGATTTTGTTTTAAAAAAAAGTTGAAATCACTGGGAATGATGTGGGGGGATGGTAGTCTGTACAATAAATTGGAAACACAAAGCAATATATAAATATATAATATATAAATGAATAAACCTACACATACACACACACACACACACACAGACATACACAATGGACATGGATGGCAAAGCGGAGAACATGATGTTTTTAACTTCTCAAACAACTTATTTACATTTTGTTACAATTATACTCAATAATATGTAACGGATGCTAGAAATAATAGTTTGGGATGCGAAAGACATGAGGTAGCCTGAGATATAATCAATCTTGTCAAGGAGGAGAGTAAGAAAAAAAATGTTGTTGTGTTGCTATACGATGAAGCTGTGAGACATACATGTCTTCATGTCTCGAGTAGTTAGTCTAAAGCTTGGGAGGCATGTTTAGTTATAAATAGTAAAAGGAACACTTTTTTTGTATAATAATGCTCCTTTGAGGGAAGAGGAAGAAAGAGAGAGAGAGAGAGAAGGAGGTGAAATGACTGGAAATTTTTGTGGTTCGAGGGACGGCTTATAGACAGAGAAGGAGAAAAGATGAATAAATACAACTTATACATAGAAATAATGTAATAATTATAATAAAATTAAGGTATTGTTAAGCATACATGCGAACACTGATTGAAGAAGCCCGAAACGTTGTCATAGATCAGATTTTTCAAAGAAAAGCTTCAACTTCTCAACGTCTCCCACAAATGGATGTCATTGCGAAGCATAAAGCTTTCCTTTTCATAAAATTTTTTTTTTGTGAGAGAATAAGAAAACAATAAAACACACACAAAGTTAGTTAAGCGAACATATGTTCAAATAAATATGTTTTTTTTTTAGAATTGTAAAAAAAAATTATTTGAATGAACTAAGGACTAGTATTTTGCAGAGCGATAGTTAGATGATGATGACCCTTTGATTGAGAAATGATTTTCATGGAAATTGTATTTTGAAAAATGTTAAGAAGTTCGCGTTTCACTTTAACTATCCCGTTCACACAGAATGAGTTACAGAAAAACATGCGAACGGAAGAAGGGTTGCATAGAGAGAGAGAAGGATTGAGAGAGAGAAGATCGAGAGAAAACGACATGTACATCTGTCGAAACGAAACTCTTTTAGGGAAACACACATGTAGATTATGAAATAACAAAGTTATGCTGAAAGAGATAGAAGATATAGAAGTCACAACCATAGAGGGAGCTTTCAGACATCAACTTTGCTATTCTTGGTAATCTCCATCCATTCCCTGTTGAAGTTTGTTGCGAAACCATGACGTTTGAGAAGAGATGTTTTTTCTTCTCTTACCATTGTTTTCTCTCAATCTTTGTCTCATATAGAGAGGTCTTATGGCTTAGACAAGAGATCGCAAACGTCAAAACCGCCTTTACGAGTATTTGACGGTACTAGTGAGACAGGTAATTGAGGTATCATCTGCGGTCGGAACATTGCTTGCCATTGAGTTAATAAATCAGCTGTGTACATTTCGGGTTGAAAGAAAGGAAACGGAAAGAGCGGCGGTCTTCCCATTGCAGCTACTGCTGCAGCACCGGGTGTTGTTGTTACGACTGCTGGACTGCTTCCAGATGAAGCGGCTGAGCTAGTCGTCGGTGTCGTTGGCGTAGGCGTTGTCGAGTTCGTTGTCGTTGATGAACAGGATGTTGGACTGATAGTGCCAGATGCCGTCACGACAGCCGATGTTGCTGCTAACAGTGGACTCGATAACGTTGGACTAGATGTCAGCACAGAGCTGAGAGATGAATCTTCAGGTCGAACTTTCTTGATGCTTGGTTCTTCCTCATCTTGTTCACTATCTGTGTGATTTGATGTTCGACTAGCTGCTGGTGAGCATTGTTCAGCTCGCTGCTGCATTAAGCGTTTCTTTTCTCTTTTTCCGGCACCAGATTCTCGGAAACCTTTAGCAAATGGATTGTGATCTATCTTGAGCTGCGTAACCTGAAAATATAAGAATGAATGAATAATTATGATATCTAGACTATAACTATATGATGGAAGGTTCAAACGACATAATATAGCAATAAATTCTATTCTTCAGGGCTGTTGTAATAATCTGTCCCCCCAAGTCTATTCTCTCCCCCCCTACTCATAACCCAAATAATTTGCATGACTTTCTTGATTCTCACACATGAACATGTCAGTCAATAAACTGAAGGAATTATCATGTCGTTGAGACAAACGACCAAAACCTCTCTCACAAAACAGTTAATTGGGCTATGTGGGCTGACAGCTAAATTAGCTTGAAACTGCCCTTCATAGTAATACTTGACCTAACATCATAACGAAAAGCTGTTAGACATCCACGAATTGAAAGTAGCCCAAAAGTAAAAAACAGATTGCCAAATCAAATGCTAATGAATAGCTCTTGAAATCTCTATCAAATCATCATTGTGTCATCATTCATTAAAGCTTTTGACCTTGTTAGAGCATGAATTGAATTAAAAATGATTAAATTGATAAAAGTGTCAGATGAGCAAGTGATGTAATTGATATTATGTTGTTGGGGGCCATTCAACTTCAGTTTTCTCATGTTTTTTGTTGATTTCTCTATCTCTCTCTCTCTATCTTTTCCTCTCTTTACAGATAGACTTCTCAGTTTCTCTTTCATTACTTGTTCCTTAGAGTATAGAAGGAGAATGAGAGAGATAGATAGATAGAGAGAGCGAGAAAGGGTGAGAGAAACAAACGAAGCAGTAGCGTAGTACGGTAACCACAAACTCTTCCCAACAAGAGACGAAAAAATTGTGAGAGAGATAAAGGTATAGAGAGAGAGAGAGCAATGGAAAAGGTTAACTGAAGAATATTTTCACACACACGTACACATACACAAGCCCCATACTGTCACATCACATTTGATGTTTCTAATTAGGTGATGAAAGAAGAAGTAATTTAAATGATAGGAAATCGTTTGAGAATAAATTTTTTTCTTCAATAATATGGAGAATGGAAGGATGGGAGAAAAAAAAACGAAAAAATAAGAAATGAACGAACCTTTTCATTTTGATAAGCTGTGACAGCAATGAATTCTGTCTCCTTGAAGACGAAAGTGCGGAATGTAGAGAAAGGTAATTGGATAAGTTCATTGCATCGAACAACATGAAGCCGTGGCTGATACTTGTGCATGGAGTTAAGAATTGTCTGTAAACAAAATGAATTAATATATATATATATACACATATGTATGTATAGATGAGATAGAAGCTCAGAATCGTTTTTCTCTCTCTTTTTCTTGTTGTTGGTCAGATGAAGAAGTCAAAACATATTTTTTGTCTTTGCCCCCTCTTTGCCTTCCTTCTCCCTTCTCATGTTAACAAGAAATATTTGCTCAAATAAACTTTTGATCAAAGCATTGTTTGTAAGCTTAATTCAAGCTTTAAAAATCATATTCTATCTATTCGCTTTGAAGCCTTTTTTTGCTCCGTTACATTCTATTGGGGGGGCATCATGTTACATGAAGGTGGTTGTGATCGGCTTTGTTCCAGCTTAAAGATTATTCGAGTGCGATGTTTGACTTAATTCAAACATCTTACATAATATTTCGGTTTTTGTTACGTTCAAAGCTTTTCTCTGACGTTTCCATGTCGCATAGTAAAATCTATGAGAGAAGTCGAACATTATAGGCGATTGTCGCCACTATATTGTTGCCCCGGGCGATCTGTCAGTCTCTGACCCAAAGCCCACCTCGACGAATGCATTATACGCTCTTTGTGTGATGTGCTAAAGTTGTCACAAAAATGAAAAAGGTGGACACTTGCGATGTCTTCTTTAGCTCTTCGTCTCATCTACCTTCTTTTTTTCCTTATTATTTTGTGTTGGCATACTGTATGAGTGCGAGGAAAAAGGGAAGAAAAAACGAGAGCAAAGGAGACGATCTAAAGCCTTCGTTCTTATCAAATCGATACATCTATGAGGGTTATGGTGGTTATTACATAAAGCCCATATTGTATGTGAAAGGAAACAGGTGAAGACGGATATCACACAAAGACAGAAGGTTCAGAAGACAATAAGCTTAAGCAAGGATAACATATGTGCTTGAAGGAAAGTCCTCTTTGTCGGATATAGCGCAAAAGGTTCAGCTCAACAGAGCTACTAATTATGTCTCTCTTGATACACGGGTTGAGAGACTGATAAAATCTTTCTTCACACGCATAAAGTTTACTTTCGTTATCTATACTTTGAGAGAGCAGAGAGAAAACGAGACAGAGAGATAGCGAAAGAGAGAGAGAAAGAGAGATGGGTATACCTTGTACTTGTTCAATAGCAAAGCTTTACGATCTCAATTAGTCTAGTTACGCTTATAATTACTGTGTGAAAATGACTAGATGATGTGCAGATAATCTTGATTAATCTTCAACATATTACTTGCTTATCTCTAACACATCACACACATACACAGACACTCATCAACATCTACATCCGCTTAGAAGGGTGTTGCCTTCACTCACTTTCTCTCCGTCTATAGGCTCGATTGATGACAACATACACACAATCACAAGTTGCTTAAGGCTATCATCTGTTATGTTGATGTGTTGTTGTTCGCATCAGAGCTCATCATCATCCTAACCCTATCGTTTTTGCATTCATTCGCCACCACCACCGCCGCCGCCCAATCCTCAGCTAGCAGCTTGTTTCTCATTAAATTTACTTTTGCACACATCCACCTGATGAAGAAAAATGTGAAGATTGAGGGTAAAAATGGTGAAGATGAGATGAGAAAAGAAATTAGATGATTGCTAAAAGCTCAGACAGATAGATTAAGAAAGAAGTGGAGAGAAGGGAAGAAAAGCAAATGAACAGGCCGTTATCTTGTCATATCACTTGTAGCTCATCTATCTTCATTCTTCGCTTTTTCTTTTCGTTAACTTCAAAAATTAACAATCGTTTATTTGTTAAATTCTAAGAACATGACAACTGACGTTAAGTGCCAGATTTCACGCGTTTATCGTCAAAATGGGCTATGGTAATGAAATATATAATTTGATCTCAATTCACATACACACACACATCTCCTTATATGTGAGGAATAGAGAAATGCGTTATCGTTTTCTCGAAATTAAGGCTCGTAATATGTGAATGTGAAAGAAAAATTAAGCAAAAAGAACTGTTCCATCTTTTCTTGTTCAATTGGTCTGCTTTCTCTCACACTCTCTTCAAATCATATACTCTCTAACACCAACTAATACCGTATCCATGTCATGCCTTTTTCGGTCGTGTTCATTTCAACAGTTAGGCTGTCGTGGTTGTCGCGTTTGAAGGCGAAACGGACGTCTGATGATGAGAACGATTTAGATGTCGCTAAACGATAAGACCCCAAAAAACGAGGACCCCGAGGTCTTTTTCGGCTGTCAAAATGCTTCATAGCCCTTTCGTCCTCACTCCTCTCCTCCCCAACCAACTTCATCATATTGTCTCGTCATCGGGGCCGTTAAGTGTTCTAAGCTGAGACAAGAAGGAACAATAATGAAGAGCGAGAAAATTGGCAAGCTCGGCGTCGCTATCAACGCTTGAAGCGTTTTCTTCGTATTGGCCAAGGATACTGCCAGTTATTCGGCATGTATTTTTCGCGGAAATCGTTTTTAGGATAGGGGAAACAAGTCGAAAAGTTGAGGACGATGTGCCGAAGTTAGCAAAACAACGCTGAAGTACGGCACAACGATAGATCGAACATTCGGCGAGCTATATCTTTTGCTTCGATTTTAGGCTAGTGAGAAAATATAAAATCAAAATGGTTTAATTAACATCTTAGTTTTCATGGTCATTAAGACATCTGTTAAGGAACAGACCAAGCAAGACACATGTGTTGCGCATTTCAAATAATCAAGTGAAGCGTGAAAATGATGAACATTATTAGATTGGGGGGTGATGATTTGAAATTTCGATAAGTCATCATGCTTCCTATTGTCGTCGTCGTTTTTTCATATTTCACTTCCATATTTCTGCAGCTTCACACACACACACACACACACGACCATGTACAAGCCCAATTTGATTGTGTTTAAGATGAGACTGAGAAGGAGAAACAACGAGATTCTGACACGTTTCAGGTCTTGGCTTTGTTGACAAAATTTGAAGCGAATGGTATACGGTTTTTGTGAATCTTTTGAAGAATAATATATTCAACTGCGATCATGCTATTCTACATGTGAATGATACTTACGTAGCCATGCTTGTCCGAAATGTTATTTGTTAGCTTGAGCTTATGAAAATTGGCTCCTTTAGCCATCCAATGCTCTCCGGTTGCTGGTGAATCAGGATGTACATATAGCCGTTTAGGCATTTCAGGATCAGCTTTACCAGCTACCATCCATCTGCAAAAAGAATGTTCAAATAGGGTTAAGCTAACTAATACAGTAATCAGGTGTAGATAGATGAGGAAAAAGGAGAGTGAAAGAGTGAGAGGTAATGAGATAGAGAGAGAGAGAGAGGAAAGGAGAAGTTGATATAAACTGTCTGATATTATTAGTGACATTGTAGTAGTCAAATATTTATTTTTTGCTTTTTTTGGAAGACAAAAAGAAAAAGGAGAGAAAAACGATGGAAAAGCTGAGATAGAGCTCTATTCAAATTGCTATGGAGCCTAACATGGTTTGTGGCTTTTTCAGTTCATTTCAAACGACCTCATGTTATTTTGATTTGATTATTTCATCAAGCAACTATGTTTTGAAGTCAATTTGGACACCAAAAAATAGATTACAAACTGATGGTTAGCCAGTTAACGCTTCAATCTTAAAGAGTGTCGAAAGTTGATGATTTGCTAGAGAACAAACGGATTAGAGGATTAGAACAATGTGCCAGACGAGACACAATTGAAGCGTAAAGACAGAAAAAGAAGGGTCGAAAAGAAACACGTAGAAATCAAAGTTTCAAATTCGTACGTCTTTTTTCTGTGACGTCTCTTACTCATTATACTTTGGGTCTCAATCGAGGCTACTAGCTATAACCTACAGCTCTATTATCTTGTCTAATGATGTGATGCTGAAGCTTATGGCGCTTCAAACAAAAATCTATTTTTTTTCTTTTTCTCTTCATATTGTCAACGGAACACCATGTACGGGGAAGAGCATTGTAAAGCCTTATTTCTCCGCCTACCTATTGTCAGTAAGCTCAGTTAAGCGTTATCTAAACTATTAGAATATGAAGTTGAGATGGAATTAATTGGGAAATTCAGATGCAAACAATCAGAAAAGAAGTGTAGAATGATAACGAAACTAATCACATTATGGGTCTTGTCGCGTTTCCTTTTGAAGTAGCATGAGGACGAAATATTATCAATTCTTTAAACGGATTAACTAACTAAGAGTTATGATTTAAGACTGTGTGAAGAGAACAAAACAGGTAAAAGAATCATTCTTGCTAACAGAGAGAGAGAGAAAGAGAAAGAGAGAGAGAGATTGATGTATTTCAATCACATATTGGAGAAAAGGAAATTACAAAACATTTTCAGAACATGAGCTGGCCGAAAGATGAAATAAAGTGTGAAAAGTTCTTCTCCGTTCTATCCTCACTCACTCATTCACTCACACACTGTTTTTTGATCAAAAAAAATCATAGAAAGAAGATAGAGAGAGAGAAAGAGAAAAAAGAATAAGAGAGAGAAAGGGGGAAGTGAGAAAGGAGGGAATTGAGACGCAAAATCTAAAAAATGCTCAACGAAACTCATCCATGCAATGAGACGAATAATAAGAATGAGGAATTTTTGAGAAAAGAATCTTGTTTTTTTTTGTTCTCGACCGGGGCAGCAAGGATGAAGCAATAAAAATCACAAGAAAACGCAATAAACTATGAGAAATGAATAAAAACAGTTCAGAAACTCACCGGCTATTATTAAACTTATACCGACACTCATCTGCTGGAACTAAGTCCATTAGAAGGAAGTACTTGCTTTTCTTGTCTAATCCACTAATTTTTACTCGAAAAGCTGGGAATATCCGTCTACAAAATGATTTCAATCACTATCTATACTATGCTCATGATGCTATATACCTTCCTGATTTAGTTATGACCATTTCTGTACCGCATTCATTGAATCGCGTCCATAGCTCTTGATCATCAAGCTCTACTTTTGGATCATCTATTACTCCATCATCTTCTGGAGGCTGAACTTGACGTTGAGCTGCTGCTGCAGCAAGGGTAGCCATATCACCAGCTGTAGCTGCTGCTGACGGCGGTAGTGATGGAAAAAATCCGGGAGGTAATAGGCCGGGAGTCATGAACGGTAATCGGCCGGTGAAGTCGGTAGCACGATTTAAAAAAGGATTGAATGCCATGCTGGCTGTCTGTAACAGATCAGTCGCTAAGCTCGTTGAAGGAAACGTGATTGCAGAAAGTTGAACGGAAAACCGTTGACGACGACAGAATATAGTTGAAAAGACGGTGAATGACGAGGGATGATCTTAAGCAATATGATTGAGTGAGTATAAACGATTACAATAAATATAAAGTTATTAGCGAATAATATGAGAACACGAACACTTATGAATGAAAACAATGTTGAAGTATCGACATGAGTTACATTGAAAGTATGCGAGAAAAGACTGATACGCATATGGGCTTCAAATATTTCATCAATGATGTATAATAGGTGTTCAAACGTATTAAAGTAGCCAGAATTATCAAATCGTACATGATCAGGTTAAAAGCATAGTCTATGAACAAGACAACAACTGTGTGCCGAAATTGACACCTCACACACACACACACAAGTTACTGGCAGACTCTTCGTCAGCTTGTACCGCCCCTTCCTCTCTTGCTGCATGTTGATTGGCTGACTCTGTTGGCTCCGCCCACTTGTTAGACTGCGGTTCTGCCTGCCCCCTTTTCTCTCTGCCCCCAGCTAGGAGGCCATGGTCCACGAGTCTGCCAGCAAAAACGTTTCGTCTCCTCCCCTTTCGATCGTCCACATAGATTTGTTCTTTTCATATTATTAACATCCAAGCAATGAGTGATAACCTTAAATGGAGTAAAGTTTAAATTTCTAAGCACATCTCTTGCTATGCGCAGTACGGTAGTCGTTTTACTGTGTAAGTTCTCACGAACATCAATTTTCGTTCATCGTTTACAGTGTGTTTAAAAATTTTTGTCTTTTTCCATCCTTTTACTATTTTCCCGTCATGTTCTCGAGAGCAGATTACTCGTAAATCTTTCCATAAATTTGATACTTAATTGTCATCCGAAATTAGCGGATGTTGTCATACGGCGTGCGTCGTCACCTTCTTTTCCTTGTTTGGGAATAAGAAGAAGAAGAAGCAAAATTATTCATCTGCTGTCGTGCCCCTAGACACTCACGTATACCCACACACCACACAGATACATATAATACCTGTTTCTATTTTTATATTCTCCACTTCCAAGATTTGCAAGATCTATCTGTCCATTAAGCTTTTTCACTTTGCGTATTCCATTTTATCTCAATTCTGATGTAAGCTTCAACAATGATGACAACGACATTGCCCTGAGCTGCTCTTGAGGAATACCGTAAGAAAGGTGTGAGTACCGCACTGCTACTTGAGATAACCACCCTTTATTCTCTCACATAACAATGTCAACATCGTCTTTAACCAAGAGCTCATGTTGTTGCTTTTCATTTAGACAGTTCATCAACGACCGCCTCAGGCTTTCATTTGCTCAATCAAACATTTATATAAACTCTCTTCATTTGGCCAACAAAATGAAAAATCTAAAAATCATAATAACAACAATGGAAATGATAATTGAACGGTATAACAAGACCTAGACGACAACCCAATGCTGACAAGGGCGAATGAGGAAGGTAGAGATGGGGGCAGAAGAAATCACAATTAGAAGATGAATGGTTACAAAGTTTTGCTATATATTTTACGGCACGATTGACAGCTACAAGAGTGCGGAGGAATATGACATATAACATGATTTGGCGGAAAGATAACAGAACAAACAATTGAGACATTAAGACATGCTTGCCATGCGCTTCTACATATGTCAAAATTAGATGAAAAAAGTGAAGAGACACTTGTTGCGCTGGTGGTTTAAGCTACGCAACTAATCGATTATCACACCTCTCATCAGCAAATGAATCGTGAAATTAAGCGTCAAAATGCTTAAAATAGACATTTTCTGCCATCGACTTCGTCCATGTCGATTGTACGTTGTCGTCAAGGTCGTCAGCATCAACAAAAACAAAGAGGCTAAGGAAACAGACAACAAAAACAAATCGTCTTGTATGTGGAATACACGCGAATCTCAAAAGTAGAAGAAAAAGAAGAGAAAAGAAGACCGTATCATCAACAAGAGGTGACGGCTTGGAGAGGTGAGTCTGCTCGCATCAAAAACGAAGTTTGTGAGCTAACAAGCGAATTTCAAAGAAACATTCTCTTTCTCTCCCTTGCTCACGTACTATATTGGATGACATCTTTCTCGGATTCCACGTAACAAAGATGTGAATTATAAACTGATAGGAAAATGAGGCATTATTCATATGAAAAAAAAAGGTTCAAAGTATGAAACATCTAGTCAAGGTGTTTAAGAGATGACAAGCCTTCTTCGACACCCATCTCTTCTTCGTATCTGATTAAAATTCCTATCAAAGCATGAAGAGTATGTTCTTCCTGTGCCAGCAGACATAATGGCTTCAATTTTGGTGCCTCCTAAACAAATATGACCTAATTAACATCAAAACGCCAAAGCATGGTAGCAGCATTGCTGTGATTGAGGAGATTCGGTTATCAATCGACCGTAATTTCCAAATGGTAAGGGCCCAATATATTCTGATTTATGACAGTTCCTTCTTGTGTTGAACTTTCAATTTCATCATAAAATGTACATCAAAAATTGAAGGAAGGCCTCTGATTACTTTCCTCTAATCAGCTGCTACCTGCTTCATTCTACTAATGACGAACAACTCACTTTCGACTCATCCTTTTCAGTAGTGGCCTTGTCTAATTCCCGAAGAATGTAATATGCGCCAATGGTTCTCAATTTTTCACGCCCGATTCTCGTTGCACAGAGCTGGAATATAGAAATTGAAGACTTCTTCTTCATTTTTTTCATCTCAATTTTTGTTTCAGTCAATTCAATTTCTCGTACTAAATCGTCTAGTTTTCTCTCCAATGTCCGGAAGTATCATCACCTTTTCATCTCCGATAAGCAATGATGATGAGGTGGTGAGTGACTAGAAAAACTCCAGCAATCTGTTAGAAGAAACAGAAGAGAAACTCAGAAGCCGATTCCGTTTCGTGTTTGCCGTAGAATTGTCAACGCATTAGAGCGAATTAGTACATAGAGCGCAGAGACGACACCGCCAAAATTCGCGGTAGGTTGAGGCTTCTGCTTCTCATTTTGTTTCACTAAGTATCGAAGCAAAACATTTCATTGGAGAGGGAATGCAAGACGGATAGACGAGAATTCGCGAAAGAGGTAACTATCACATTTGAAATCAAAAAGTGTACCTGATAAAGCGCTTCTATCAGCTTTTGGCGAGTATGAGGAGACTTTTCACGCTTTCCTTCAAAGTATTGCAAGACCAAAGGTAGTTTCTGCATCTCATCGTCATCATAATCATCCTCAGCATCACATAATGGTCTCAAGATAGAAACAACATAGCCATCATCCTTCAATAGTGTCTCGTGAAGAGCTGAAAATTAGAAAAATATGAAATGAAAGATCACTACGAAGTATATATTGGGCCAAAAGATTGTGAGAGGAACCTAATATGGTATAAGGCATGGAATCCAAGCAGAATATGTTGTTTACAAAGATTAACGCTCTAGAATTTCAAGACATGGACACTACTACTCCCTAGTTTTCTTTAATAAACATAGATTTTTTCATAAAAATACAGAAAAAAGCGAGTTGACGAGCCGCAATAAGGGGAAATTTGGAAGACTTCAAGACCATGTGGTTGCAACAAGGCCAGAAAGAAAAACCGTGGAGGTCTGATAAATGTCAACTTTTCTGTAGCATAGAAGGTCACACTCCGTACACATAGATCTCCAGTGAACTGTACAGAGGCAACTTTGGTATCCATTTCTCAGCTTTTACACTTTTCCCACCACAAAATTTCATTGAAATGATTGTCTTGTAGAGAATGTGAGCAGACGGTATAGAAAACCCTTCGAAAGTTGTCAGGTACAAAGGTCCGCTCTTCATTCTTTTCGGCATTCTGTTTCTTTCTATTTTTCTGATGTATAACTAATAGTGTGACATCAACCTGTCAGCTACTCCCCTCGCAAACTAATCTACCAGACAGATAGGAACCACAAAAACTGTATAGTGCCTAGAAGAGTTGAATATGGGATCTTGTGTAGATTATATCATTACAGTCGTTTCAATTCAGAGCATCATTCCATCCCATTCATTGATTCTTTCAGTCAACACATGTAGCTCCGGCTGAACAATGAGTTGTCCAAGACTCAATTACCGTATATGGATGTCAGGGAAAAGAAGAAAAGCAGGAGGGAAAAATGTGAGTACTGAACGCATCAACTTCGGGGGTACAAATAGGTCCCAGACGACAACTTGTTTTTCGCAGCCCAAAAGCACAGTGAAATGTGAATAGAAATTCATGAAAGACAATAGACTGAATGAGAGAGAGGGAGAGAAACGATAGTAGGTTTCCTTACAAGAACAATTCAGTATTCAACAAAAAAGGATACGAAGAGAGATCAACGAATAGCGTCTTCTTTCGCTCCTTCAAATTCGCAAAGACGACGTCGGTATGTTGACAAATACTTCTTTAGATTCAGTTGAAGCTGTTGCTACTAGTAGATTCTATTCAAACTAATCCTTTTCATTTGTGCAACTATCGGCGCCCAAGCTTTTTAAATGGCTCTAACGAATACGGTAGGTGTTTCTCACTCTTCCTCTCATTCTCTCCCTCCCTCACTCCTCTCTCTCATCATCTTTTATTTTTAAGATCTCCTAACCACAACTAACAGGATACATTTAAAAAAAAAAAGAAAAATAAGCAACGACCAACATGATGGAGCCATACAACAAGACATCACAGCCAGTCAGCAATCGCAGCAAATGCTGGCGGCGGGGTGTGGAATGATGGGACTGCTGACACCTATGCTGCGGAAATTTGAGCATAGACTAAATCATACGGTAACTTATGTGAAAAGATGCTTTAACAAAAGATCATCATGTCAATTTGATCTTGTATAATATGTTTCTGTCTTGTTAGTGGAGTGAATATGTGCCAACGACAACAGGTGCCAGGCTGGGATCGGCGTTATTCTCGCACCCAACAACTTAGATTGTTATCATCATCTCTGAAGATAGGGGAAGAGAAAGAAGGCAGCGTAGAGGGGGAACGTCAATTGATATCGTTAACAAGAGAAATGTTTCGAATTTTTTTTTGTTGTATGATGAACAGCGGCTACAGATGACAAGATGTTGTCTTCAACTCATTTTCACATCATCAGTTTGGTTTGCAGATACAACAAGTGAGATTGCCATCACAGCAAACAAGAGTACGAGAAAGCTTCCTTCTACATACTCAATCAAAAGCATCTCCAAACGAAATTGGAAAAGTTATTTCGTAGAAACTGTACAAATAGAATGCGATTGGTCCCGAGGGGCAAATTCTTCCAGACAAAGGCTCACCCTTACAAGACGCAATGCTTACTAATTGTGCTCAATTCCACAAGTTGGGGCGCCAAATTGAGCATCCAGCAAAAGCATGCTGCGTCTCCATACACTGAGTGATCACTATGCAACTGTCTGCATAATCATATTGAACACCGTGAGTCGGAAACAAGTGAGAAGATAATTAGACATTTAAGAAAGAAAGACAAGACAACTATTCCGACCGATCCTACCCCCAGAATAACAACGAGACGTGCACGGAAAGGGGAATCATTTTCTTAGTTTTTATAAATTTGCTGCAAGACATGAATGACGAAAGTTAGATGAATGGGTAATCCTTATCTATCTGGTAGAGAAATGTTCCATAAGTAGTATATAAAGTAGTGACTAGAGCTAATAATCTCTGATTGTAAACATTATTATTAAGGGAGTGCAGAGCCACTTGTCATTAATTTTATGAGTACTTCAGTTTCTGCTAGTAAAAACGTATACAAGAGAGAGATGTCACAATTTGTGTAAGTCTTTATACAATCTGCCAGATTGCTGAAGAAACTCTTAAATCAAATAAATCTTCTGTTCCTATATATTACTTTGCAAAGTTTGTCAACAGAAGTAGTTATAAAACTTAGTGTGAGAAGGATGACAGCTCTGAGTTCATTAATACAGATGCAATCTGTGTACAAGAGCCAGATATGCCGACGGTCAACGCGCCGCTCTGTCTGTCTTCTCTTCCCATGTCGGGTGCTCCCATATATCATTGAGGTGTCCGTTAGCAGGACGAATTAACCTGTTACACCGTTACACATGTTTCTTTCATCTATCTATTATGAAGAAGATCAATTGTCTCCATAATCATGAAAGGCAGTGAGAACACTACTACTGACAGCTAGCTAGACTGGGGTTTCTCGAAAATTCATCAGAAAGTTATAAGCGTTACTCGAAAAATACATAAGAGATTAGATAAAAACGACAATTAGAAGTGTTTATCTGTGATAAATTAATAGGTGGACAGATGGAGGTCCGTCCGATCTTCCAAACAACTGTTGCTTATTCCCCAATGTCTTGTCTTGACAACACCGGCAATACATCGGTAGACGGCCGGCTTAAAAGCGATCTGAGCGACATGTAAGACAGGCGGTCCGAGCGACAACTTGTCTTCATCAGATTTTCTAATACACTCCTGTTCTACTACTGCACACAGGTGCATCAGTAGTGAATAAAACAACTTCTGTGTATCCTTACTTCAAAGGGTCACCTATGCGCATAGAAAAATGATATCTGATAATTCATTCATTAGGGACGCAGCAGTTTATCAGATAAACCAGTGCAAACATTAGGGAAAGTTTAGACATCATCACTAATTCCAATCATGGTCGCGTCAACACATACTCACTTCATAAATTTCATTGAAAAAGCGTTAAAAGCTTATCAGTTCATCCAAATAATTCAAATAAGATTTGTTGTCACGAAATATGTAGGAACTGTAATGTTGGCATGATAGCTGTAACGAAGATTGACTTGAATAAGAAGTGACATGAAGCGTGGTGAACATAACTAGTAACGTGCAGGAATCACTGACTATATTTGATTGTGAATTAGCAAGAAATGAGAAAGTGTTAGCGAACAGGCAAATCACCCTCTCATATTATGATATAATGTACGTTCTGCAAAGGACATGCATCTGGAACAAGAATTCTATTATCAAGATGATAATCTGCTTGCATATTCAAATGAATTAAGTGTCAGATATGAATGAACGTATTTAACATCTCTATTCATGGTCAACACGTTCCTTCGTTCATTCAATGCAACATCAACTCATGTGTGATGGTGCGACTTGCAATTCAATGTTAATTAAACTCGTCGCAATGCTCTCTTGTTCGTCAGTTTCGAGGTGACACCATCATTTATTGCTACAGTTTTTGTTCTTCATCTTCTTCATAGTTTTCTCTTTAATCGAAGAGACATAACGAGATTGTTATACACAACTTCGCTACATACTTAGAACTGCCCTAATGTAGTGACAAACACCTCATGTTGTAGAGAAAAATGAAACAACGTTTTTTTCCAATTCTAAACGCTTATGCGAAAAAGCGAGAGAAATTTAGATCTGTGGAGACAATACGAATAGGTGAGCAGAAGGGACTGATTAGTTTTGCTGATTATTACTACCAACGACAAGAATATAGTTGTATTTTCTTGGGTTGCGGTAATTCTAGCAGCTCTTCTCACACCAACAATTAAAAGAAGTTTCAATGACTTGCGTCATACTCATAGGCTATGATTTAAACTTGGGTCATTTGAGATGTATGAACTAGCAAACAGTTGCATGATGACTATGCAGATTGCGCCATACACATTATACATACAAACTGAGCTTCACGATTTAATAGATGAGCTGAATATCGAATATCAAGTTCAAATATGGACATAATATTGTTGCACACCATGAGACCCATTTAATCCATATTCGATGTTTCCTACTTTCTCTTTGTAGAAGCTCATATTACAGCTATTGCTCATTAAGGTGACAGTACATTATAGTAGCATTGTCATGGTCAAGACTTATCGGGAAAAGAAAAAAAAATGATTGAACAGGGGAAGAGCAAAACGAGACTGATGCGCATTAAGATCGGTAAAAGTGTTAGAGAATGATCAAGGTGATGAGAGACTATTGAATTCGTTCACCAAGTTATTGTCAATGTCCTCGTCACCTTCAGCGGAGAAGCAAACCAAATTAACGATTATTTAATCAGATAAAATGTCAGTCACCAGGAACGTAGAAAAACTATCGCCTCCCGTTTCCTTTGTATCGCCACTGATAACATTCCTAACATGATTGCAGAAGCCACACCAACAACATCGAGGCAATTTGAGGGGCTTACACAACAACGATATAAAAGATCATAAAGTTAAGAAAGTAACATTCCGAATATCCCAAATTTCGTTGAATATGCCTCTTCTTTTGTTATAACGATTTCAACCGACATCAAGCACAATGAATGACATTTGAGTTGTGTAAATGCAGAAACAATGCAATCACCAAAGTGGCTAGAAGGATATAGCCACGATATTGGTAACAAGAGAAAAGATGACGATAAAGAAAAGAACAACTTGACGACCATACACAATACGCGGATGTATCGGGTGTCACGGATTAGACGATCTACTGCTGGGGTCAAGTACCGCTTCGCTCTGACAAACGACATCATCTTTTAACTCACTTGTATGCAGATATACATCGGATGGTACGTAAAGAAGAAAGCTGGATAATAACAGAAGGCTGATACAGTGCCTCTTAAACAATTAAACTGAGTATACTAAAAGCATCACAGAGTGATGACATAGGGTCAACAATGTTAGCCATGCTTGTAAACTACAAAAAAATGCAAATTCGGCTCTGTTGATATTAAGGTGACAGAGCGTATCCGAATGATGTGCTTAAAATGTCACATATGATAGATGAGACTAATATACTCGACAAAGTCCACTTCAATTATCTGTTTTGTTAATGTCAACCACAATGGAAGCTTTAAGATAATAGGCAAACGCGTCTAAATTTTCACATCGATGTGTCTTTCAACCTCAAAAATGAAACCTTTTGAGCGATATGAGGGGGAAATAGAAAGACATAAAGAAAAAAATTGTACTACACCCACTATCAATCATTTGTCATTCAACAAATTCATTAGTAGCGCGTGCGTAAACTTCAAGAACACATATTTTGACAGTTCGGGGCCATTTTTGTCTAACTCGACGGCTAGAAGGCGCGGATTAAAACGCATTAGATTGATGTCCAAGATACAAGATGCATATGACAAGACGTGATGAACTAATCGTTGATTACCGTGAAATGTCACCACTATCCCATAACTACAAACTGCATAACTCAACACACTTCTCGAAAAGTGTTGAGTTCAAACAAAGAACTGAACTGTATTAGTCATATTCACATCCTACTAATGGTCCAAGAACTCCGTGAAGTTGTCTAATTAATAGTAAAAACCTGTGCGAAGTTCTCCGCGTTAAAGATAGCTTTTATTAAGGCTATCTGGTGAAATTACGTGACGGAAATCTTTAATGTCATAAAAAGACACTGCAAGTTAAAGAGAGAAATTTGACACGTTTCAAAAAAATTCCAATGCAACCGCTCTGTGAGATATAAAAAATGCTAGTTTGCCACAAGTTTACACATTTTTTAGCTAAACCTCATTTCATCTAGTTAAACCCGGCTATTAGCTACTTATAAGGCAGCTATGTTTGATAAACTATTTGCGAACATTAAGATTTTCATATCTCTCAACATTTGTTATACACAGCGGTGTTCTTTTTCTACTAAGCTACCTAAGAAGGGAGCCAAACAAAAAGGGGTTTGAACAGCAGGTACCGTCACAAGCTGAGAGGAGAATGATAACTCCTTTCTATGGACTTTTAGATACAAACCCTACAGGAATAACACTATAAAAACAAACATGCCGCATTTTCCCATTTAATCAGGAAAAAAAATAAATGGATTAACTGGAACTTGAAGTGCATCATGAAACCTCATCGTACATCATTCTAATTTCTGTTTAGATTGATATGAAGACAAGAAAATAAAGTTGAAAATTTAGCGCTTTTCAACAGGGAATGATAATTAAGATTGACTAACCTTCATCGAAAGCCAAGTTACGTAGAATATCTGCGGCAATTTCACGATGGGCATCGGAGAGTGTCAACAACGGGTATACTTTGTTCAGAAATCCTGATATGAGAGTTCGATGTGCAGCAACACTTGCGACGTTCACGATAATATATCCAAGAAAAACAATGGTATCATAGGCTATTAATTCTGAAAATTTTCAAATAAATTATGTTACAACTGCCTGTCACTATAGCTTTCCCAATATTTAGCTCATTTCTATTGTACATCATAGCGCCATATGCTTCAGAAAACTATTTTTAACACTCTCATCTTATACAGTAATTTCATCAACATCATTGTTCAGTGTTGTGTCTTCATCATTATCAACCATGACAGACAGATGTCCAATTAGATAAGTGTCGTGTTTAACAGACATTTTTGTGCGTTCCGATCAAAGTGAAAGAAAATCGAAAAAAGAAAAGAAGCAATTCGAGGCAAACGAAAAATGGCCTAGTATCCAATCCCGTACACTTTTTTTAAGTGTTTCCACTCATATATCTGACAGTAGTAACGAGAACATATCTTCGAGGTTAACAAGACAGTCTCCGAAAGCAACATGCTGCAACAAAAAAACCTCGTACGACAAATAAGGTCGAAAAGAACCGTTACGGTTATTAATAGCATATGGTTCCATCAATATATACATTGGAAGATTGAGGTGAACTTCTTGCTTTTAATTAATTAAAATGTTCCGAATGTCAGCCTTTCATCATAACTCGTCACTCGCAATTTCTAAGACCAGGGACTAATCCTATGATTGGAATGAGTTCATATTATCAGATCATTCACAAGGTATCATCCCATATATCATGAGCTATATATGAGCATGAGTAATTTCAATCTACCATGAACTTTCGGTAATTTATGACCGACAAATGAATACAAAAATTACGTAATCTGATAATCTATCAGTTGTACATCATTCAATTGTGATAGTCAATATTGTATGGGTAAGAGTTAGATATGCCTATTGGTTCCTGACCTTTATGGACAAATAAAAAAAAAAAGAAAAAATTACAGGGAGGCTTACAGGGAAAGGAAAGTTCAATAATCAAGAAAACTAGTTTTTCGACACTTAAATTCTGATAGTCAAACGTTATTGCAATCAAGAAACTGTTTGTAATTTCATCAAAAAGGTAAATTTATCGCATTCCAGACTAGATGTGTCGGTATAAGTATCTAATAAAAAGATACTTATTGAAAAAACATTCAAAATTCAAACTGCATTTTGAATGCAACCTTTTGTTTTCTATTTTAAACGCCATCAACAATAGCGTCAATCTCTCTTATCGCGCTGATAATATAGCCGTAAAGTGAAACGGAAGCAAATTGTAGCTGTTGGCAACGAAGCAACGAGCGACAAAATGATCAAAAACGTGAAGCGTTTTCTTATCAGCACACCATCACCCATTTCACACGCTTTGAATTGAAAATGACTAACCAAAAATCGTCTCCATATATTTTGCATCATGCTCGGTGAGTAGTTGATGGATACGGTCAGGAGAATGACGTGAGAGATTTGCCAGTAGTTTAGACCCATTAGCAGCGAAAGGTGCAGCTAGCTTACAAGCATCATAAGCTAGCAAGGGAACCTTTGTGTTGGATAATATGTAATCAGAAACTTCAGGCGAGCCAGAGGCAAAGTTCGTCAATACGGCAAAGGTGAGAGTGCGATCAGCAATAGAGCTTTCGCAGAGGTTGCATATAGCCTAAAGTACTCATATTATCATCATGAAAAAAACACTCAATTCTTCTTACTTTGCCCAAAGTAACATTTGATTGTAAGAAAAACCCGCTAGCAGATCCATCAAGCGAGCCACTTATGCCGAGAATCTGATCGAGCGCAGCACGTCGTACATCAAGACGGGTGGTTGGAGTCAAAAAAGTAACAAGTTCAGCAAGTACTTCAGCGTCAGCCATTCTGAAATACAACAGCTGAAGAGGTAATAATATTTTGCCACAGTTTTTAAAAAACGAAGGGGAATAGGAATTGTTACAACGGTTCTTAATCAGTACAGCCTTTCAATCTCATATTGTTTCATTGCTTTCTTCTACTATACATCTCATCAGAAGCTGTTTCAGATTGAGTTTTCAGTTATAATCTGCTTTTACCACAGTAAACCTTATCAGAAAAGAAATAAAAAGAAAGCCCGGGCCTCCTGATAATCCCAGCAAATAACAAAAAATGTTCATCGCGTTCCCCGTCATTTATCTCACGCTTTATGGAACATGCGTACAGTAGCTATTTCTTTGTCAGACAAATGATATTAATAAATAAACAGATGAAAAGCGGTACTGTAGAAATAAGCCTATTTAGCACTCAGAACGAGGTAATGAAAAAGTCAAAGATGACAACAGTATATATCATCTTGTAGTTCAAGAACTGTTACACACCAAATTCTCAGTTCTTGATTTCAGTCCACAACCGACTTGCTCGGTATAAGAATCATAGGTAATAGAATTCTAGTATTGCACCATAAAAAAGCTGTACCCAAGTTTCTCAACAGGGAATTTCTTAAAAAACCGAAAAGGCTTCCCATTTAATCAGTTTATGGTTCATTCGCTATAATCTCTTCCATAAAAACGTCCGTCGCACCTTGTCATTTCATTATTCCTTAATAAACGCCTTTATCAGGTGAGCAAAATGACAGTTTTTTTCGAATCTGAAGCTACATATTACTATTTGATAAGGCGAGGCGATAAATTAGCTGTAAAACAACAGTTGACCATTTAACGACAGCGCTTCTTACTGTTTACAGACTAATCTCTCAATTTGCTGAACAATAAAAAAATCGCAGCCAAACACCTCATAAAACGTAGAAACTATTCAATAGGTTTCGTTGAGGTTGAGCACGATTCATTGATTAACGCAATAATGAGAACGCAATTAATCTGTATAGGTATCAGTTACCCACGTGCCATACACTCAATTTGCATCAATTCATCATCCTGAAAAGATATCCATAGCCCATCTCATCTTCCGAACAAAAGTGTACAAGGTCAGGGATGTGAGGTTATGAAAACGTCACAGAGTGAATAAATTGAGAAGTAGGCAAAAGAGACTAAGAAAGTGACGCAATGAATACTATGAAGTCGAACAAGGAAAACCGACACCGCATCCGGATATACACAGATTAACCTCGCGATAACTGACGTAATATTGACATGGTAGTCCAGTTATGGATAAACTTCGTTATACTACTGAAGGACATCGAGATTAGTTTCGGACAGGGAGAGAACATTATAAATGGGCAATATAAAATCGCATCCGGAGTCACGTGAAAAAAAACTGAGAAATAAAAATATTACTCTCAAGAAAGGGACTTTCTCACACTGCGCTCGCTTTAATTCAACGAAAAAGGTGTCAAACTCACATGTGCCAGAGAAGAGATAACTTTGCATGCCTATAAGTGCCACCGCTTTTGCCTGTGGGCTTATTAAAAATGAAATCAACCAGTGTCTCTTCAACCACGTTCCCGCGCGAACGTTACGTGGAAATTAGCATACGTGTGCTTCCAACGTGTTGTCAGAACTCTCCAAAATTCAAGGTTGGCTTTGTATCCTCAGTTCATATAACCTTAGATCATAACGAGTTTCAATGAGTTTACATGCGAACCACTTGAAAGTGCTACCCCAAATAAAAGCGGTGAAGCTAAAAGACGGAAGCGGGCAAGAGGTTAATCCTTTTAAAAATACCATCATCTCAAGGATGAGTCTGGTGTTTGCACCAATCTTGACACCTTAGCTGTGATATTGACTTATAGCCGTCAGAGGTAGATTTAATTTGGTTAACAAACTGTTCTAGATTATGCAATCGGCTACGAACGGACTCTTTTGGTGATATGATGAAGAAGTCCGCTAATCCTCTTAGCATACTCGAGTTTCTTTGTCGGCTGCTCTATAGTCACTCATCACACATTGATAGGAGATAGCATATTCGACCCAAAATACATCCTTTAAAGTTATCGGATTAAGTGGGAAGGTCTCCATACTTTATCACTAAAATGGAAGTCAGATTGTGGGAAACAAATGATATTCGAGAACTTCTAATTTAATAAGGAAGAAAGGTCTGCAAATGAGCAAATTGGGGGTGCAACAGCTACAATTGATGCTGAGGATGTCTTCCTAACAACAAACTTTAGCCATTCTTGACAAAAATAATAGCCATTTGGCCTCTCACTAAGGTATTCTGAACTAGTCACATAAGCTTTTTGTGTTGCAAATAGGCCTAGAAACGTTCATCTTCTTTCAATAACCGCTTTCAGTTCGGGATAATTGAAGAGTAATGAGCAGTTGTAGCAGCTGAGAGATCATATTTCGTCATGTTCAACAATTCATTTATGACCACATGGTTACCAACACACTTCAAATGAATTAATTGATGCTCAACCTAGTTTGAGGGATGTCAATTTCCCAAAAAATATCATCGGCGTAACCTAACAGGAATGAAATCGTGAAAGGTCAACTAAACCTTCAAATCCAAGAAGAGAATCAATGAACTCTACGGTTGTTTTAATGATGTACAAGATTAATATCTATAGTAAATAATGGCTTTCCAACCGAACAATAAACTGAACATCCACGATCAGAAACCTTCGGACACTTTTTCTCAAAGGCGTCATCTAATTAAACGGCACTTAAAAATGTGAAGCGAAAAACTATCTGGTTCGTAACCCCAAACTTCCTTATAGGCCGGGGTAATGCGATTTGATTTGGGAATTGCAATGTCTTTCAATATTTCGATTAAAGCACTTTACCAGATTCTACCAGAAGTCAGCTCATTACTTTTATCAATAAGTCAAGAAACCATTAATGGTGAAGATTAGTTGTCTTATCGATGTTCAGAAGCGTCAACACACTGTACGAAACCAAGTCTAGAAGTCGTAAAACTAAAACAGCACTCTCAGCCCACTGTCAGAGAAATTCCTACTGAAATCACATCTTGCACAACGAATCTTAGTGACACACACTTCTTTACAGTTTACACATTTCACAATGTTTTCATAGAAATTATGGCGCACACTTTTCGTCCGTGGCTAGCCTCATAAACCTTTGGATTCTGGCACCTGGCCGAAGGCAATCAGTCATCGACATATCATTGTAATGTCCAATCTCACTCGTAAAAGTGTTGAACATTACTCTTCTACATCTACCAATTTAAACAAAAAGCTTAGATTACAACAGAAACACGGATACATCATCACCTCTTGTCACTTTTAGGAACTTTTAAGAAAATATGAGAAGCAGCTAACCCCAGGGAACAACAATGGGATAAGAGAAAAGAACTTCGGAACACACGTACCTTTTAATGAAAAATTCAGAATTGAGGCTCAGAAGCTACGTTACTTATACTAACCACTGAAGCGAATATCATCTCAAATGGCTTACAACACAATCAAATTCGATAAGGTTTGGCATGCATCTACCGAAAAAACAACAAAACCTTTTTGGAAAATTCATTTATACACACATTCATTTAGATATTCGAACATAAATTATTACCACAACCCCAGCTTGGCTTTTTGCTTTTGTTTTTTGGCAACAACTTCAAACTGTCGTTCCTTCCATGAAGACTTTCTCAATTTGATTGGTCTGTTTCCTACATATTTACCATCCATTTCACGCATAGCTCGAGCATAATCCTTGAAAAAGACACTTTTTTAACACAAAATCGAAGAATTAAAATTACGTCGGCGTCTTTGAAAGACACAAATCCATATCCTTTACTCTTGTTCGTCCGAGAATCACGCACGACCTTCGCACGTTGGAAGCTTGGATACTTTCTGAAGGCTTTCGCGAGAAGTTCATCGGAGACTTCATTTCCCAAATCTCCACAGAATATCCGGAAATCAGCTGGGTCCCACTCAGCCAATGATAAATCTTCCCAAACCTGGATGTACACGTATTATGATACAACTTGTAGGCTTAAAATAACCTGGCCACCACCACATCGCAGGAAAGCTTTCTTATTTTTATTCTTTTCGTTCTTTTGTTGATTCAACTTTCGGATATCAGCCGATTTCTTCTGTTCCATAGCAATGATATCTTGGGGTAGAGCCTGAAGAAGCTCATTCCATTTTTTCCCTCACACATATCACTTACGAAAGTTTGAGTAATTACAGGTTCCTTCTCCAATTCTTCGTCCTTGTACAACGTTGGTCCAGCTTCTAAAACAGCAGAAACTTTTGGTGCTGGAGCCATTGTTGGAGCGAGTCGAATCTTAAAATTTATTTTTATAATTGGTGTCTGTGATATAAAACCTGATTTGGAACGAACATTCCAGGAACTGCTCCAGGCTGAGGCATTGGAGGGATAAAGCTTTGGGAAAATGTTCCTCCCATTTTCGCACCTGAAAAACGTTTATATTATCAATAATAACATTTATAAAGTATGATTTACCTGCTCCAAGAACTGGTGGTGGTTGAAACAATGAGGGAATAGGTTTTCCGGCAGGAATAGCTCTTTGATCAACTTCTTCCTTTGGAGCAGCAGGAGTATCTGCGGCTATTGAATTAAGTTCACTTTCAAAGCTGCAAAATACAAATATATATCTTCACGCTAATTCCCTATCCTTACCGAGCGAATTCATCCTCTAAGCTGCTCATGTTTGAACCTTTTTCTGCTCCAAAATATGCCTGCAAACATGAAACTTTCCATGGACCATTGAGCGTTCTTGACGAAAGAAAGATTGTGAGAAATTTTAAAAAAGAGGGAAATAGTTTAAAAATTCTCAAAGCTCAAGCTGAACTCTTTTCAATTCAATAATTCACGGAATATATGATCTTTAAATGGAAATTTGAATAATACTTTAAGTCATATTGGAAAAATACGAAAAATGGCATTATTGGTCCCGCCGCGAAAAACGCTCGCCCTTCAATTTGATTTACCGCATGTTTCGAAATTTCAAACCGTTATTAAAATATTAGTATTTTTAAATATATTTTTATGCTTCATTTTTTGATTTATCATCTTCTCAAATGAACTTTAATTCTGCTATCATTAATCGAAACGAAGGTAAGTAGTTTTCCATATTTTGCTATGATTACTCCCTCAATCAAAATGCGTACTGTCAATTTTTGTAGCGGCGTCATGCGAAGTTGGAAACACTTCAATGGATTTCTATTATCCTTCCTCTCATCAGGCAGCGGAATCATCAGTAATTCACAGTTTATAAAAAATACTAAGATTCTATAATAGATTATTGCATCATTAAACGCTGTACAAGATGATGACATGGGAGATGAACTAACGGAGCTTGAGATATTGAGATTGCAAGCTGCAAATGCAAGGCAAAAGAGAAATATGGATAGAATGATGGAGCGGGAGCAAACTGTAAAAATAGCAAATGCAGTTCGCTATTTTCATTGAAATATTTTAAGCAAATGACAAAAAAGCTCGATGGAGTCGGTTCATTTGTTAATCAACTTAGAGGAATACCTGACTCAACAGAACCGAAGAGCAGAATTATGTTGGATACGCACGGATATGTAGTTCGTAATAGGAGGCCTCTCCTACATAACATCGGTATCCATCCTATTATGGAAATGCATCTTACATTAATGCTTTGAAGGGGGAGCTGTTGTTCTAACTAATCACTCAAATCAAACTGTCATAGACGATTTACCTCCTTTACCTCATCGACCATCTAATCCTGCAGAACTGAGAAAGTTGGTGCGAAGTAAAATGATTAGATGCAAGGTATGGCAATAACAGTTTTCTGTTTTTTAAATTGTAGTTCAGGTGTGTCATAATCGTTTCGGAGAAACGCATATCCTTGAAAGGCATTTACGGGATAAGCATCCAGTTGAATATCTTGAATTTTTATATGAACAAGAACTTTTTGTTGAAAAGCAAAGAGAAGAAGAAGCGGAGCAAAATAGGATTGAAGAGTTAACTTCTGGTGGATTTATTCCTCCTCAATCAGAAATAGATGCTCCTTGTTATGATGTTCGAACCGAGAAGTATGTGATACTGTCATTGAACATCATAGAATACCTGTTTCAGCATCCCTCTCCCGGGTGAATTAACGGGAGGAGTGCCAGCAAAAGTAGACTCATTTGGTAGGCTGAAGCTCCCTCGACGTGTATATAAAAAAAAGGTGAGTCGTCACAACTGAAGTTGAGTACTTGACTGAGAATATTGCAGGTTTCCCCTCAGTGCGTATTCTGTGATAAAAGATTTAGAAATGACGTGTCTCTCAAAAAACATATTATTAAAAAACATCCTGAGTGTACAGAATTTGTACAGTGCCTTGATTGCTTTAAATGTTTACCTCAAAAAGAAGATTTAACTGATCATGCTTGCGATATGGTAAGAAGCCTTCTGAAGTTTCAAAACTTATAAGCTCCTTCAGACTTATTTGTGCATTGAATGTACACCTATCAGAAATTTATGCAGTGAAGAACGACTTGTTAACCATCGAATGAAGTTCCATCGAGGTGCTAGTAGTGGATTCAAATGTCATGAGTGTAACATCAAATTTTTAACACCTAGGAAATTAAGGTTTGATACTTCCTCATGGTGTCGTTCCAATCAAGTTTTCCAGAAAACACAAAAAAATGGCTCATGTCTTTGTTAAAACTTATCCCTGCCATTTCTGCGAAGAACATTTTACTTCAGAAGTTTCTGTAAGTTGTGTTTGGTGTTGGCAAGCTTGAATGTAAATATTGCAGGTGACAACACATGAACGAATGCACACTGGAATAATCAAGTTTGAATGCAAGATTTGCGACTATAAGTCGAATAGATACTCAGAAATGGAGGAGCACATGAAGGTTGTTACTTGTTTCCCTGTGCTCTCAGTTAATTTAATTTTTTCTAGGAAGAACACGGCTACCTTTGTTCGATTTGCCAAGAGAAGTTTGCGGATTGGGCGGATATCAAGAATCACACGTTAATTCAACATGGTGGTTACCTGTCAAGTGAATCAAATGCTGGTAATGTTGCCTTAGGTTTTTATACTTTATATTTAGTAGTAGTTTATCTTCGAACTAGAAGCTCGAAGATAAATTTTTTAAGAAAGATTTCAGCAGGTATAATGCTAAGTCTAAGCCATGAAGCTCATGGTGACAGATATCCCGGTTATTACGGGCTCTGGCCGATTCTTGTTTCAATAAACAATGTTTTTGATATTTTGTTAATTAATAGTATTGGTTTTGTATCCGTATCCTTTCCTGTAGTTTCCCATCTAATCATAACTCCTTTATTTGTTATCATTTATTATTTATTATAGGTTACATCGAGTCGCCTCGCGTATGGGTCATGATGAAAGGAGAGTAGAGAGGAGCAACTTCTGAATTGTTGTTTTTGCATAATAATTATTGTTTAAATGATAGGATTTAGTAAGTTTCGTTGATTGTATTACATTTTTATGTGAGCATGTAGGATTTCTCATTACTGTTGATTTTCACTTCACTTCATCTCAATTTAAGGCTCTATTTTGTATGCTTTACTTCGCCTGTTCATTGTTTCATTTAATTAGAAAACATAAAATTTAATAAGGATCCATTCATTTCATGCTGTTCGGGTCAATGTATAGACAGGTTATAGAAGGATGATAAATGATTTTTGTGGCATCATATGATTTTTTATTCTCGTGAACTTAGCCAACTATGACTAGATTAAAGCGTTTTTCAGAATTTCGTCTCGTTCTTGATATCAGTGTTTATCTTCCAAAGCAGCTTCAGTTCCGAATCGTGTGTGCTTGGCTTACTCCACTAATCCCTTTCTGTAGATAGGAAGCTGAGATGAGGTAACGAGATTTTAATTGGTACTCATTTAGGATTTCACACACTAAACTATGATCCCTAGAGAATGATGTCATGCATTGAACGAGGAGACTTCCGTCAGCTCGTCTACTAGAAATACACAAGAGAACAACTTTAAAATTTGAATTTTATTCTTCATGTATTGACATCACACTAATATCCAAAGATGTTGCTTCAACTATCTGTTGGGTCTTCCACATCTCGGACAGCTTCACCATTATCTGAAATTTCATGTATATTGAGAACTGTTTAGTTAGATGACTCGCCTCTTTATGTGGCGTTCCCGAGCTTTTAAGTTTTCCATAGTTATCTTTGACAAACTTAGCAAACTTGCTCGGTTCTCTCTTCTTCTTTTCATTGTCGACATTCAGCACAAAGTGACCTCGACATCTTCCACAAATCTTCTTGGTGATATCCAGAGATTTGGAATGTCTTTTCACTCTGTGGTATTATGGCGATACAGCTTGATGAAGTACTTTACTCATACCTTTGACCACATCCATTGCAGACATAGACATATTTAGCTTCAATATCATACGTGTGGCATCGATCTATTGATGGCAGAGAAGGAAACTTTTGCACACATTTGTTAGTCCTGAATAAATGGCTGAATAAGGATGATCGAGTAAGACTGACCATCTTTTCCAAACAGGCCCATGTCCAGCTTTGGGAACTCCATCAATCAACCATGTTGCTGCATGACAAAGCTCATGAACGAGAGTATCTCTTAGCCTTTCTGTTTGAAATTATCAAATGAAGTGAACGAAATATTAGAGTACCAGGCGTAGTGCAGACTTTGGTTGACAACTCAATAGTTGCTGTCCGATTACGGAAACTGTTTTTACATAGACCAGCAGTTTTACGGAGTCGTGCATTCCATGTAACATGCTCATAATCCATAGGAAGCTACAAAGAGCATGATTGATAGTCAGAAACTTCAAACTCACCAAATCATTGAAACAATAATTTTTGTACAATAAAAACAACTTTTCAGTCAATTCATCTCTAATCGTTCGGTTCTTGATCCCTTTCTGTATGTACTTCTCAGCATCTCGATGACGTTTACCGGTAAAGTTTATAGACAAAGAATTCAGAAAGTGATCATACTGAGAACTCTAAAACAAGGCAATCAAAGACAAAACGGAAAAAACTGGAAACTTACGAGTTTTACGCGTATGGAAGGTGTATTGAACTGTTTGGAGAAAACATCAGCTGGACTGTTTCTACTCCTTTTAGGAGAAGAATCTCGGCTAACCCCTTCTTCATCGTCCTCTATTTCCTCTTCGTCCTCATCCTCATCGTCGATGAAGTCATTAGAACTGGTAGACCCATCAGTCGTATAAATTATTTCGTCATCACTGACAACAAAACTAAGAGAAAGAATAGTTTTCTTTGTACGCATTAACAAGTGAACCTACTTCTCATTATCTACCGCGTCTTCCTCTTTGTCAGAAACCTCATGAACTACCGGCTTTCTAAGCGCTTGGAGGACTGAACAGATTAAGATACTTCATGAAGATGAAAGGAAAACTCACAATTATTGAACTGATCGTCATCATCGTCGCTACTATCGCGGCATGCATTTAATCTTTCAGATTGGTTAAAGTTATTTTTATTTTTTCGTGCAACCGGCCGTTTATTCTCCGGACTAGGAGTGAGATTAAAAGAATCTAATAATATCAAAAATGAATGAAAAGAGTATTTATAAACCAACCTGCGGTTAAATCAATTAGTTCAGGCGTTGAGTTTTTTTTAGGGTCTACATACTCAATATTTAGTTGGAAAGAGTCATTTGTTGATGGCTCATCATCATCATCAACCGCAACCACACTGCACTGGCTCTTGAAAAAGCTGATACAAAAGTAAAATGGAAAAGAACCAAACTTGGTTAGCTAATTCAGGATAGAGCTCAAGCAGTAGGTTTCGTTGATCTTCTTCAACAACATCATCCAAAATGGAAGATTGAGTAGTAGACAGTATGGAGCCTAGAAACACATAGTTCTATTTCTGAGTCATCCAATCTCACCACTTTTCGTGCTATTAGCACCGGAAATACTTTTCTTCTGTTTTACAGGAATTTTAGACATAACCTGAATATGTAAAAATGAAAACTCTCAAAACAGCGCATTCCTACCTTTGAGGTACGTGATGATGGCTTCTTCCGCTCTGCGGGTGAGGATATGCTCATCATTGAAACATCGTGAGTGGTATAATAGGAATCTGCGAAACGATATCTTGGAATACAAACATCATCAATATACCTGAATCGCATGCGTCTCCTTCATTCGTGTTCTCTTCATGCTCTGTGTCCTCGTTATTCTCTTTATTATCATCTGAATTATAAGAAGCCATGGAGGTATCCTAAACACATTAGAAAATATTCAAAACTCAATAGCTGCTTACTCTATATATAGCAAACGAAGTGGAGAAGGAGCAATGTCTTGACTCGTCTTCTGACAGAAAACTTTGAAATAGATCTTCTTGACTGAAAGCGTTATAAAAGAAGCTTTTGCAGGAAATAGTGCATACTTTTTCTTTTCAGTTTCCTCAGAAAGCCAAGATACATCATTAGAAGCCATGCTTTGTACTCTCGATGATTGTATATTTTAAATAATTGAAAAAAAAACTAATTAATGTATCTCTTCCGGCAGTTGGATTTCAAATTTTTTCGCTGCCGCCATTAGCATTAGAGCATATATGGTATCGACATCTGTCAGATAGATGGCCAATATAGTTCCTGTGAAGAGTATCATATACATACATTGTTTTCGTTAACAGATCGTCAAGATCTGAAATAATTCGAATACAAAGGATCCTAGATAGAGAAATTGTGAAAGCAACCGGTCTGTACGGGGAGAACGATAAAAATGAAATTGTTTCCTATCCAACAGGTAATGAGCTATTCGCGTTCAATGAATTTTCGTGTTTTAACCAATTCTTCAGATGAATTCGCTTTTTAACGATAACTTGAACAGTTTCAATGAATTCTCTTGCTGTAAATGATTTCTTTGATCCCCGTGAAGTTATAGAGTACAGATGTTTTCTTGGCCGTCTCGTCAGAAGACGATGATGATCGTTGTTTATGTGAACGATTGTTGAAATCTCATAGTTCTTCGATTATTTTTCGAGTTCAAGTAAAATTATTGAGAAGAAGATAAGATTTTGACAAAGTTATAATATGATGAATGGGGGAGAACATCTCTGACAATTGGCTCTGACTTGTTCATTCGATTAATGAGCCTTCAGAGATTATAAAAGAAGCATTTAAGGCAAATTGTGACAGTTATATCTCAATTATGATCATTTGCTCTCTTTATATCTTTCATTCAAATTATTGTTCCTAATTCTACGACAGCAGTTACTCTAATTGATTTCGAAGACAAATTTTTTTTTAATCATAAAAATCTGTAGCGTACATGTGCATGCTGCTGTGTTCAGAAGAAAGTCCTTCGTTGAGATCTCTTTCTCCTCTCATGCTCCTTCTGAAATGAAAAAAAAATTAATTTCAACAGAAAAAAAGAAGCAAAAAAAGAAAAAAAGAAAGCAAATAGTTTCAAACACATTCCAATAAATTGTTTTTGTTGCTTGCATCATATTAGCAAATGTTGAGAGAAGCTATATTCTTCTATGAATTATAGATCATCGTATCCAGGGGGAGACCTGGTAGCTTACTTGTCTTCTTCTCCTATTTTATAAAGAACTTACCTAATTATTTATTTGTCGCACATTAGCAACCATCTCACTCTTAAGAAATCTATTCATTTTACCAACTTGTTTAAAGAATATTTTTTTCTTCTTCCTTCCTCCCGTTGTCGGAAAAATCCTGGAAACACTTGGTCTGAGAGCAGCAGCTTTAAAGAGCACACTAACCTTTCCTTGTACACCTTCTAGCTTTTTTCTCCTTCTCCTTATTCAAACGAGAACGTTTGTCTCTACTACTCATCGTTCTACAAGACTCCAAGCTGTGGAGGAGACGTTTGGAATAGGAATCAAAAATCTTTTCTCGTTTTTTTTTTGCAGAATGTTTGATGTACCGAAAACATAAAAGTATCCATTGCTGAACTGTATTTTTCATAACAGAATCGAAACCACAACTCAAAACAACGCTTTGTTTGGAGTAGAGGTAGTTCCCCCATTTCGAAGATTTCAACATCTCTTCCGATTTTACATGTGATGTTGATGATAACAACTGTTTAGGTGATTTCATTTGACTTTTTGAATTGTAAACTGTAAAAATTTGAAACTTCACATCTTCAGTTTGGTTGATTGATATCGCTAGCAGTAGTATAATCCAGGAAGAGTTTCAATAGTTTGTTCAATCTCTTCTCTCTCTCTCTTTCTCTCCCTCTCTCTCTCTTTTTCGAATACTCAATGTTTGGTTGTCTAGCTATATTTCCGGATGTTGTTCTCTCCTTATCTTTTAAACGATTACTCATATCCAGCCTTGTCTCTAAGTTCCATTATAATCCGTTTACTCCTTTTTTCGAAATCTCTCTTAAACCTCTTTCTTAGTATTTAAATCTTCGTCTCACTATTTCTCTCTCTCTCCCTCTACTCCTCTCTCTCTCTCTCTCTTTGTATCTTTTTCTTAGTTAGTCAGGTCAGCTGTCTCAAATGTACTCTTTTATTTCATTTTCATTATCTCTTAATTTCCTATACTATTTATACTTTACGCATAATTCTTTTTCGCCTTTGAGTTGTCATTGGAAAAAGAAAAAGACTCTTCAAATTGGATAATCTCTCTGATTTCAGATGATTTGATGTTTCGCAGAAATTGTTGTAATTCGTGAAAGTTACGCAACTGTTCCAACATAGAAGTTAGATGATCAAACTAAAAGTGTAATCTACTTGTCTATACTTCTAGTCGATTTGTTGCAAGAAGATAAAAAAAAAAAATATTAAATTGACCTTCTCACCTCTGTTTTTTTCATTTCACATCTCAAGCTGATAGAGATGAAGCTTTGCACTTTAGGTTGACATTCACTTCAATTTTCCTGAAGACTTCACACCTTCACTTTTGATGCCATTTCCCATTCAGTTCTCATGGGCGTTTTTTTCTGTCTGTTACCTTCTATCAACAAACCATACACTCTATTACTCAATCTCACTCTCTCTCTCTCGCTCCCTCTCTCTATTACTTACCTCTCTCTCTCTCTCTTTGAGAATCTGTCCTGATATTCTATCACCCACAGTCATTAACTATACTGTTTTCCAAGGAAATACCAAACACCTAAGAAAAAAAAAGTGAATGACAAACAAACTGTCATTTTCTTTATTTTACAATTCTCTTCTCTCGATGATTATCTTCATAGCTAACCAGACAGTCATAAAGTTTCTTTTCCTTATAAAGGTCATATGAACCTGTTAATGTTCAACTTTTCATTTTCTTTTTTTTTTTTTTTGGTTTTATTATTAACAGAAAATTAGTAGAAGCATTTTTTCTATTAATTCTTTTTGTATATGCTGAACGAATATGTTTTTTATCCAATTTTATCTTATTTTTTAACTTCGTCATATTCACTTCCGCATTCTAGTGACTCGCCTGTGAATTTGAATGGGAATCGTACGGCAGAAAGAAAAAGAAAAATAAAAAGAAACATACAACTTCATTAGGAAAGAAAATATTTTTGTTGTTTTTCAAAGCCTTTTTTGCTAATATGATCTCACATGTGTCATTCTGCTTACCTCTGATCTGCGCAGATGACTATTGTTTTCTTATATTTCCTATGAAACAAGAAATGTTTCGTAAACGGCTTGTGAGTTGGTTAAATGCGATAGAGAGAGAGAGAGAATGAGAATGAGAGAAAGAAAGCGGGGTAATGGACTATGTGTATGTGATTGTGTATGTGTTATGTGTGAGAACTATTCTTAAGTTCTGAAAATGAAATATAGCTATGATTTGTGTGAACTGTCTGTACTTTTAAGACTTTGAGATATGTTTAAGTGATACGTTGTGTAGAGAGATCAAAGCTCTACACATCGTAGAGATAAAGGAAATGAGAGAGAAATGAAGTTTGTGTATAAAACGAGATTTACATAATGAAAGATTTGGGTATAAATAAGGAATATTTCTAAGGTGATAGAGATGAGTACCGGTTAGACGAAATGAAGATAGGAAGAAGCCACATATCTTATGACGAAATTTTCATATTATAGAAAGACTGGTTATGCTTAAATCTTTAATTCTTCAAAATGGTTTTATATTTTCAATTGAACATCATCGATTTCGTATGGAACTTATCCCTCAATCATCATTACATACATACACATTACCGTATGTGCGTGCGTGTCTCACATTATCTTAGTATGTGTTAAGGTTTTGCTTGAAAAAAAATTTTTACCTTCAATGACATTTAACTTTCCAGTTTTCATTTATAGAGAGTAGTGTGGTCTTTTAATTTTCTTGATAACTCACGTGACTTATTGAACCACGTGAAGGTATCAAGTTTTTATAATAAGAAAAGCTTCTTCTTATTCTTCTTTTTTCAATTCTTCTCACCCATCCCCCAAGCTCTCTATCTCTAGTCAGTTTGATAATGTAATTCTGCTCTCGGATCTATTTGTACTTTTAACATACCATATATGAAATTTACAACAAGTTTTCTGAGATTCACACAGGTGAGGGTGAAAGGCATTCCATTTGTTAACTTTGAATGTCGCAGATGACCTGATTCTCTTAATTTCTTTTTTTCTTTTCATCTCTTCATTTCTCGCAATCTTCATCTCTCTCTTTCTTTTCTTCTCCATCTTATCCATTCTTCAAGAGTAATATTGTGTAACTATTCTGTGTACTTGTGCCCTGAAGTTACATTTGATTGGTTAAAATTTAAAATCAATTCTTCTTTGTCATTACATTGAATTCCATATTTCAAATTTACCTCATCAACATCACCGTCGGACAGTCGGAGGTTAAATTCCTTAGAAGAATCAAATGAAATACTTTGATGTTCATGAAATATCTTCATGTGAGTTTAGCATATCTTCTCACGTGAACATCACGTACCATCTCAAGCAGCATCTCACGTTAATTTCACGTGACACTTCACTTGAATTTCATTTGTATATCATTGTTGTCACACTGTTCGGTTGCATCCTCTTTCATCGGAATACTTTGCAAAAATGCTTAAAAATAGAAATCAGAACGTATTCCTCATACTTCCCTATAACGTTTTTATCTTGTTCGAAACCTTTTCGAGTATTCAATGTAGCTATACAGCTATCCTCCTCACCAATCAACTTCATCTGTCAATTGAACACAAAAAAAGAAAGAAAATATACAAAACTCTCATTTCTACACCCTATCCACGAAATAAAGTTTTCTTCATCCAATTGTCATTTTTTTTCTGATCATTTTCCCGTTCGCTTAATATAAATCCCGAAAAGTAGAATAAAAGTCCGATACAACAGTCCGATACTTGAGAAGTACAGGAAAAAAGTTTTTGATTTCTGATTTCGAGAAGCATCATTCTGATGTCTAAATCGGGAAAGAAACTCTATGAAACATCTAAGCATGCTTTTCGGAGAAAAATGAGCATGAAGCTCATGTAACAAGCATTGTAGTTAACACTGCAGTCCATATCATAGCCAGTTAGAAAAGGCTTTTCATTGCTCAAAGTTATGATATCTCCCATCAAATACGGATCAGCTAGTTAGTGCATTCAGAAAATATCAGATAACGTGGTCATCGTTAAAAATTCATATTAAACTTAAAATAACATTTTGTTTCTTTGAAATAGTCAAATGGACCTAAGGATATAATATTGGATCGAATTCCAAACTAATACTCGACTTACGAGTTTTTCTAACATCTCTTTAATCCGTCGATTTCTACCCGTTAAATCAGATAACATACCTTTTATGGACAGAGAACATATACCTGTTTGGTTATTCCCTTTCAAGATTTCATGCTTTATATCAAAATTATTCTGGAAGTTCTTCCTGTAACTTCATAGCTTCAAGTTCTTTTGTCATTTCTCTGCTTTAGTCGCAATCTCTCTCAATCATCGGATGTCATTCTCTCTATTTCAGGTGCTATCTTCAATCTACCTTTAACTTCAATTCTCTCTCTCATTCGTTCTTTCTCTCTATATTTTTCTATATGCCTCTCTCAATAGATACATCATGCCTCTTCTGTTTTTTATTCGCTCTTACCTTTTGGTCATTCGCGACGGCTGCAAAAGGAGATATCTCCTCCCCCCCTCCCATCACTATTCTCAACATGAACTTGTTGAGCTTTAAAACGAAGAAACAAAAAAAAAGTTTTTAACAGCATATTTACGAAATAGTTATCAGTTCACTTCGTTTGCTATCTAACTTCAGCATAGAGACATTAAACTTAAGAATACTTTGTTGCGTGTCTACGTGTGTGTTTGTTTGATATAGCTATAGACAGGACTTTCCGGTAAAGTTCAGTTATAATCTGTTGTGCCTTGAGGGCATCTATTGATTATCCTTATCACTAACTTATTTTACATTCATTACTCGTCTTGCCCATAGTAATTATCGTAGATTATCTAAATTTGGTATTAAAATAGAAGATGTTATCAGCTCTAATATCTGTACGTATATGGTTGTCTTCTTCATCTTCTTCTTCTTCTTCTTCTTCTCCATCTTCTGTTTCAATTGAAGTGTAAAATATGCTTGTTAATACTTTACTATCACTTTATCAGTTTCGGATTCCATCTTCTATTTTCTCTCTACCTATCTCTCTCTATCTCTCTATCTCTCTCTCAGTATAACTCTACTCTATAACACATTTCTCTTACTCGCTTTCACCGTCCTATAATTAAAAGGTCCACGAACCACTTGTGAGAGTAAGAAGGAGTGAGAGAGAAAGCACAATCAGTATAACCGACAGATTGCACAAAACAAATTCTCCTTTTTTTTTGTTTTTCTTTCATACCTTTCTCTATCAATCAAAAACATTTTTTGACAGCTTCTGACTGACCTTTCTGATAATCAAAAAAAAATTTTTTTTTTCTCTTGCTCTAGCTACACTAATTCTGTCTGCTCCTAATCTTTATAAGTTTGCTATTATTTCCGTATGAGAGTATATGCCGTATACATTATTAATTGCATGAAGTCGTTTTCGAAATCAGACGCCCTGACAGGTTTTAAAGTCATTTTTCTCATAAATTATAATTATAATCTAATGCCAACTAAAGAAAAGCTTTCTGCTTCTTACATACTCTCTCATTCTATCTTTTTATCTCATCAACTCACAACCTACCTACAACAAGAGAACTGCCGATCAGAATCAGAGCAGTTACTACTCCCCTTCTCCTCTCCTAAAACCCCATTTGTGAGCATGAATTGAAGAGAAAAATGGCCAAGAAAAAGTAAACTTTGAACTGTTCTTTGGTTATTTCAGATGAAAGAAATGAAAATCATAAAAGAAATTTTCTGTTTTATACGTATATATTATCTATTTTTCATTCACAAAATTTATCAACAAAATTACAAGTAAAACTGCGAAAGTAACCATTAATTTTTATCTTTTCATCATCACATTTCTTTCTTTCTTTACATCAAATTTTCTCTTTTTATCTTCAAAAAGCGCTAATGTGCTTTTTCAGCTTTCAGACATGCTTCTTCTTCATAAGCATACAAACTGCTTAGATGATGTCTCTCTGTAATCACTTTGAGCTTTACAAGCATTAAAATGAAATCAAAGGAACTGATGATTGAGATTGAAGGCTGTTTAGATGTTTTGTGTTCTGTTCTGTTGTATCTGTGTGTGTGTGTGTGCGTGTGTTTCATTATCTTCTTCCACTCTTAACACCAGTCCTCATCAGTCTCTAAGCGATTTAAAACAATTTTCTCTTTCAGTTTTCACATTATTCTTATACTTTAGTTTAACTTGAAAACTACTGTAACATTGTGTTTATCAGTTTAATTAGTCGGTCATTTACGGAGATCTTCTTCAAGACCCACTTTCGACCCAATTTCGCACCATTTATGAACTTTTACACCTGTCGTCGTCCCAGAAGACGTACTGGCCTACTTCTACACAGACACCTTTTTGATTGACCGTCTCTACGTAAAAGGCATAAGCGATTGATTGTTCAATTATTTTTAAGAGAAAATAGAGATTTCTGAATGACCATATGTTTCAGAAATAAACAGTATGGATGTGAGAGAACTGTGGGGGATACGGATAAGTGAGAGAACGAGAGAGAGAGACAAAGAAGGATAGAGAAAGAGATATGAAGAAAGTAGAAACGATTATAATGAAAAAGTTACATTTGCTCGTCGGTCTGGAAAAGGAATAACATCCCAACGAGAAAGAAAGCCTAAGCGAAGTATGCGAGCGACTTAAAAAGAATAAAAAAGATCAGAGAATAGAAAGAGATCGAGAGAAAGAGAGATTGACTATAACATAGCTAAGAAACCTGTCCACTTGACTGTTTTAAAAGAAGGAAAGATATCTCAACTTTGAGATTCCTTGACTATTAGAAAAGATGAAAGATAATATTGAGAAAGCAGAGGATGAGATAGAAATGAAGAATGAGAGAAAGAGAGAGGGCAAATGCCCCCTCAGGACATTAAGATAACCTTATACGGGATACTGGAATCCTGTTCAACAATCTCTAGTTTAAATTCCAACACCTTTGTCAGCAACAGACATCCGTAACTACTTCACTAAGATGCTTCACTCCACCTTATCCATTCTGTTTCTCTCCTCTCTCTCTTTCTACCTCTCTCTCTCCCTCTCTTTTCATCAACAATTCTTACATCTTACTCTCCATCTCATTGTTATAATGACTTTTTTGAACAAAAAATGATTTTCATTAGTTCAGTCATCTTCAACTTCAAAAACTTAGCTTAAATTCCGGATCTAAGATCCGAAAAGAGATTTTCAGCATTACGTCACCCATGATTAGCTTCCAAAGTATGTATCAGAAGTAATAATTATAAGAAATCGTTTGTATGTTATGCATTGTCCCCCCTAATATCTCAGATCTCAATTATCTTTACATATACTTATTTCTTTCATAAACAAACATTTCTCAAAAGTTTGCGTCTTGTACTAGTAAACCATCACTTTACTTCCTGTCCATCTATTGCCTCAACCCCTACTGTGTACGTTTGAAGAAATTCTTGGAACAATTTTTCAACCTTATAACGTTATTTGTGGTCCTTGGACATTTTCAAAAAATTAACCAAAATATTCTTTTCCCTCTCTTTCTCCCTCTCTCTTTATAATTCTCTCTGTCTTTCTCTCTCTCTCCTCCTGTCTACCAAAATTACTAGATGGCCGATAGTAATTTCTTATCATTGAAAATTTTCATGATAGTTTACAAGTTGAAGCTGAACAAGAAGAGAATAAGAATAAGAAGAATAAAAGCGTAATAGTACTCAGCTTCTTCCTACTTCTTAATCATTTTCTTATCTGAGACAAAAGCAAAATTAAGCAGCAACTTGTGGTCTTTTGGTTTCAGCTGAAGAATATCATTTTAAGTAATAACATATATGAAGAAATTAATTGTATATTTCATGTCTGAAACGATAACAGAGAGAGAGAGAGAAGGGCAACTTCAACAGGTAAAAGAGGAATGTCTGATTGAGTTCCATCTATATACTCTCATCAACTCATGATTTCAATGGTCATCTTCTATACTTTTTGGAAGTATTTTTTTTTGATTCTCTCTCTCCCTCTCTCTCTCTATGTATATATCTGCTTTGCTCTCTCATTGTTACTTTCTCTCTCTCTCTCTGTTTTCTTCTTTCTTACCCGATGAAATATCTCGAACTGCTTGGCGAAGATTAATTTTTCTCACTTTCCCTCTTGTTGTATCAACACAACTTTTGTTTGAGAGAGTTTCTCTCCCTCTCTATCTCTCTCCATAATCTCAAACTACAATCATTTATAAAAAAAAAGAACGCCAAAAAAAGGTTTGGAAGAAGGTTACAAAACAAAGGATTTCGGATAAAAAAAGAAAAAATGGAAACAAGTACTGCTTGCTTTCCCATGAAGAACGACGATTTCGATGTTCCCAAAAAACAGTTATTAAAGATGATATTCAGCAAATGTATATTCTGTTCATAATCTGATTATTAGAAGTTGGAACACCCTCATATCTTATGTCTTCCCATCCGAAAAGAGCTTCATTTACAACTTGACCTTTGAGTATTAAGCCATTTGATGTTTTGAGATGTATGTTTGTCTTTGTATCTTCCTCATCCTCTCTG
Organism: Auanema sp. JU1783; assembly: GCA_943334845.2. NCBI lineage: Eukaryota > Metazoa > Nematoda > Chromadorea > Rhabditida > Rhabditidae > Auanema > Auanema sp. JU1783. Next base: position 1,144,123 of record CALQYR020007445.1, on the reverse strand, counting down.
TTTTCGTCATCATTCCAATGAACTCTAAGTCTTCTTATAGTTTATCCTAATTAAAGATTGAAAAAAACCAAAATGATTTCTTCTATGTAATGATTACTGCATACGCCGTCTTCTCTCTCTCTATCTCTCTCTACCTCTTCTATTTCTCTATCTCTCAAACTCTCTGTTTCTCACAAACCTTTTTTTTGTAAAGAAACTTCGATACTCCCAGTTCAGCAGGGAAGTGCAACTGAATGCATTTGTGTCTTGAATGATCTTCTTGAATCTACTTCGCTTTCATGATTTCCATGGTCGATAATCAGATCAAGAGAGGGGTATTCTCATTTGTTCTCTTCATCTCTCTTCACCTCCAATAATCTTCCTAGTCAAACTCTCTAAATCTCTCAATGTTAATGAAGCTTTTTCATTCTCATGCTATATATTCTTGAAGATATATTCCCTTATATCCAGCAAACTGTTTTTACGTTCTCATTTACTGTAATCATCTCCTGATTTGAATGTCAAACATATGATTATAAACTCCTCTTCCTTCAACAGCAACTTGTCTATCTATGACCATTACCAGTATCATCATCCTCCGTACTCCACTTGGGTCCTATCCTCTTTCCAGCAATCTCAGTGCGAATTATGGAATGAAAATGCTTTTTTTGATCCACCTCTCGTGTTATCAATTAGAATACGTCGGATTTGATTTGTCGAACATATGACGTGAAACACGTGCATTTATTTTCATTTTCAATTGAGTTCACGCATGGAGCGGTTGATAACTCTCTTTCTCTTTCCCTCTTTCTCTCTCTCTGTCTCTCTTCATCTTTCTCATATTTTCTCTTCTTCTTTTGTTATCTTTAACTATTTTTCAAGTCAGTCACCTTTTCCACTCACTTTTTTCTTTATCTTTCAAAGTATTTTTCTTACTCATCTATTTTTGGATAACGTCCGAGACAGAACATCAGGATCATGAGAACTTTTGATTGAGCTGAATTGTTTTCTTGTGTATGCTTTAATATGAAGCTGAATGCTCTTCTTTTATTAGATTATTGTATTGTTTTGGCCCTCTTAAGATACGAATTTCAGTTTTTTTTGTCAAACAAATCAAGTCAACCGGATAGTACTCGTTTACGATCATTGACCATTTTGTCAACTTTTCAACATTGGCCTAAATCAGCAAGAACTGTTTTTGAAACAAATTTCTACTTTCTCATCTCGTTCTAACCCATTCATATCGTCATAGTGTTATAGTTTAAGATTATTCAGCAGTTTCAAGTTATCTTTGTAGAAATTTGCATATAATGAGCTGGTTTTGATAAAGTCATCTGATCGCATAATTAGATGAGAGAGTATCTTTCTTCGCCTTTGACTCCTGGACTTTTCATATTTCCTTTATAATTTTCTTTCTCTCTCTCTCTCTCTGTCTTCATCTTCTCACACGTCTACCTCTTCCATCTCAATCTTCTCTAATAATTTAGAGTTAAATCTTTGATTTGCAAAGATTATATCTTCTCATTGTATATATTTGAAAATCTTCCTCTGTGTTGTCCTTTGATTGCAAGTTCCTTTCGAGATGATGAAAAAAGACACGTTCTACAACTGTAAAAGCCATGTTAGGATTGGTAGAGACACACTAAGAGAGACAGGTATAAGGAGAAACAAGACAAAATAATAGATTAAGAGAGAGAATGAGAGAAAGCGAGAGATGGTTTGAATTGGGTTAACCTACTCCCGAATAGTTATCTCCGTCGATGTGTTGGCCGTTTGTCAAGAAGTTGTTCAGTCCTATCCTCCGACATCCACGTTCACTTTTATTTCTCTCTAACATGTACCCGCAGATGGTAAAATTCAACGAAAAGAAACAGATAAAGATGGATTAAGTTTTACTTAATGAAACTGGAGAGAATTTATAGTTAGAAAGATACATATTGAGACAAGATGCAATTCATTTGAGAATAGGTGAAGATACTGGAAAGACATAGCGAAAGGAAGAAGATTCTGAAGTTCACGTCGGGTAAAATGAGAGAGAGAGTATGTGTGAGAGAAATATAGGAATGACGATAGAGAACGGAAGATGAGGATAGTAAGACCCTTATGCAGTCAGCCGCAAAAGTTAAATGAATGTTGAGGCGGTAAAGAAGACATATAATAGAATGGAGAGAAGGAAAGAAAAGAAAATTTAGAGAAAGGAGAAGAACAGGAGATGAAGACGACTAGAAGGGTTTACGGAAAAGGTAGCAAAGACAGTCTGACTAGCCCCCCTCTCTTGTAGCGAAAAGATGCAAGAGGGCAGTAAGAACAACGATGTGGACGATGACCGCTTTTGGTCAATTTACTTGACACATCACCTACATTTGTTTCTTGTTGTCACTTCTGTTTGAAAGTCTTCCGATTAGACATGGCTTTCTCATATTCTCTTTTAAACTGTACTGAAAGCTTAGAACCTGCTGATTGTCTGGTGCTCTTTACCATCTTGGAATTCTACTCACCATCTACTTTCATCATTTACTCGTCGTATCTTCCATTCTCAGTCATTTTTTTCATTCATAAAACGTAATCGAATCCGAAGAAACAATCAACTACGTGTCATCTCATTCGGTCAAGCCAAAAGTTCAAAAACATTTACCTTGAGTAGACGGAGACACAAATTTCTAACGTTTTCGACCTTAACTAGTCAGTTCAAGCGGTATTTTAAGTCACGACCTTTCTATAGCACTACTCTTCCGTTTTGTACAGATTTGATGATCAACTATTTTCTTCATTATTATCTTATTGTGTTCAGTTAAATGCTATATGTTTTTCTTGTGCAACTCTCGGAATAAGTATATTATGTAACTCTTGAAACGTACATGAGATCTCCATATCAGTGTTCTGATGTGCCACTTGATGTACGCTCTTCATTCAATGGACCCTAATGCTGCTCATACAACAATTATTATGAAGTTCCATTTTTATTGTAAAAACAGTTTGATAATAGGTACATGATGACTTCAAACGTCTTCATCTTCCGAACCTCTGGTCGACCCACTTATCCAAATATGAGTAGCTCTCGCACTCTGTCTCTCTCGATCTCTCTTTCTCTCTTTATAATTTTATCTTTCGTGATTTCTTATTGTCTTTCAAATTATCGTTGTCTAGTTGAACCCCTCAGAGATTGACCATAGGACATACGTCCATCTATCCAAAATCGCTACTTTATGAAACTTACGCTGTGTTTCTACGAACCTGTTCATCTGATTCCTCGTCGTCTTCAATTCCACCTTGTCTTTCCAAACACTTGTATGCCCTCCGGCGATAATTGAATTTACTGACTACCGTATTCAACAATTACACTTGTTCACATTATTTCTTAGCGAAATTTCCATATACGGATGTCATACTTTCAAAAAGAAAAGTAACTACTTGTTACATACTTTCCACTTTCGATTTTGCTATTTCGGATCCTTTGCAATAAGAAGTTGCAGAGACCAGTCAAAATAGAACTTCAGCTATCATAGTAGCAAGCAAATAGACGAACAAGTTACCTAATTCGCACTTTCTAACCATTTGAAGAAGTTTTGGAATCTGACATATGCATACTCACTTCCCTACTACATGATCGCTCATTACATTCTTGAGAACCTTCCCTACAAAACCAATTTTGCAGTCAATGCTGTTAGTAATTCTTTGAACTTTCCTTATTTTTTTTCCAAGCTGATACCAATCTATATACGAAAATTCGTGTCTGATAACTCATCTTCGTATAAATTTTCGAACAATGTCCTTGGCGCATTTCCAGAAGTCATTACTACTCTCTATGATTGTCTATTACTCTCTGAAACTTACATAATCTTTAAATTTCTGCTCCTGGTACAACTAGTAGTTGAATCTCTCAGAGTACATGTTACAACGAAACAATCACGACGGCCGATGCCGAAGATGTCGTTGGTTAACTTTTAAATACAAAACTTCTCAGTAGTTTTTATGTCCTTTCATTTCAATACATTATGCGTCATTTGTTAATTCATATAATAATATTAAAAATTTCAAATATTACATACAGTTTTGTGATAGAACAAAGTCAATTTGTGTCGAAGACAGTTTTGTTTCCTTTTCATCCATCCTCTTGCCAAACAACTACTTCGTTTCAATAGATGTCATATGGTTCTGATTCGAAACAAACGACTCTAAACGTCTTTCGACTTACGAGTTCTCCTCAACTTTATTTAAATGAAAATTGTGAAACTATTTTTGATTTTTTTTTTCATTTAGCCCGTAGAAAATATATTAAAAGCTTTCCTTCCATCCCTCAGTTGTATAGTGGCATAAGCGTACATGATGATGGTTGCATAAAGTAAAGTTCATTAAATCTTAATTTTAATGAAATTAACTGACATTTATCATCATCCCTTTCATCTACTTCTCTCTACTCAACACCCCCTCTTACCGTTAGAGATTATGTTAACAATAGAGAGTTTGAATGAAAACTGATGAAACTTCTGTTGAGCTTCTCATTCAGTTCATGCTGTAATACTACTGATCAGCATTTCTCCTCCCTCTCATTTCTCTCATTTAAATCATTTTCTCTTGCAAATATCTTCCAAAAGACAAAACTATGATAAAATTGTGTTAAATAGTATATATAAATGAGAGAATATAAGAATACATAGAAAGAGATTGAGAAAAGCACAAATTTTAACTGACCAACACTACCACGATGTACTTCAGTCCAAGTCTTCTATTTTACTTTCGCCATCTTTCACACAAACTCTCTCAATCTGTGTTGCTCTCGATCTGTTCTGGCCCTCAAAAATATAACATAATATATTATAATATCTATCTATCTATCTATCTATATTATACGTTTCTAAATATAAAATCATTGCTTAAGGTTACTTCTTATACAAACAAAGGCCAGGTCCCGACTTTTACCATTTTCGGTACATTTTCATCCGTTAATGTGAAAGGTTTCCGTAAACATTACGATAAAAATAGAAAAATAGAAGTGACAGTATTGAGATGGAGAGAGGATGAGGAGGAGGAGGTGGCGAGAAGGTGTCTTCATTGAAATTGAATATCTTTCCAATTATTTTGTTTTGTGAAGTTTTGTGTGTTTGGATTAAATTGAAATTTGAAAAAAAAATAGAAAGAAAAACCAAAAAGTAAGTTACATTCATATGTTTCATGACTGAACTTCGAAGTCTCTTGAGACAACACGCATAGATGAGATATATAAAGAGTTCTGTTTTTTTCGCATACTTTATCTGTACGAGGTATCAACGCAAAAATATATAAGATGATGAAGAAGAGTAATTGATACTTCGTCATGCTCCGTACCTGATACATGGTTCACTTGGTACATCAGTTTATGATGGTAACCTAGATTAGTCGGGTCTTCTTCTTCTTCTTCCTTCTTCTTCCTTCTTCTTCCTTCTTCTTCTCCATCTTCTCACAATCCTTGTTTTCATCATCACTCCTCTTTATCACCAAACATGCTATTGCATTTTACTTTATTATTAAACAATTCGCAATTTCCATATATTATCCTATTCTTTGAGATAGGATTTATAATCATACCAGTGCACATGAGATAAATTCTCATTGCACTATAACTGAACATGGGCTTATCTTTAGGTGTCTGATACCCAATGTTCACGTACACCCAGACCTTATGTACTTTCGAAGGTTTCGAACGAATTTGAATATTTCTCTGAAACATCAACGTGACAGAAGTTCTGTACACAGCGAAAAGTTTTTAGACAAATTTCATTTTCATATTAAAAGCAGTCAAGAGCGGTTGTGCTTCTCTCATCTCATCTCATTCATTTAGTTAATAACCTCCGTAATTTCTCATAAACTCTGCTTTTGTTTTGTTGATAGAAGGTCGTTCTTGTACTTATTCTGAACATTGTCATTCCTCATCATTGGCCATATTCTTACTTTCCAGCCGTTTTGACTATTTCGTCTCGATGTTGGTGTCCGCATCTGACCTTTCTTTTCCTTCTTTTGCATATCGTTAATATATATTAGATATATCTGGTACATCTATCTTTCAAAATTTCTTCTTTCTCTCTCTCTCTCTCCCTCTTTCCTCTTAAAATCAGTCATTCTCTTCTTGTCTTTTATCCTCTCTGTACCTGTTTCCCTCTTGTCTTCATACCGTTGACGTCGTCGTTGTCGACGTCAACGTCATCTCCCAAACTACATTTATCCTATAATAACTATTTTAGTTTACAATTATAATTTTCTCATATACTATATATATATAGGAGTTGTTCGGTTATTTCTCTATGTTTTCCAAACTATATAGCTTCCTCTTCCATTTACTGTTTTTGAAAATCTCAAATTACATTACAAGTCTCAATCAAAGTTACAGTCAGTTTCATTCTGTTTCATCCGTATTCTAAACAACTATCGAATTGAACTAAACCATTCAAATAGACTTGGCTATTTTTGAAATAAAAAAAACTTTATTTCATTCTTCTCATAAAGAACAAAAAAAAAGATGAAAAAGGAGAGGAATTTCTGTGATTCGCATTGGTCAGGCTAGACCTCTGAGTGCGTTAGACTCTTCTCTACCTCCTTCACTGTTTCATTTGCTTTTTTTTGTAACTTCATAAGTTTCTCTCCCCCCCTCAATTGTGTTTTGTAATATTGCGAGCGAAAGAATAAAAAACCTCGTACTGTTCTTTCAAAATGGTGTCCTCAGGTCAAACTCTCATAGCTGTTGCTCAATCCAGTCTTTAAGGACGACTGTCTCCTAGTTCGAAGTTATCACAACTCTCGTTTAGTTTTCTCTATATCTCCTCAATCTTATGCTATTTTCCTTTCAAATTGAAGCTCTCAGTGTCTCATGTTTACTTTACTTTGTTTACTTTTTAGCGTTATTTATAGTTGATCAGTCTCGGGTTTTTGTTTACTTTTTTGTACAATTGCAGGACTTGCAGGACACTGTCCACCTGAGCTCAAACTGTTCGTTTATTCTCTGCTCCTTGCCTGCTCTCTCTCCACATTTCATAGAAACACTCTCTGCAATTTGAAGCTTTCCTCCAATAATTGTGGTCGTCGGACTTGTCATCAGCTGGACAAATGGAAATTTCAGTTGATTCTTCTACATACTGTTAACAGAAGAGAGAACAGAACAAAGAAATTATGAAAACTTGAAGTGACTTTCTGACGAAATCGAACAGTATTTCATCAACTTCCTTCCATCCAACAAAGTTTTCATAATTTTTTGACTTTTTGTCATCATAAACTGGTCAGATGAAGATGAGAATTTGGAAAAAAAAAATAGGAGAAGAAAAAAAAAAGAAGGAGCGAAGATATCAGATCACAGTCTTCAGGTCGAATCTTCAGGTCGAAACTCTTTATCTTCTGAAGCTGGTTTTTGGGAAGAGCAGAGTACGTTTTCATTCTGAAACTGTGCTTGATTTTATTGAAAATTGAAAATGTTGCAGATGAAAATTCGTTCTTCTCCATCTTCTCCTTCTTCTTCTTTGCTCATCAATTATCGCCTGAGGGCACGAAATATCTGATTGATTGAGATGAAGAAATGAAGAGATAGGTTGAAATATCCAATTCTTATAAAAGTTGCTTTGAGTCAACTGATATAACTTTTCAATCGAGCATTTGTGATTTGAGAAGGATGTTCAAATACAGTTTGATGACCTTAGGGCATGAATTGAACTTATATTGAGCTTTTTCGGACATTCAGAGAGAGAGGGAGAAAATGAAAGAGAGAGGGAGAGAGAGAGAGGTCGACGGAGCCGATAAAACAGTTTGTGAAGGACAAAAAGCCGTGTACAATCAATGAAATAACTATTTGCACTCGAATGAGTCGTGACTCTGAGGCACGCGTCCCTCCATCTTTTTTCTCTCTTTCTTCATATTTCTCTCGTAATCTTATAAGATTTGATGGTCTCTCTCTTCTATTTTTCTTTTATTCTCTCTCTTCTGCCTCCTATTTTCAATCCAATCGAATAGGAGGTATTGCAAAGAAAAGTTTTCAAAGTTTCATCGCAATCTCGTCGGTCAAGATTTTGTTTCGTGAAAAGTTTGTCATCGTCTGAATTCTAACCTTTCATGATCTTCAAGTACTTTAAATGGAAATCAACGTTTTGCACACACCGAATTGACTTCTGAATGATTGAAAGCAACATTCGACTGGTTTGCGAAAAGTTTTTTTTTGTTTTGTTCTTTGACAATGACAGGAAAAAATTTTTTTAAAACGTCGTCATTCACTCTGAAAGAGCACATGAAGGCAATTTTGTGAACAAATTGGAGGGAAGATGAACTTGTATGTTTCATGCTGACCATAAACAGTTGATTGACAGTCTCGTAGGTTGAACAGGATTAGCAGCCATACCTACTACAAACATGAATCTTTCAAGAGCTTGTTCGAAGCTTGTTGTTAGAGCGTGAGTTAAGATGAGTATTAGAAGGAAAAAAGTTTGAAATTCCACATAAGGACTATATACGCTCATTCAAGTTTTGACCTCAATTGATACTGATCACGATCCCATTTGTGTAGTTACGATCTAACCTACCATCAGTATTTATCGTTTTTTTTTGTTTCAATTTTCAGATGAGATGGGGGAAAACTGTTCTGAAAGTTAGAGGAGTAAAGAGAGAGTGAGAGATAGTAGATCAGAAATAGTATCGGGATCTATCCTCTCATTTCTCAATTACCAAGTAATAAGTACCTTCTTCGTTCTGTCTATGCCTCTCAATCTCTTTATCTCTGTCCCTCATCCCTTCATCACTTTGAAGCTTTTTCGTCCCTTCATTGTGAACGATATGGGAGTGAGGGAGTCTTGAAGAATGAGAGAAAAAAAGAAAATCATAGAAGAGTTTGTAAAAGGTGGAGACACACGAAGTATGAGTTTCAAAATAATTCTTGAATTTATTTTTTCTCCTGACTATGTACTTTATCATTTTCTATTTTGGGAACTTGCAGCTTGTCGTGCGCTGCTCAAGCGGTCATCTCACATTTCAATAGTTTCATATAGTATCTTTCTTCTGTATGACTATCTGAAGTCTCATCGAATACGATGATGTTTCTCATCTCCTCTCCGTCAACCTGTGTGCATGCCCTGAGGGTGTGGATAGAATGACCATTATCTTTCTGTCTCATTCTCCCGCATTATCTTTAACTCTCTTTTTTTTCTTTTCTTTTGTCATCTTTCTACTTTTTACATTTTCTCATTTTTATTCTATTTTGACAGTTCAATTGGGCTATTCGTTTGTCTTAGCTCTCCTCATTTTACAAACTGTCTGACGACTACTTTTCTATCTCTGCTTCAAAATCTCTCCTCATTTCATATGTTCTTTCGAGTGTCCATTGCTTTCTGATATTTGTTGAGCTGTCAAAGTGACTTCTTACAGTCTTTAACAGTCTCATAATCTCGTCTATTTACAAACTATTTCGTATCGAATTTCTGACCATTCGTCTGCTCTCTCTCCAAAATATCTTCATTCTCCTCAACTCTCATAGGCTTATTCGTTGTGTCGCAACTTTCGACTCGACCAGAGCTGCGAGAGCCGTCGTCCATTTTCAAAAGCACTACAGTACAGTCTAGCTATACTCTTCTACTTCTGAATACTTGTTCATATATTTTCTGTAATCTTCTTTTCTCTCTTTCTCTCTTTTCTTCTCAATCCCTCATTCAGTCCATCTTTGAATTTATCTCAAGACGGGTCTTCTTTAAACTTATTCTCCCTCTTCTACTCATTCTTCTTTCTTTCTAACAGTTGAAGCTTACCTACATTCCCTCTATACAGTCTAGCATTTCAGTTTTCATAATTGTCATCAGTTCTTGCTCACTTCATTTTAACCAACTTCTCTCAATTTCATCATCTCCTCCCCACCTCTACCACCACCACACCCCTTGAGGGCTTTTGTTCAAGCCATCATCACCCACTTTATGTCTTTGACCTTCTACTCAACTTTTTCAATTCTTCATCTCCTTCATTCTCTCAACCTCCCCAAATTTCTTTTTTTTGTGACAAAAAACATAAAAATAACAACAAAAGTATTGAAACAAGTCATCTGAAGCACTTGAGCATCCTATTCTTATACTCATTCATCTCCGAAAAATGTTCCAAAACGTTCACGATTCATGAAATGCACTTTCAAAAACTTTCTTATCTCACAGTATTTCACTTCATCTCAATAATTATTCAGTTTCTTCTTCTTCATATAAGGTTACATCGTCTTTGACATTGTCAAGCTCTTTTCTCAGTCTATGTCAATATGTATTTCCATCATCTCATATATTCAGTTGTTTAACTTATATGTTATAGTATAGTTAAGGTTACTTCATCCTTTCCAATCACTCCATTTATCCCTTTCATCTATCTACATCTCTCTCATTCTTTCATTCTCTCTCTCTCTCTCTTTCTCTCTCTCTCCGTCTCTCTCACATTCTATTCTACTTCTTACATCTTATGATCATTGTGAGTTATTCGAACAACTCTTCTAACTTCATCACAAGTTCATCTTTTGGTTTTTTCAAAAATTTCTTTTACAAGTCTTCATTTTACTTTTTTCGTTTCATTAACATAAAGCGTTGACAAAGAGTAACAGAGAGAAGTAAAGGAATTCCCTTTCAAAGTCCTTCTTCGCCGACATCTTCTTCCTTTACCGTCTCTATTATCTTCTTTCCTTTTCCGTTTACTCAACTGTCGCAAGTTTCTTACTTTTCACTCCCTGTACCCTTCAATATTTCTTTCTCTTTCTCCCTCTCTCTCGCTCTCTACTCTTTTGTATTTTGTCAAAACGGACCTTTAACCTAATATGGAAGCTTAATTGTCTTTGATAGTAACGTCCGTTACTGTCATTCAGATGCTTCATCTATCAACAGTCGTAAGATGAAAACCTCTCAAACAAAGAGTTTGAAAGCAAAACGATCTTATATGGTTTAAAAACTATTTTATAACTCCGTCTTTCCCCCCTCACATTCATCTCAGAGAAATACTCTGACTAGCAAACCTCAACCATGTGGTCCTTGTCAGCTCGCTAAACTGTAAAAGTCCATAAACATTTCGTTGTTAGAATATTTGAAACTTTTTTTTTTGCGACTGCGTAAGTCATATGGTTTCAGCTCCACCATTCAGAAGTCTTATGCATTTGAAACAGTTTGTGAGTATCGACTGTGATTAGATTTTTAAAAAATCATCTTTGATCGTTCATAAGACTATCATTTCGTTTTCTTTTATCATCTTCCTTCAATTATTTGCTGTTACCGTTTAAGCATCAGAAGCTTATAAGATTTCCTCCAAAACAAAACTTTCAATCAGCTACAGTCAGTTCAACTTCGAGTAGATGACGATCAAAGAGACACAGAAAGATAGACAGATAATATGATGAAGTATAAGAGGGTGTGTAAGAGAGAGAGATGCAAAGTTAAGAGAGATTCTACCTGAGTTACAGATAAATTTTCTCTTTTTCTCTCTTCTTCGTTCTCTCTCATCTCGCAATTCATCGACTTACTGACCATCAGAAGCTTCAGCACGCATTCCTCATCGAGCCTCGTCGCGATTAGTACGATTATGTGTTTGTTTTTAAGAGTCTTTCTCTCAATCTTTTCTTCTATACTCCGTATTTGCAGTCAAGACATACCATCTTTTTCATTTTTAATCTCTTTTCAGCTATTATACCTTTTAATTTTGAATGTTTCAAATACTGTCTGTCTCTGTTAACAATCATCTTCTCTCTCTCTCTCTCTCTCCCTCTCTTTCTCTCTCTCTATCTGTCTCTCACTAGTAGTGTGCTCTGGACGAACTAACTTGAAACTGTCGCTTTTCGTAATTCATTTTTACTTCTTCGCATTGCGTCATATACTCCAGTTCATCGATTATCACCAAATACTCACTAACTCATTTTTGAAGAAGCTTGTTTTTTGTCTTTGATTCCAATCTGTTGGTCATCTGAATAGGTTTGACAGATATATTACGTCGTCAATGAACCGACGAGGACAGTTCAGATGACAGCTGAAACGCTGTTAGTCTTTGTCATTTCAAGTATGAGCAAAGGCTTTCTGTTAGAAGGATAGAGATGGGGAGGGACTACAGAGTTTAGAAGTTTAGTTCCTTCAACGTATGTCTTCAGATATCATACAAACACAGTTTTTTAAAATTTCTTTTTCGAACATCATAATGTAATGGAAAAAAGAAAAAAAAAGAAAAGTTTTTCTCGCTTCACAACTCTTGTAACTTCAAGACAAAACTGTTTTTTGTACCTCTCATTACGCAACTCACTCTCCTTCCAGCTTGATGACTTGTGTTCACAAGCAGTTTATTTAAAAAAAAAATTAGCAATGAAACGTTCCCGGTACAATCGAACAACATTTTGTAGTCGTGTTTTTAGCATTTTTTTTGTTAAACATGAATATTTTGATGATATTGCCGTTGTCGATGAGAGGTTCGATGAGAATCTTGCAATCGAAGGTTGTTCGTTCCTATTGAACCTTACTTTTTAATTTTTACATGTGTACTTATCAAGCAGTTGGACAGGTTCTCACAACTATCCTATTTCAACAAGTTCCAGCTTGGACTTGTAAGCTTAATGCGTCTACCTTACTCATTCCTTATGTTTGTTCGTTCATGCTCTTCATACTCTGTTTTTCATCTTCGAATACTTTTTATTCATTTTTTTCATTTTTCAGGATTATCAGCCGAGTCATCTGTTGCTGATTCCACAACTTTCTATTCGTTTCTCCGTTCTTTTTCTTTTGAAAGAAAAAGTTTGAGAGGGAGGAAGAACTCAACCGGTGCACATATAGCCATCGTTACTAATCAGAATTACCGTCTCATCCTTTTTTTCCTTTGGAAAATTATTTTATTCAATTTTTTAATTGGTCAATGAAACGATGACCGACTGCCATTCTTCGTACGGCAGTGGCCTTCTTCCTCCGACTGAGCTTGTTGCTGCTGCGGCTGCTGCAGCTGCAGCTGCCGTCGAACAATTTACTTCTGGAGCAGAAAAATCCAGTGATCAGATGAGCACCATATCATCATCAAACACTTCTACCTCTGCTGAACAGCCATCACCTCCATACAGTGGATCGAAGAGTAATGATCAGGTAACTATCGTAAATTGTTTCTTTCCTCAATAATGTGCAATTGTAGTTCTCTCCACCAGAATCTTATATGGATCAAAGAACGGAAACTCCATCATCTGATCAGCTACATCTTGACTTCTCATCTAACAATGGATACTCTCCTGATGGAACACATAGCTCTGATCGTGATGAGTCTCCAGACACCGTCTCCACCTCTTCAGGTGCTGAGCTCCATGCTGATTCCACGGATATCAAACCTATGATATCCGCTGATGACTCTGAACTTCAACGACGTAAGCAATCTCTAGAACAATTCTCAATATATTTCTGTGTTTTTAGAGCTTTTACGGCTGCAATCTTTTGCTGAGAGTGCTGGAGGCGATAGCAACCCTCAGTTGAACCTTCTTCAAGCCTTCAGCAATTCTTTGTTAGGAGATAAACTCTCAGCTTCTCTATTAGCGGAAAAGTTGAAACAACAAGTAGCGGCAGCTGCTGCTGCTAGTTCAGCTTCTGTGAACTCAAGTTCTAATTCTGTAAACTCGACAGCATCAGCCGTTCCATTAGTACCATTAGGAGCGACGTTACCTCATCCAATTACTACCGACAGTACGCCGACAAAGCGAAAGCGCCAACGCAGGTAAACCAGCTCATAATAAAGGCTGAAGTAGCTTTTATTACTATTTTCAGAAATCCCGTCTGGCCATATTTTGAAGTCATCGATGGCACTGCTCGTTGTAAGCAATGCTTATACAGCACAAAATCTGTTTTTAGTACAAATCTCAAAGTTCATTTGCGATCCCATCATAGAGCAGATTACGATAAAGTAATTTTCAAATGTCTTTTATCTTATTATACATACTCTTCCAGGTTATCCAAGCTGAAGATGCTTTGAATCTGAACGCTCTCTTGTTGAGTGGAAACTCGAACAAACTGTTCTCACCTGATCCACGTAAAAGGATACCTCCAATGACAAGTAGCATCCTGATGACCATCAACAAATGTAAATTTTGATCATTTATTTTTTTTCTATACACTATCCCATTCAGTAGCCAATCAAACTAATAATGAAGATAATCCATTGAATAGCGTACTCCGTCAGACTTTAGCTGCTGGAACTCTCAGCCAACAACTTCAACAAGTCCAGAATCATCTGGTGAGTATTCGTTTTTCATTTAAGCTGTTTTAAGATAACAATGATTTTTATTTTCAATTCGTATTTAGGCTCAACAACAGAAACAACAACAACAACAGAGTTCTGTTCCACAATTCCCATTGAATGCTGCCAATCTGGCTGCTCTGAATAATTTAGCTCGTAATCAGTTTGGATCTAATAATCAATCAACCGGTTAGTTAAGCTCACCCTAGTTGGACAGTTTGTGTTTCTCTTTCATCCTTCCCATCTTCTTCTCTTCATCACCTTCTCCTTTTCAATTAATATTCTATTTTCAATTTACAAACAAATCAGTTTCTGTTTCGACTATGACGATTATCTTTTGCCGAGAAGACAAAAAAAAAGCGGATTTATATCTTAAAAATGAAACGAAAAAAGAAGTTTATCGTCTTTCTGTCGACTGGTCATCAGAATTAAAATAAAACTTTTTGAGTCAAAGACGGTCAGGTCTTTTCCACACAGTTTGATTGAAGCGTGCAGCTGGCTTGGCTCAGTCTGTTGTCTGTGTCAATATTGACTGAAAATGACCGAAAATCTATAATATCTTAATATTTGTTATTTAAATAATAAAATTTAACCAAAACTATTTTAAATTATGTGATATTATAGGTTTAAATGGACTTACAACTGAACAATTCATTAATCAGTTCAATTTTCCAAGCAATCCCATTAAGAACGGTATGACCTCTTACTTGAGATCAGAAATTTCTTGGAAAATTTTCATGTCCTTACTCTTCTATTTTCTTCTCTCTTTCTCTCTCTTTCTCTCTCTCTCTCACTTGATATATTTTTTTCTTACCAGTCCTTCTCTCATTTCCCTTCTCAACAACTTCCTTACAGATATTCAAGCTCCACATGGCACTGATGCCAATGGTATGCCACAGCCAAAACGAAGACGGCTTCGCCGCCATCCCGTCTGGATGTTTTTCCGAGATCTCGAAGACCGAGTACGTTTCACTTCATACCTATAAGCCATCTTTTCTTTTGCCATGAATATCTCACTTATCTTTGGAATGAAAGAGAAAATCAAAAACAGAACTTAAACATATTTATTTATAGATGGTTGGATGTATAAATTGTAACTTCCGAACGGGTTCAGCTTTCAGTACAAACCTTAAAATGCACTTGAAAGCTCATCATAAAGAAGATTATGAGCGGGTATGTGATGTTAATTATAGAAATGTTAAATAATATGTTTTTTGAAGGTATTGAAATTAGAAGACGATATGCGAATTGAAGAAGGAATATTTGGACCACCAAACAAGATGAAATCTGAACTGATAGACTTCATTCGCGGTGGAGGAAATGCTTCAACTCCTCAAAACAATTGTGAGTTCTTAAGCCATTCCCCTTCGACCTTTCCTTGTTTTGTTGTTCTTTCAGTAAATTCCGCAAACCCTAAAGCTTCTCCTTTAGTTCAACAAATTTTGAATCAAACAATGGGAAATAGAACAGGAACATCAAGCCCACAGCTCAAGAAAGAAAGGTTTGTTCATCTTCCAACATATTTGTTAAACTGTATGTGTGTTATTCAGTTCTGATGATGATCCATTCAGTGGAATGTCCATGTCTGATAAGTTGGCCGCTCTTGTTGGTTTGGCTCCACCAGCTGGCAGTGTTGAGGGAGAAGTCACCGACGATGACAAATCTCAAACAACATTCCGTTCATCGTCTTCATCTGCCTCGGTATTCTTTTTTTTTTTTACATTTTGTTACCGTTTTACTTACAGAATCCATTCGAAGAACTTCGAAGAGCAGCTGAACGAATCGTCGCAGCCAATATGGGTTTACAGCCTCCTCCACAAGAGTTCACAATGGTTAACTTGAATGGATCAATAGTTCAGCCAGAAGAAAAACCATCTCCAACTAACTCAAGCACTGATATCTGTGATGATAAGAAGAATGATAGAGATCGCGCACTTGCCAGGTATCGAAGAGATTCAGGACTAATTCAAATGACACTCTGTTCAGATTTTGGCTTGATCAGGGAGGAAATGATGATCTCTTAACGAGTGAGATATTCAAGGAACTTCTCCGCTCATTAGCTCCGGAATACGAAATTCCAGCACCAAGTCATCTGGCTGCTCTGGTTGAAGAAGAGGGAGCTCTTACAACTGTTGGCTTACATTAAGCTTTATCATCCTCATCAGGATGTTGAAGTCAATTGTACTTCTACTCAAAGCTCAAAAATTAATAACAGCTGAACAGAGGCCTTAATCAACTTGTTTCAACATTTTCATTGTTCTACCCTCCTACTGTCTGCTCGTTTGTTTGTTCAGTCAAAAGCTGTAGGCTTACGGATTTTAGAATCTATCTCGATTAGTTATTTTGTAGCTGTTAATTATTACAATGGCAGTTTCAGCTATAGTATAGGGATTTGTATAGCAACATTTGCATACACAAAACTTATTTTTAGAGAAAAATTCTTTTTCAAAATCCCTTCTATGTAACTTTGAGTGTCAAAGCTGTTAATGGTTTCTGTTACTTGTACAGCTTCCCTAATAATTCTAAGCTTTTACTCAAACTTATCCTCTTTTCCTGTTTTTTTTCTCTCTCAAAGAAACATCTCTCTCTTTCTCTCTAACACACACACACACTCTCTCTATCTCTCTCTCACAAGCCAACAAAGTCCTTCATATGTGATGATCCCAAGAAAGGTAATGTCTTTCAATATAAATTCAATTGTTCAATCCACAAACCATTTTTTTATTTTTTTTGTTGAATTGTGTGTTCCGTTTTCCTTTTCTCAGAGGATTACCATATTTCCATTGAAATTCATCTCAAGACCATATTTTAACAAGAAGTTGCAATCTCTTTCACTTGTTTTACAAAAGAAGTTTTGTTTTCTGCTTCCTCCTACATACTTTCATGATTTCCGATCCGAAATTGCAATCCCATTAGGCTTCAATTTGACCGTATATAATCACCTTTTGACCGTATTTGGCTGTTCTAGAGACAAATTGTTTGTATATGTATGGATTTTTGATTGTTTTCAACTGAGCATCTGGAGAAGAGAAAGATTGTTTCAAATCTTTTTCTAGAACGAAGCTCTTTCCCTTCTTCTATATCATATAATATAGGTTAGAGAGACATTAAGTGTAGTTTGAACTTTTAAATTCTATAGAATTCTATGTGACGATATGTTCTTCCTCTTTTGTACTCTCTCTCTCTCTTTCCCTCTTTCGGATGAATTGACGGATAAGACGGTGATTCGCTAAAGCTGATTCGTTTTTGTTGCTTACTGAACCACTAACTCATTAGCCATGTTTCTTATGCATCGATGTGCCGTATCCCCTCCCCATTAGTCGACAATAATCATATTCGGCTATTTGAGAATTTTTTTTCTTCCAGAACAAACTACAGTAAAGCCAATTTGACAAGAAAATTCATTTTGATTTTTGGTTTTCTATTTTTTGCTGTTCATTTAACATTTTCCCATATTGGGGATGATATACATATGCTAATATATATATACTATATCCATATATATAATATAAATATATTTAAATCAAATGGAGTTTCCTTGTCAACATTTCCTTAACTCAGGGAGTGTTCTTTCATCATATATAATATAGCTTCATTCACAAGCCATCACATTCATTTTGATTCCAATCAAACTCATTCTTGGCTTCTGTTGCCGTTCACACATCTTCTTCCATCCAGACAACCGTACTCGTCTCCGCTACCCTTCTTCTATATACCATACTCTTCTCTCACCTCGTCTCAGCCTCAGCTTTTCTTGTTTCTTTTTTCGAACCCTCAAACCCCTCCCAATCGCATCCCTTTCTTCACTCTCTGATTCCCCCTCCCTACCACATCCCGTCTTCGTTTCCCTCCCCATCTCCACAATATTACTTTGTTAGATCAAATCATATTCATTCTGACAATCAACC
The DNA here is from genome assembly GCA_943334845.2 of Auanema sp. JU1783. Taxonomy (NCBI): domain Eukaryota; kingdom Metazoa; phylum Nematoda; class Chromadorea; order Rhabditida; family Rhabditidae; genus Auanema; species Auanema sp. JU1783. Next base: position 1,126,031 of record CALQYR020007445.1, on the reverse strand, counting down.
TTGGAATAATTCCAATTACAAGATGATTTCTTGTTGTATTTACATATTTGCATTTGTCTTCTTCATTTCTCTTTCAAATGTTGTATTTTCATTGCTTATTTCAATTTTTTTTCATTTTTTTCATTCGGTCCCGGCCTATATGTTCCCGCGTTTTTATTAAATATTATATGAAAGATTCACAAGATTATAAATATATTATGTATATTATTAACGTTTTCTGTGTTTTTCTTTACTTTCTTTGTAATGTTTTTTCTATTTCAAATCAGATTTCTATAAAAAAATAATTTTCATCAACATATATTTCGTTTTTGATAAGCGTTTACATTGCGATATAGCACAGATCGTTTTCACTCATCGTCATGGTCCGTTCATGCTGCGTACATCGTGCGTGTATGTGTGTGTGTGTGTGATTGCTTTCAATTGTTGATGATTATGATGAATTTTCATAAATTTTTGAACAGAAATCAACGAAACAAAGATATTATTGGAAGTGTATTAACAAAGAATTAATAAATTAGCAAATCCTACAAAAAAAAATAATTTTGTAAAAATACAATGGTAAAGCAGTTTGTTTTTCGAATATATCAAAAGGAATGGGCGACTTATCATGGCAGGACAGGGCAAGGCAAAAATCATTTTTCATGAGTTTTCATGTTTTCTTATCAAGAACGAGTTCAAGTACAAATAGAATATAATCACAGGTATAGTTCCAGTATGATGAATCAGAGGAGATCGTGTGATGAGATAGCATAACCTTACTCAATTATAAATAATGATAACGGTTGTTCCTGATGCTACGACAAGCATCGAGAACAAAATGATAAGGAAACAGCGCAGTGCGCTGAAGCGTCGTCGTACTGAAGAAAAAAAAAATTTCAGATGACATAAGAATTTGATTAATCTTACCTACAACCGGAGTTGTTGTTGTTGCAACTATTTGCCCATTTGCTCCAGTGGTCACCACTGTTTCTTGACCATAGTATGCAGGACCATAGCCCCCTCCACCGCCAACTCCGATGATTGCAACACCACCTCCTCCATTATGATGATGATGATGGTGGTGATGACTTGCGCCATGATGGTGATGTCCACCGCCAGCGTGACTACCTCCACCATGTCCATGATGTGTCATTGTCAAATCTAAGAGGATACGGTTAAACTAGTACGTATCCATGCGAAGTGTATTGCCAGAAGATAGGTAAAAAGATAATCAATTAATAATCTTTGTTCAATATGAAAAAGAAAATTCTAAAGATCAGCAGAGCAACGATAGAATTAGACACACTGCACAGGCTGGTTGGTACTCAAAAGATCTTTCAGAATCCAGAAAGTAATAATAGCATGCGTACATGCGTAATGCTTTAAGTGTGAACTGAATCATCAAATGAGAACATTTGTGCGAGAGCATCTTGTTCACCAACTCTTTTATAGAAAAATTTCAATATCATCAAGATAGTCTCTTATCTTTCTTTTTATCAATTTATAATTCCTTAATTAACTCAAATTTTCAATTGTATTCTCTATAGAGACGTCATCACCGTCATTCTACCCCATGACGGATTACTAATCATTATGATCTGTCTTATGTGAAACAGTCTTTCAGGATCTTTTCATAATCATTTTGTCAATTCATCATTCCGCATACGTTGAAGTACTATCATGAGTTACTTTTTTCAGCTCATCATATATACGCGATTTCCCTTCTTCTTAATAACAAAAAAATATTTTAATGACCAGCGATCTTTGCTTGACTTATCATCTCAACTTAAGATTTATTTCTCAAAATACAGTAATAAGATTAAACAAGATTAATGCTGGCGAGTCACTCTGATCATTGGTGACATGAGTCAAGACGCCTAAGAACCGGAAACGAGTTCATGTAACTCATGCTTATTGCCCCTAATGTCATTAAGATAACCAAAACAATTCACATCATAGTAAACTGAAAGCGGTTTCATCACGACAATTAGAGATTCAGATATTCACACGTTAGTCGCACTTGAATCAAATTTCTCATTGATGATCGACCGCTAACTACACTGTACTGAATTAAAATGATTACACGCTACCCACGCCTGAGTCACCGCTAACTGTTGGTAGCACAAGCAAGAATGATTTCGGACACCTTGCTCCTGAACCACCGCTAATTACGATGTAGGAAGTTAAAATGAAAACAGGCATACCATGAACTTCTGCAAGTTATTCCGTGAAAAACTACAACCTAGACTTGAGCTTGAAACTGACGGCTGCAGGTATGTTTTTGAGTGTAAGCAAGAGCTACAAAATGATTTAACATGATTCACGAGTTTTGTAATAGTTTTGTTTAATTGAACAAACATTGTCCTCATAAGGCAATACATATCTCTAAGAACCCGTTTGATGAAGAGAAGACAAAACAAAAAAAGAAAATCCAAGAGGTCAAATTAGATGTTTTGAACATGGTTCTGTGTGAAATTTAGTGGATTTCCATATATAGAAATATAATAATAACTAATTGATTGAGACAAACCTTCATTTCATCAGTTGATGAAACCTGTCTTCTTGAGAGTTTCCCTCCTTTCATTCTATTTTCAATGGAGTAAAACGGAATTCTTGAATCATAGACACAGAATTGTATTATTGTTTTTTGTCATCATCTGATGCGCATAAACAGAATAATATTAATCTCAGAATGATTTCTGATGCAAATTCTATTTTCTTGTTCATTAGCCTTCCGAGCATACCGTTCTACATCATACTCATATCGCGTATGTTTCAAAATGGATTTCGCGACTTCCAAAGCACCTTCTATTCAGCTGTTCTGGGATTGGTAAGACAATCATATCACCGTATGAACATTTTGATCTGAATTGTTTCAGATGATTGTCAACTTATCGTCAATCTGTTTAAGCATTATCTCGTTGAGCTTTACTGAATTTCAATTTATGAAATCATTTTTCTGGGATAGCCGAAGATCATACCTTTCTGTACTTTGCTATGCTCAACTATTCTTCTTCTTATTCGCAAGTTGTTTTAGTCAAATGATTTTCGCATTTGAAAGGTTCGCTAACCACTTTCTCAAATCTACAGCCTTCTTCAAAGTGAGTTCACTGTCTCAGTTCAACTTCCTCCATCTCACATCATTCTTTGGGAGATTTTCATTCTATTATAAGTCTCTTGTAGTTCAGAATTTCTATGTAACCTCATAGAATCACAAAAGACACAAAAAAACGTAGGCGCTAACTCTTGGCGATGAGGTGTCATGCCATGTCAGCTCATAAACGGTGTACGCTGAACAAGTTTCAATTACGTGATAAGCCTAGGTTGCAATTTTGATAGCTCTACAAATGGTGCTCTAAAAACTTATAAAACTATAAACGTAGATCTGTCCCCTATCTTGCAACATACGATATTAGTCATTGCGATCACATCTTGTCAGTTGTGGAATGATGGAAGAAGCAGAGTTCATAAAAAGCTTCAATTATAGAAAATATATTTAGGTGATTGCGTCATCTTTCACAAGCATACAATCCATGGCTTCTTGGATCTCGGCATTGGTGGTAGCTTGGCATATATTCATTCAATCTGATATATCCTTTGTGGATGGGCAGAGCCTTCATTTCAATGTTCCATCAACAGAGGTATTCAGCTTGATTACACTTTCATCTAAGGTTACTTCGTTCTAGTTCAATTATTATATGACATTGTATGTGCTATCAACAGCCAATGTTATAATATTAGTCTTTGATATCATGATCATTACTTCTCATATGATATCTCAGCAGCCGAAAACACAAAAACTTCAAGATTTCATTCAAATTGCGTCATCAACTCCTCTCATGATGTTGTTAGCATATCTCTGCTATCACGGATATCATACTCATGTAAGACTTTCTAATACTCTACTGTATATATAACAAGAAAGGCCTGAAAAGAATTTTACCAAGAATGGAAGATACAGAGGACAATGGCTTAGACTCTCATTCTCATGATATCTCAAAGCTTTTCCCCCAAACTATCTCAATGGCTATAAGAAGCCAAATACATCTGTGCTCCCGATTGTTCTAATCCAACATAATATGATTTCAGATAACGCAAGAGATCTTTGCCATCGACAGTTTATTCTACGTATTCTGTGGAATTAATACATCACTCATGGCACCCGTTCTGTTGCTCGATAGCCGTATCCGTCAATGTTTATTAAAATCCGAAGAAAGTTAAAAGACGAATAAGAGCAGCCCAGATATAAAAGAAAATGGAATAAAAAAAAATTTTTTTTTCTCCTTCTTCATGCACTGATGTCCATAATGGCATCCAAATTTAATAATTGTAATAAAAGAGAATCTAATTGCCATAAATCAAAAAATTCTATTTGTCGATGGCTTTCAACAAAATCCAAACCAGTGGACTGAAAAAGAGGAATTTAATAATTGAAATGAGCTTCTTGAGCAAAAAAAAGAGAAGAAAAGATGAAAAAAAAGGAAACGAAATGTCATCATCTCCTCTCATCCCATTGATAGGCTATCAGAAGAATGAAATCGTGCTCGGCTTTCTTTTCATTCATTGTCTTTCTTTTCTTCTTCTTCTTTTTTCTTTTAAATAACTTACAAAAATGGAGCTTAATAGTAAGATTATCGATCCTAATCGCTCAGCTGCTGGTTGGCCATTCTACGAAAAATTAGCATATAAGCTTTTTCTATTTTTAAAATAATATAAACTTTAATATAATGTGAATGAAGAGATGAAGCTATAGCATCAACTTGCTTCCTCATCACATCACGTGCAGCTGATGAGACATTCTCTATTGCTTTAATAATTCTATATTTAATATATCTCATCATCATCTAGACGCATACCTCCTTGCCATGAGACGAATCCTTTTAAAGCCACAAATTCTTCGAATGATAGATCTAATTGTAGAATTGGAGGAATTATCTCGGCCATTATTTTCTTTAGCAATGGCTGATATATACTTAAAAAAGGATTTTTTTTCATTTATCCCAATTCTTCTCTTCTATGTTGGCTCAACTGCTTTTTAATTTTTCCGCTTATTTCTTTCTCATCTTCCCATCCATCTTCGCAATCGTCTAAGCAAGATACATATCCTCCGTTCTGCATGACGAAACGATCCGGATATCTGCAAAGTTTCAGCGTATTGCTTGGAAATATTCAAACTTTACGTATTTCACGTATCTCTATCTCTATCTCTCCTATTCTCACTCTCTCTCTCTCTTCCACATTTCTGATATTCCTATTAGTACTGTTGATTTCTTTTTCTTTGTATAACTATTACTATTACTTCAACGAAACGGTTGTACTTCCAACAAGAATAAGAAAAAAACTTCTCCGTACTGCTTACCCGATTTGTATAGAAATGAATACTGGATCCAGAATAGTATGAAACAAAACACATTTTCGTAAAAACGAAACCTACAAATATATCTTATGAATAGATTATGTGGTTAAGCTTGTGTTGAACCTTATCTGTGTTATCCAATTTCTGATAATCAGGCCAAGCTTGTAGCCATTCATATATTAATAGGATATGTGTTCGAATGCTTTTTCGAAAAGCCCGAAAACTCAATGGACGTATATCTTCCCTTGTATAGGGCTGAAGTTTCAAACATGTAATGATTAATGTGAACTTCTGATGTGAAACATACACAATGTCTATTTTGGCCTAATAGTCGTTCAACTGGACGCTCACAAAACATAATTCTTCGTCTTTCGCCTAAGCGCATCTCCTCACGTACGAGCAATGAGAGAACCTGTATAGGAAAGAAATTAGCATAACTTTGTAATTGTGTCATACATCTTCTGTTTGCAATACGCTAGGTCTAGGACTGATAGGTATTTCGTATATTTCCGATGTCTTACTTTCAACCGCAACAGGACTGGCTGTTGATTGTCGTGTTGATGTAGACGAATTGCTAGCACAATCTGTCGGCTCACTCGCTGTCTGTATGAGTTAGATTTCTAGTTTTAAGTTACTTCAAATGACCAACAGATAATTCCTTATGAGACTGAAGAATGTCGGCAGGTTGTATAACAGCAAAGCGTTTATTGCGACGAAGCCCGGATTGTGTGAAGAAGGCTCGACCAGATGAAACCTGTTGACGTTTTGGTTGAACACCTTGTGATTAAACGAAAAAAATAAAAACAAAATAATTGAGAGAGATCTATACCTCGTCTGTTCATACCATTTTTGGTGCATTTTGCTAATCGACATGATCTACAGATTTGATGCATTGCTAAAATGAATCTGTCAATCATGAATGCCTTCAGATGTTGTTATGAAACATACAGTAATGTACTAAACAGTCATTCTTGCCCGTAATACATCGGAATACACGTTGTAGCGAGACTGTTCGTCGGAAGAATGCTGCACATGCTGAGCAAGACTGAGCATCAAAATGATAGCCAGTAGCTTGAGCTGAGCAAATCAGACATGTCAACGAACCAGACAGTCTAGCTGATGGAGATGCAGCATTCGGTGATCCATGACACGAATCAGAATCCAAAGAGTCTGATAAGACACACAATGAGCGTAATGGAAGTGAAATAAAAAAAAAAAGAAAAAATTTTTGAAAAAATAAAAAATAAATTAAATGAAAAATGGAAAACGCTTGAAGCTTTCTGCTGTGTTTTTGTTTTCATTCAACCAATTTCTATGAACTATTAAAGGAATGAAAAGTATTTTGAACATACCTAAAACCAAAGGCATATGTTGTTTGCCATATGGAAGCATAGAAAGAACTCAATGTCATTGTGATATGATAAGCAATAGAGATCAATCAATATAGTTGTTGTATTCAAACTGATGCTGATAAAAAAGAAGTTTTTTTTCTTTGAAGTCTTCTTTGATCTATCGATTTGAAACACACACGCGCCATACACTTGTGAACTTTCGTTGTGAGCAACAACAAGAAATTAAATTTATTTTCAAGGAAACCTATTGTTTGTGAGCATGTTTTTGATGAGGAAATGAGAAAAATGTTTGTTTTCTTTGCCAAAGACAGGCTAAAGCAGCTATGACAACAGTTTACAGAATGTCTTAATTACCTCTTAAGAAATATATATGTATAGAGAGAGAAAAAGAGAGGGGATGAAGGAAGAGAGACGGAGAGAGACATGGGTTGTACGAGATGGATAGAGGCAGCGAATGACAAGAAGCAGTTGAAACAGGTAGAAGACCGTCATTGGTAGCATAACCCATCCAAATACGGAAAATCATAGGACTTACAAATCATTCAATTGAAACTAGCGTTGGTGATATTACGGAACTGTATAAAATATTTCTAAACCGTAAGTGAGTAAGAAGCAGTTGATACAGGTAGCAGAACATCATTGGTAGCAGAACCCATTCAAATACGGAGAATCATATGGGTAAGCAATCATCCAATTGCAACTTGCGTTGAAGCAGCAGAGCAGCTGTATAAAATATTTCCAAAACGTAACTGAGTAAGCAGTTGATACAGGTTGAAGACCATTAGAGGTAGCATAACCCATTCAAATACGGAGAATCATAGGGGTAAGAAATCATCCAATTGCAACTAGGGTTGAAGAAGCAGTTCATCTGAGTAAAAATTTTTCTAAAACGTAAGTGAATAAGAAGCAGTTATTACAGGTTGAAAACCATCATTGGTAGCATAACCCATTCAAATACGGAGAATCATAGGCTTAAGCAATCATTCAATCCGAATCATTCAATTGTTGCTGATCTGAAGAATATTTCTAAAACGTAAGTGAATAAGAGAGAGAGAGAGGGATTGAGAGAGAACATCCAAGTGACAGATAATCCATTAACTTTATTATATTTCCATTGATTAGATATTATATAAATCTCAATATTTTAAAATAATTTCATTGCGTAGGTGTTAGGGGGGGGGGAGGTGGTGGATGTGCACATGTATCCTTTGATTATTACACAAAAAATATATAAAGCAACAAGTGCAGAAGCAGATAGCTTTTCCACTTAGAAAATCATTAATTCTTCTTCATTTCGTTTTCTTATTTTCATTTTCTATCATCGTCTTCCTCTTCTTCCTCTCTCTCTCTCTCTCTATCACTCTCTCCCTCTCTCTCTCTCTCTCTGGTAATCAAGTACTGCAACACAGAATTAATATTTTGATTAGAAGAAGCAAGTAAATTTCAATGAGAAAACAGTTTTTTTTTCACTTTTTCCTTATCCTTTTCACATTTCCTCTATTTGCTTTCAACAAACATCATGAATTTCTGACAATGGCTCAGGTAACATTTCGTCTTCGTTTTCTCCCCTCCAGCTTTCTCCTCCCCTCACTCTTCCTCCCTTTCCCTCTTTGTTACATATTTGGCAAAGTTTATTTGTCACAGTTGTTTTTTCTCTATTAAATATAAATATATATATATATATAAATATATATATATAATATAGTATGTATAGGATATATCAGCAAACAAAAAAAATATCTCCAAATTCACATGAATTGAGCGATTTATGTGGTGGTAAGCCGCCGCACCGAACAGTATTTATCCATATTAGTCATCTTAATTACTCCATCGGAAGTTGGCCGAAAAAAAAAAACAAAATTCATTTTAATCTATGACTTCATTTCGGTTTCGTTTTCCCTCTATGTCACTGTACCTCTCTCTCTTTTTCATTCTCTTTTAATCAATGTCTCTCTTTTTAATTTCACTCTCCCTTCATTCATTCAGTGCTTTTTCACGTCCTCTCTCTCTCTCTCTCTGTCTATGTGTCTCTCTCTCTCTCCTTCCTTTTTTGCCATTCTAAACTGTTTTCTCTTCTTCTTCTTCTTCTTCTTTCTTTTTGAGCTATTATATGTCGGATTAGGAAGACACTTCTTACGTAATTTCTTATCTTTTTTTTTTTCAATATTTTCTGCACATTACATTGCCATATAAGCTTCTCCTTCTTCTAAGCTGTTCCAATCGTCTGCTTTGCCGCTTTCCAACTCTCCCTCTTAACCATTTAGCATTACTCATTTCCCCTCTTCACTCCCTCTCTTCCTTCTTCTCTACCTCTCTCTCTCTCTCTCTCTCTCTGTATCCAACAATTAGTTCTCCCACCTTCATGTTCTATTCAACTTATTTATTTAAAGAAAAACTACTAACAGCTTATAACTATTTCGTTTTTTTCTTCTCCTCTTTTAAAAAAACAGCTGTTAACATAAGCTTTTTGTTATTAAAATAAGAAAAACTAAAAAGAATTATTATCTTTTAATTACGCAAATCGACTCTCTTCCTCCCTCTCTCTCTACCTTACTCACACTTCATGTCCTCCTTCTTGTTCTCTCGACCGACAGAATGAGGCGACGTTTTCACTTCCTACAACATACAACATCATGATCGTCAGTTGCAGTTGCATCTTCATAGCTTTCTTCTTCTGCTTCCTCTCCTCCTCCATCTTCCTCCTAAAACGATTTGTTCTTGGCAAAAGCATATGAATGAATATTAATATTTCATTTGAATCATTATGAATTCCATATGATAAAGAGTCAGAGATTTACATAATTTATTCATAATTTCATATTCTTCTAGTTGAACGGAACCGAAAAATTTTTTATTTATTTATTTGTATGTTAAAGGAATTTCAGTTCATTCTTACTTATTAATTGATTATCCATCTTTCATCTATCATTCCTTCATTTTTAATTTCTTGAGCTTCAGGTTTGATTATCAATAATTCAAATGTAATTTCAAAATCACTAATTTACATATTAAACGGAAGCATCACGTGACTATTCACGTCATCCACGTGACGCCCATTTATCTCATTTTGTCATTTGACAGCAACGAGAACGGTTGTTCTTTGAAACAAGTAAAACAATTCAAGATAGAAAGGTTTCCTCCATTTCCTCTTTCAACGTATTCCTTGTTGAAAGTTACATTTCTCATTAAGCTTACAAGTTTCTTCTTTTTTTCCACTTATTAGGCTATTTCAGAAAAAAATTTTTTTTGCCAACTTCTCCTTTTCCTCCCTCTCTGTTTCTCTTCCTGTTCCCTCCTCTCAATGTCTGCTTCTCTGTTTTCTAGACCATAAATGAGAAGCAGAGTAGAAAAGGAATCTTAGTTCGCTCCCAAATTGATCCTACTCTTCGAATGTCAAATACGACTTGTGTTCGCTTATTCTCTCCAAGCTTCAAGCTTAAAGCCTTCATTGGCATCCCGAGTTTGTCTGTTTTTTTCCCTTCAACTTCCTTCTTTGCCTTCTTGCATTTCTCCAGCTTCGTCTCGCTATAAAGTTTTTTTTTTGAAATAAATAATTCTCAGAGGAAGTAAGTGTGGAGAATAAGTCGTCTGAAAACACTTTATGTGTGAGGATTTGTTTCGTTTATATAGAATATAACGAATCTTCGCAGTTTTCAACAATATTACTTGTTGCCAAGGGTTATTGATCATTTAGAAGAAATAGAGAAAAGATAGTAACGAACAGAGAGATAGAGATAGATTGGAGGGAGAGAAAGAGAAAGAGAGGCAGAGAGATTGAGAGGTAAATGAGTGGTAAAGGAGCAAAAATGAAGAGGAAGGTTTGCCATCTGAATTATTCTCAGAAAAAGCTTTAAGTAGCTCGATGACGAAGTGTGGTACATGACGAAATAAAGAATTATTCATCCAAAATCAAATTAGATGACAACGTTCAATGCCGTTCTCTCACTCTATTTCTGTTCAGGACCCCAAATGTTATGATGAGGTTGCAAACGATGATGATGATGATGATGATGATGATGGTGTTTGGAAACAAACATGTGAAGATTTGGTTTGGAAAAGAAGAAGAAAAAAAGTTTTTTTTTTCAAGAGTTAATGAAGTCGATGAGGGAAAAGAAACTGACTGACATCGACATAGACACAGAACGTATGAGTTGGAGATGAAAAAAAGGTAAATGGTTAAAGAAGAATAAAAATATATAGAGAGAGATAGAGAGGGAGAGAGAAAGAGTGTGAGGGAAGGCATTGAGAAGATGGAGGTAAAACAGATAAACTCTCATAGAGAGAGAGAGAGGAAGAGAAGGAGAGAGTATGAGGTAGTGAATGATATAGAGAGATGAATATTGTATATGAGAGGGTAAAGAGAAATAAGACTGTCAAATCAAACAAATTCGACGATCCCGTCGTCGTTTTTTTTCGTTTCTTCCGTCATCTTACAACCTCAGTTTAGTTGAATGACTAACTCATCTTAATTCATTTTATGTTTATTTTTCCAATAAAAATTATGTTTATTCAAAAATGCGTGTCTGTCTGTCGGTGGTTCAAATTCAAAAAAAAATTTTTTCCTTCTCTCTCTTTCTATCTCTCTCTTTGTATTCACTTTATATCAAACGCTGTATAGCTTCTTCTTTTTCATTCTCTGCAGGACACCATCAGCATCATCATCATCGCCATCAGCATCGTCATCATCATCGTTCAGCTTCATCTTTCTTATTTCATATTTTAAATAAAAATCAATATTTCATATAGATAAGCAAGTGAGACCTTCTTTTCCTCTCTCTCTCTCTCTTTCTCTTTCTCTCTCTCTCTACTATTCCTCTTTTCCCCTCCAAACACAAAAAAGATATGAGATGAATAGGAAATTATATTTTTCCCTTCTTTACATATCCGATTTGCTCTGTTATTAAAAGGTTTTTTCATCCATTTTCAGTGTCTTTTACCATTTCCTTCCATCCACCCCCTTCCCAATCCCTCTCTCTTCCACCCTCTCTTTGTAGCTTTCTATGCCTCTCCTTCTTACCTTCATCTTTCCTTTTCTGTGACTGTTTTGCTCTTTTTCCTCCCTCACTCATTCCCTCTCTTATTCTAGATCTCTGTCTTTCTTATTCTGTCTATTTCTGTCACTCACCTCAAATGTAGCGCTATACTCTAGAGACTTTCCATACGTGTTGTTGGTCAACTTGCCCTTAAGGCATTTCTCAGCTTCATATCCTTGACTATACAAATTGCTTTTACATTTCCAACTTAGTATGAAAGAATGGCAGAGAATGAAGCTAACTGCCACATTTCCAGGAAAATAATTTTTTTTTCAATCAAAAAAAGCAAAAAAAAAAAATTTTGCTTTCCATTTGGCATGTCTGTGTCTTGTGTCCTAGTCCTCTATGCCAATATGATTGCCCTCTAATAAAAGACTAAAAGAGAGAATGAAATGTAGATAGATAGAAAGACAGAGAGAGAATCAGAGATATACACTCTTGATGTGCATATGTATGTTTTTCAAATAGTTTTTTTGTCTCACATTATCAAAAGGTGGGATCAGAGTGCTCATACAACAGCTCATATAGTTAAATCTTCAGGTTTTTTCCCAGTTGTTATCACACTGATTAAACATGGACAAGAAACGACTCAGTTATCTGCACCTTAAATGATAAATAGGTGAAAATCTGGCGAGTAATGATAAAAATTATACCATTCTTCATATATTCATTTATTCAATTTGTCTTTACGGAATGCGTCATGGATGTCATGATGTTCTGCAATTCAGAATTTTCTATTCCAACTGGAAATTTTCTTTCAGCCTTTTTTTTAAATTTTTTTTTATTCGTTTTTTGCTTATTGTTTCATTTGGCTTTCTTCTTATGATCCTCAGTCATGTTATTCATTTGTGATGTTACAGGTGCAAGGCTGTCCTCCTCTTCTTCAGATTCTGCGCAGTCGATCGTCGCGCGACTTTTCTCTTCCATATGGAAGTCGTCGTCGACGACGTCGTCAAAGCGGGATGCTAAGTTGGATGAAATTCGACAGCCACAAAGACAAAAGACAACAAGAGAAAGCCAAAATCGTCAAAAATTTAATGATTTGAATGAAGCAAGAAGTTCTTCAACTCCAGAAGATCAGGTACTTATTAGGAATTATGTGAAATAGTATTTGAAAAATGATGAAATTAGAAATGAGATTAGATTGATTAAGAGTATAAGATGTTTTGTTATCAATCTTTCAAAATTGAAAATACAAATCGTTACGGGCTAACAGTGACGACGAGAGGATTCATGAATCATCATAACTTTTATCTCGTCACATACAAAATGGTGTACATGTCATACTTCTGTTACTCTTTCCCTTCACTCTCTCTCTCTCACTTTATGTGTCACCAAATTATTTGCAACTCATCTCTAGCAGAAACAAAAAAAAGAGAACAGTTCTAGCATCAGAATCTGTGAATAGCTCTCTTCGTCATCACTTCATCTCCGTCCTCATTCTTCTATTGGTCAAGCAAACGATCATTGTAGTTGAACAAGCTTTTCAGTGACTGATCGTTTGTAGAAGCTTTAAAACCGACAAACACCTTGTTCAAATCAAAAATATCTTTCTTCGTATTCAGTTTAACTTTTCTCTTCTTCAAATAAAAATAACATAAGACACATTTGCATAAAAATTCAGAACCTTCTCTCATCTGTAGTTTTGCTCTGAAACCTCTCCACTACCCTCTCATCTCTCTCTATCTCTCTCTCTCTCCCTCCATTCAACAAGAAAATGTTTGTTTCAAATTTTTTTTAAGGGGGAAAGGAAAGATATGAGAATATGTTCTTCTTATCCATTTTTGGACACAAACAAACTAGCTGTCATGATGACTATCAGCTAAACTTGAGTGCCGTCTTGCTATGAGCCACTTGAATTTTTCGTTCAGCCGTTCAAACCACAGACAAACTGTCACTTAAAGCCAAGGCCCTCAGGCTCTATATTTCCTTGTCCGGAAATTTGCTAAGACAAAATTCTTTTCATTCAAACTTTTCGTCTTTTCATCTTCTAAACGATGTTCATTCAAATGTCTGTCTTCTATTTGTTTCTGCCTCGTTTTTTATTGTCTTTTACTTATTGAATTTCATCCGCCAATAATCAGATTACAAAAAATGAGATGTAAATGGTCACGTGGACGAATAAAAGTAGCGAATACTCGCTTCACCCATTGTATTCAGAATCAACTTGATATCTATGAACCTTATTCTGATGATTATGAGAATAAAGAGGTACATCAATATGTTAGAGCAAGAGACAGAGAGTTGAGTGAGAGAGGTGGAGAGCATTGAAGACGAATGCTAACCAGACAACTCAGACAGTTGATGCGACAATGAAAGAAGTGGCGAAATTATAAAAAAACCTGAGAAAAGAGTTTCAATTTCAGAACCTTTTCAAGCACCATTCTTCTTCATTAACTTTTCATTTCACAATTTCATCTTTCAGGCTATGCATGCTCAAATTCAAATTGTTGAACGTTTTGTAATAGCAACGGCTCAGAAAGGACCATTAGGTTTAGCAGAAGAATACAGGTATGCTATCTTAACAGTCTAATCTTATTCTAATCTTGCTTTCCAGAAATATTCCAGCTTTTCCGGATCCAACAGCAAAATTTACAGCTTTCACAGCGAATATGAGAAAGAACAGATACTCAGGTAAGCTGACTTGTCTGAACAGTTTGTTTACTTGGCTTCTTCTTCTTCTTCTCAGATGTTCATTGTATTGATTCCACACGGGTTGTCTTAAAAATTGATAGTGAGCGTTCGGGTGATTACATTCATGCGAATTATGTTCAAAATGAATTGTTGAATCGAAAATTTATTTGTACACAGGTATGACTGTCCTACAAATGATTCTGAATCATCTGAATGCTTATAGGGTCCATTACAAGATACTACATACGATTTCTGGCGTATGGTGTACCAAGAGAAGATTAACAGTATTGTTATGCTATGCAGGTAATACATATAATTTATATTGTTATTCAAATAGAAATAGAAACTTCCAAAATGTGCACAAGTGTACATTGCACTTTGTGCATGCAATGTACGATTATCTTGCACTTTTTGGATTTTTTTTCAATGCTGAACGACTCTGTCAGAGATTGAAAAACCAGACAGTCGTATACTTGATGACTCATCCGTACATATAATGGTTTTGAGTATTGTGAGCAAAATACATTTTTTTTTGTCATTTTGTAGTAGTTTGAAGATAGAGAAGAAGGAGGAGAAGAAGAAGAGAAAGAGAGAGAGTACGGAAGAGAGAAAGAGAACGAAGAGCAATTAAAATTAAAAATGAAAGAATTTCAATCGAATCATCAAACATTTTTGTGATTAAACTTTGATCTGAAAAGAATAATTTTAATGAGAATTTGTGCTGTAATTGACTGATGAATAATGTTTTCTTTGAATTCTTTATATGGAACTATCAAATTGTGATTTGGACAAGAATCTATTTTACTTGATAACGATTCTCCTGGGCGCACATATGAATCGAATATAGTTGTGTCGACAGCGTTAACTGAATATAATGATGATTCATCATCACTCAAAAAATGATTCTTGACCATATGCAAATTCATATAATCATATTTCAGCCCTAATGAAGAAGGTAGAACGAAGTGTGATGAGTATTGGCCGGAAGGAAAAGGAAATAAGAATGAGTATAGTAGCCTAATTGTGGAAAATGTTGGACAAGATGATGATGACTTCAAGACAACACAGCTGATCATATCTCCAAATCCAGCATTCGGTTTGTTGTTACGTTTCCATTTCAAATCTAACTGGCTACATGATGTATCTTAATCAATCTGCTCTTCGTTTCTCTCTCTCTTTAGTCTCTCTTGCTTCTATTCAATTGCATACAGTTCTGTAATCAGCAGCTCACATGAAGATGATGAGCAACCAAAAATCAAATGTTTAACTAATGTGTTATTGACATGATATATTTTAAGATTGGTCAAAAGAGGACAAAGCTAAGACGAAACATCAGTTTGTTCACTTATACCGATGGTCCAGATGGCCTGATAGAGGGATTCCCGATAAAGAATCTGTTATGATTCCTTTACGACTATTGGATTTAATTAAAAGTGGGCCGTCAGTTATACATTGCTCGGCTGGCATTGGACGAACTGGCAGTCTGATGGTTATTGAAATTGCCTTAAAAACAATCATGTCTGGACAGGAATTGAATATTCGACAGGTAAGATAATGAGACTTTGCTTATTGAACCAAATGATCGAACATAATCTCGTGACCACTCATACACACATACACATATACCGATTTGAAACACGGGATGAGGTTATTTCCGGCACGAGAAGCGAATTATAATGTGCTGAGAGGAAAAAGGAATGATGGATTCTTGATTCATACTCTTTCGCCATCTACTGACTACTCCCACACACACTCAAACACACATATGTAGACACACAGTCAAACATAAACTTCTAAAACTCTTTGAAGTATTGAAATTACAAATATATAATTTCAGATAACAGAAGATTTGAGAAAGTCCAGATGTCAATGTGTTCAGAATGAAATGCAGTATCTGTATGTTCATCGAATACTCATCGAGTATGCTATACAGTATATGAATACGGAAAAAACGAAAAAAGGAAAAGAAGCCTGTTTCCGATTTCTGGAAGATTATAATTCTCGTTTAGGCAAAAAGTAATTTTTCTGTAAAAAAAAACAAAACAAGTTATTCAAGAGAAGACACAGACAGACAGACGTGTCTCTTTCTCTTTATTTATGAAAATTCATCTTTGAAATCAGTTTTTAGTATTCAAAGTTGAGAAGCAGCAATGACTGGCTGCCAACAACTTTGAATTGAAAATGGCATTCATTGCCAGTTTCAATACGAAACAAATGATTTCAGTCAGATGTTCCAATAATCAAATCTATATTCTATTGTGACAGTACTTGCCATATTCAAGGTTTTATTTTTTGAAACCGAAAATAGTCTGCGACAGAGACTTTACAGAGATGTATGTTTCCCCCTCACGCACTCTCTGTCTCTCTCTCTCTCTCTCTCTCACTCTTCAATTGCTTCATAGTTTCTCTTTTTACCTCTCTTGTTGGACTGTACTGTAATTATCTCTCTAGCTATCATGATATTCGTTGAAACACCACAATGAGAGGTAGAGAGGGCAGAAACTGAAGATTGAATCTGAGTGGATCATAGCCATGTTCATCTCTTGTGTACATAACACTTTCCTTTGAAAGATTTATTTAAAACAGAAGTCTAAGCATGAACTGATTTTACATGTTTTCATATGTTTGCCTTCGTTCATCAGGTTTTAATAAAAAATTTAAAAATTAATTTGTGTTCTTTCATTCTACCGTATCATCATGATCATCATCATGATCACCGTCATCGCCTTCGTTGAGAATCAAACATACAATATATGCAAATGGTTTAATAAATATTAATTAATTAAATAATTATTAAATGAGTTGAAACATTAGCTTCTTCAACGTGTTGACGTTGTAGTTGTCTCTTCTTCAGCCTTTGTCTTCTCTCCGTCGTCCTTCTTCATTGGACGATCTTTGTGAATTCGATAACCGTTGGAATATCCTCCACGAGAGGATCCATATCCCTCCGTACCAGAGTTATACATATTATTATAATAGTTATTTGGGTTTGATGAAGCAGATGCTTGATATCCGTTATTACCAGTGTACTGACTGTTTCCATCAGAGTTGTAGGAGTTTCCGTAGTTACCAGAGTTATCGTATGTGCCATAACCAGATGATCCGTAATCTGGTGAATTACCGTAGCCACCGTTTGATGTTTGAGATGGCTGACTGTCAGTATTGGACCAGCCATTATTACTTCCATAATTTGGTGTGTTGCCAAATGAGGCTTGGGCCTGTTCATTACCATATCCTTGATTATTGTTGGAGTTACTGTAATCAGTTCCGTAGTTAGAAGAAGCTGGTAATCCATATTCTTGTCCATAGTTGTTGGATAAGTTATCATTTCCATAGTTTGTTTGAGGTGAGCCATAGTTGGCTATGTTATCTCCATAGTTTGAACCATAACTAGTTTGAGCATTAGGGTACTGAGTTTGTTGTCCATAGTCGGTTCCTTGACCAGCGCTTGCAACTGTTCCGTAACCGGAGAAACCTCCCCCGCTAGTAGGTTGATAGCCGTTTGCGTATCCATCTCCAGAGTTGTACCCAGAGTTGGGTGAGCCATAGTTATCGCCTCCACTATTATAACCGCTGTCTGGTGATCCATAGTTGTTGTATCCATCTCCTCCGTTGTATCCGTTGTTATAATCTCCGTTGTTTCCTTGTCCATATCCGTATCCATCTTCTCCATTGTTACCATATCCATAGTTATTTTCGGGTTGGTTACCATAACCATAGTTTCCCGAATCAGGTTGGTTACCGTAACCGTATGAACCGGCATCTGGCTGATTACCGTACCCATACCCTGTGGTGTCCGGCTGATTACCGTATCCATAGCCAGATGCATCAGGCTGCGAACCATAACCATAATTAGTGTCATCGGGTTGGTTCCCATATCCGTATCCTCCGGCTTCACCCTGATTTCCGTAGCCGTATCCAGATGCGTCTGGTTGATTACCATAGCCATAACCAGAGTTGTCAGGCTGGTTTCCATAACCATAATTGGCAGTATCAGGCTGATTCCCATACCCATAATCTCCTCCTCCATTCTCATATCCATTATTTCCATAACGGTTTCCATAATCTGATTGAAGATAAAAGAACTATTCATCAAGGCAGTGCTCACTTACCACTTCCATAATTCATCCCATATCCACTGGGCTGACTAGGTGTGATGATACCGCTTGAGCCGCCTTGGGAATAACCACCAAATCCCATTGGTGCAGACTGTTTGGCATCTGTTGATGATCCGATCATGTAAGGATCTCCAGAATTTGAAGAGCCGACTCCAGCTCTATTCATCGTAGCTTGTCCTTTCATGCTATCAACACTACCTGAGAAAAAAACATTTGGAAACGTTGAAATAGATATACTCACCATAACTTCCGAAAGTATTTCTTCCAAGTCCTTTTCCAGATTTAGTCATGGCTCCGAGGTAGCTGTTGCTTGGGCTTATTTGGGATTCTGGCACTCCTTTGTAACCACTGAATTTGAAATTATGAGATTCCGGATGAACATCTTTAGATCACCTAGCATATGGATTACCAGTGTATGTATGACTATCCACTTCCACAAGATAAGTTGCTCCAAACGAACTACCATATCCACCGCGCAACTTTGAACTGAGTGGGCCTTAAAAATAAAAAGAAATTGTATAATTATAACTTGCTTGAAATAATAGATGAAAAGTGAAAAGAAGAAGATTGTTAGATAGATAGATACTTCGTGATCTAACTCACTTCCGATACTCTTTTCATGATTCAACGAGTTAACCAACTTACGGATGTCTTCTTTGGTTTCCGCCTCCTCCTGAAATGATCAAACTGATTCAAGAAATTGCAAACAGTATTTTTGCAAGAAAATTTGAATATCTTATTTATAATTTGGTTCCAAAAGTTCGCCAGAAATGATTCAAGACTCGATTTTAGATAAACGCAACCGCTCATCGCGTCTTCATAAATCAAAATGAAGATTTGTTGAGAAAGTTGCGTCTAGAATATTCAACGTGGATATTTGCATAAACAAAGGCAATGAGGAGAATTTTTGTATCTTTCATATTTCGGCACTATTCACCTCAGCTCGGCTTTTTCTTTTCTCGGCTTTTATCTTAGCAATGGCTGGGAATGTAATGAGGGCTCCTTGATTATACGCAACTGGACTACGTTGCGCATCTGTAACATAAGACATCAATATAACAGTTTAATTTAATGCGTTTTTTCCATATTTAAAGATATTAAATATAAATAACAGACCTTTAACTGATTCTAGTATTGAAGACTTGTTTCCGGGCGGTCGATCTTCTTCAGGAATTTCAGATGTATCCTGAGTTTTCTGTGCGGTCGCGAGGACGAACAGATACAATAAGTATTGAAACTTCATGTGTAACTACTGTAATGAGTAGAGTATGTAAGATGGGAATGAATGAAACAAGGAACGCTTGAAAAATGAATGGAGAACGATGAAATCTCGAAACAGACGGTGTTTTGTCTTTAAATATCCACACACCTCACACATGTCAAATTAGAAGTCTGATTAAACAAACATGAACACAAAATAGAAAACACACACACAGTTTTCCCGTTTGCCTTCTGAAGTTAACTGTCAAATATGAAAAAAGATGCTTATTTATCTTGGCGGAGAGAACATTCAAATATTTCTTAAAATTATATGAGAAATTCATCGCTGACTCAGTTTCAGACACACCAACGATCGAGAAATGGGAAACAAATCAAATGGGAGAAGGTGAGATGACTTTCTCTGGTCATTTCTCTCTCTCACTCTCTCACCATCTCTCTCTATCATTCGTCTTTTGCGTTCTGTTTTTTTAATGCCTATCCCTCTCTCATTTGTTGATGAAACTCCAGATAGCCTCTGGCGATAACAGTCAAATATTAATGACCAGTTCAGCTTTTGCTCTCCAGAAATTTCGGCTTCATCAACAGTGTCAATGACCAGATACACAGGAAAATCCTGATAGACAGGAAAAGCAGTCGGAGCAAAAAAAGCTGTTGAACTGTGATTAAATCAAATATCAGAATGAATTATCTTCCTGTTTTTAAGTCTGAAAGAATATTATGTGAGATAGAGCTTGAAGAACAAAGATTACAGTGACTGTTTGCTCAAAGAATAGTTTATAGATGATAAATGATACATTTTTTATTCATCTCCTACCATATTTGTCGTGAGAGAGATATTATATGCGATCGAAGTACTTCCAACATCTTCAACTGTTTGCTCTCATCTTCCCACTCTGATTTTGAATGCTTTTATCTATATAATTATGCCACCGAATTAGAAATCTCTTGATATGCATTTGTATTGAGAGGATAAAAAAAAATATTTTTTTTTAAAAAAGTTTATTTTTCTTAGAAACACTGTGAAAGCACATGGAAGCTGTTGCAATGATGATCTTCCGCTACATTGCGTTGGAGATCAGTTTGGCACGTCAGTCGTTTTTTTCTGCTTTTACGTACTTTGCCACATGAAGGAGAGAAAAAAAAAGGAGGAAAAAACAGTCTCCCATATTCGAATGAGATCGGAAACATTTAAATGAGATCGAACGACATCATTTGATGTGACATTCAGCAAAAAATAAATTTGTAAGTACACGGAAAGGCCACAATGAGAAGGCAGAGAGGAAGTACGAGATTCGATGGAATATAAAACCACACAGAGAGAGAGAATAGTCAAAAAAAGCAAATACTAAGAGAGAGCAAAAGAGAGGAAGAGAGAGAATCTCTTAAAGCTCAAAAGTTACTCAGAGTCAGAATAACAAGCAAAATAATTAGCTTTTCCTGTAAGTTTCCAAAGTTTCTTCTTGATCACATATTTCAAACCATCCATTCCGAAGAAGTCTGCTTCACGCTAAGTAGTTAACAGATATGATGAGAAAACATGTGGTTGTAAGCATACCATGAGATCCAATAGGAATGGCTGATTATCAGGCAGACTTGTCTTTCTTCCATTTCTTAAGTATTGTAAGATCTATAAGATGCAGTAACTGCTTCATTTAATCTTCAATAAAGTATTTACGTGACGAAATAGCTGACCATCTCGGTCAATATCCATTCGATACTTTATATGATTAGGAGAGGAATCCCAATGAACACACGAAACCTTGAAAAAGTAAGAAAACAACATGATGAAGCTGTATCTCTCTCTCCCTCTATCCAAACCTTTATCATGAATTCGGAGGCCTTTACGACTCGTTCACGAAAATAGAGGCCGTTATTCTCAAACGTCAGAAGAGTTCGTAGTTGAATGGGATAAATCTAAGATATGGTATATAGCTCAAGCATACATATGCATATGTATTAGATACAAACCTCTCCACCAACAAATATATTAATCCATTCCTTGTCTGACTTCAGGATGACTGGATTGGGATCCATGAGAGATTCTGAAATATCCGAATGAACTGTCGTGGATTGGAAAGAACTACGAGAGAGCTGCTGTTGCAAGCCAACCAAATGCAAAAACATCTAATGAAATATTTTATTTTATGGGAGGAAATGAGAGGGGGGGGGGAGAGAAACAAAAAAAATAAATATTTTGTTTCTTTTTGAATCTTAGAGGCGAAAGTATGGGATGTGTTGAATGTCTGTGTGTGTATGGCGAATAATTCAATTTCTTTATTAGGCAAATGGATAGGCTATTTGGGTTGGATGAAGAAAAGACACACACACACAGACAAAAAAAAAAGATTAAAAAGTAAAGAGGGAAAACGAGAGAGAGAGAGGGAGGGAGATAGGGAGAGAGAGAGGGAATTGGAGAAGGAATAAGGAGGGAAGAAAGAGAGAGAGAATGGGGAAAACAGACATAGAGAGAGTTCTGAGATAGTTCGTCTGATAGTCTCAGAGAGAAGTAAGTAAGAGTTGAAAAGCCAGACAGCAATTTGCAAATGGGAAAAGCTTAAAAAAATTTTTTTTTTCTTTCCATGCGAACGGAGAGGATTGTGTGGATGGAAAGTAATTCATGGAATTAAACGACGAGACATTATAAGTTCAAAGAAGGACTATGTGTGTACTTGAGAAAGGAGGGGGGAGAGGGGGTGAATAAATAAAAAGGTAAAAGTTGCTGCAAAATAGAATTTTCTGCCATTTATGGTAATGATGATGGTAAATGAATATAAGAAGCATGAATAGATGAAACTTGCAATAGAATACAGATAGAGAGCAACTAAGCGATCTATGGAGAAAGCAATGATGGGAGTAAGATAGGGAAAGACAAAGAGATAGATTGCAAGAGACTTCAAATGAGTCAAAAAAAAGGATGAGGAAAGTTAAGTTGACGAGCTTGTTTAGAGGCTGTTGTTTCAAATTTTTTTTTATCCATTTTTAGTAGTTTTTTGTGTTTTCTCTGCTCATTCTGTCATTTGGTCGTTGTGTCTCTGTCTTCTGTCGGAATGTTTGAAGATGAACAAAAGAAGAAAAGACGCCTGAGGCAAGTAGTTATTCCATTGAATTGACATCTATCTTTGGACAAGCAATGTGTTTACTTGATAATTATTAATATACAAAAGCTTATGAAATAAGGAAATGAATTTGCAACAAGAAGGAGATACACACATGCACACACATGCACACATGCACATGTTAGGAGTAAGCTGTGTACCGAAGATACATGCAGAAGAAGATGCAGAAAGTAGAATGCAAAAGGAATGGGGGTGGCTGATTAGGAAAAAGCTTCTCCAGAAAGAAGTATATCATGTTTGCTTCTCTCTCCTTCTCTCTATTAGTCTCTGTAACGAGAAAAACGAACGAACAAACGAGGGATGAGATAGAGAGAGAGAGAGAGACTGCAATGGAGGGAAATAAAAATGAATTTTTTTCTTTTATTTTCATTTTTTTTCAAACTTTTTCCTACTTTTTTACTCAACAAACAGCCGATACTGAGTAAGAATTTCAAAGACAAACGCTCATTTTTCTATAAAAGTCAATTCGCCATCTCTTGACGGGTCTTGTCAGACATTCCTCTTCTGCCCATAAGCTTAAAGCCCATACACGCATCATGACCATAAAAAGCAATGAAATATATGAATTTCTATCATTTTCCAAGCTCAGACTCTCAACAAGACGGGATAAAAGAGAGATACAGAGATATATAGAGAGAGAGAGAGATGAAGAAGAGCTGAAAGAGAAATGAAAATTCGTTTTTTTTCCTTTTACAACGTTGCTCTTCTTCTTCATCACATCGCTGTGTCGTTGTCTTCGCTTGACACACCAACAATAATAATAATTCGTTTTAATATGGAAAATAGAATAATGGAATTGCTTCTATACAAAGTAAGATCAGAAACACAATTTTCATTTTCATTTTCTATGTCTTCGGTACTTCTGATTCTTTCCTTTGTGTTTGGAAATGCGCAAGACAAACCATTTCCTGTATGTGAGAAGAGGGAATGGGGGGGGGGGGGATGAGGAGAAGAGCATGAACGAACTGTCTTTCATGTTCCATCTCTCTGATTAAGCTCATTGATAGTTTTGTATTTCATTTTTTTTTGTATTTTTCTTTGTTTATTCATAAAAATGAAAATATTGAGGCATTTCTTGCATGTTCTCATCTGATTAACACAATCATATGATAACTAAGCGTTGTGAATCATTCGTTTTCCTCTTCAGCAAGGCCCCTCTTGTTCCGTTCCTCAACCATTTCATCCATTTTATTCTTTTTTTTTGTGTTCAAAAACTTATTTGAATCTCCTTTTGAATCTCCCTCTCTCTATCTCTCTCTGACTGTTCTCTCTTCCTCTCTCTTCCAGAATACTTTTACCTCTGAATGTTTACTGCTTCTTCTATAGTTCTTTCCATCTTTCAATTTCTTTTACTTTTAATTATTTTCAGCTATTATGACTGACGATATTGCTGATGTTTTTCATTTTTATGATAATAAAGGAGACAAACGAATTTCAGCTTCACAAGTACGTTCAGATCTTTTATTGTTTTGAAAGTTCCTATCAACTTACGTGTGATTAATGACGTAAAATCATCTGAACTACTCCACGTGCGTCTCGTCACAACCATTTACTCACGTGGAAATTGAACCTTGAAGATTCATTTGATTTTATCAGAGTCGCATGAAACGGTTGTGCTGTCCTTCTTATCTCTCATACTCCCTCATTCCCTCACTTACTCTCTCTATCTCATCTGTTTTCATTGTTTTTTGTGAGTGTGTGTTTCACCTCTCTGTACTCACTCTCACTTTTCTATTATTTTTGATTTGAAGATTCCCATATGTCTTCGTTCTTTGGAATTGAAACCGACGGAAGCCATGATTGAGCAATTAACAGTTGCATGGAAAGATAAACCAGGTGAAAACAGCGTCACAATCACGAGAGTTTATAATAATAGTTATCAGAAAGCAGAATAACAATGGAAGAATTCATTCCAATCTATAATGATCTTCGTGATAAGTGTGGCCAATCAACATCCTCTGAAACGCTGACGGTAATGCAATGAAGTAAATAATAATAAATAATATATTTTTTCTCAATTTCCGTAGAATTTGCTTTCGTTATATGATCGTGACAGTACGGGAAGCATTACGTTAGCTGATTTATCGCTTATGCTCCAAAACACAGGTGAGTAATCGCATGATAGATAGACGCCTGAAGCTGCTTATACTTGTGTCGTATGTTGTTGCAGGTGAAAAGATGAGTTCTGCTGACGTCGACGATATACTCTCTGGACTGGATATGTCAGAAGGCAAAATAGCTATAAGCGATATCGTTCGTCTACTTGTTTCAGTATGAATGTGTCAAAGAGCTTGTGAAAATGAATATTTTTATTATTTATATACATATGGTTTGGTATGTCGTTGACTATATAACATCGTGTCTTCAACTTCTATCTCTCTCTCTCTCTCAGCTCTTTTCTCTTTCTCTTTCTCTCTCTCTTCAAGTTCTTCCTCTTTATACATTCAATGATGTTTTTTTGTTTCATAAAGAGACAACGAATGAGAGAATGAGAGAGAGGGAGGGAGGTAGAGAGAGAGAGACACATGAAGTTGAAAAGATAAATGACCGTAAATGAGTAGTATGAGGAGTAACAATGCTCGCAATTCGTATAACATAACTGATGAAATATTTAAATGATTGATTTTGATTATCACACTTGACGACTTGTGTATAGGGCATTCAGATGAGGTTTGTAAATGGATACATCTATCTCGTAATGACATATTGTATATTGGCAATGACATTATAACAATAATAATAATAAAAAAAGTAAAAATGAATGGAAAAAGAGGAGAAGAAGAAGAAGAATCGAGAATATGAAGAAGTAGCTTTGTTGAAAGGCGGAATATGGTATCTTCGCCTATGGTAAGGTACATACAAATGGCTATATACAAGCATTACTCCTCTCTCTCTCTCCTCTCAACCAACAAAACATCAGCCAGACACACATATCCAGCCACACAATCTGTAGATGTTCATGTACGTGTGTGCTTGTTGTTAAAAAAAAAAACTAAAAATACATTTTGTCAGCTGATGGAGAAGACGACAAGAAGGAATATGGAAAAGAAAATTCTGTTTCTTCTTCCGTGTTTGATGAAAGACAGCAAATACCAAATATGATCAGAAAAGATGAATTGTAGATGGAAGATGAGGAAAAATGAAAAAAATAAAAAAAAAACGAAAAATGTTAAGATCAAAACGAAAAAAATTTGCATTTTTCGTTAATTCTTTGATGCTTCGAAGCATATTTGACACATACACGCATAGGATATTGCCTGAGGCAATATAAAAATATAAGACAACTGATAAGATGAGAAATAAGAAACAAGAAAATGAACTTGGAAGACACTGTCGGGACGTTTATATAATCTCTCTAAGCTTCACATATCTGAGTATCTTGCTATGACTATCTTTCTTTCATCTTTTTTTTTCTTTGAGGTGAAGAAATGAGAGGAAAAAAAACATTTTTTCTCTCCTTTTCATTCACTTCTCAGCAAGATCTTGTAACTACATGTGTGAAGCTTCTAAAGCTCTATAACGTCACGAAATGGATTTGCGTCGAAATTCATGTTCTTCCTGATCCTCATCCCAGCCATTATCTTTAACCATATGAGCCAATTCAATAATGAATTTTCCTTCTTTGTACTTTTGAGATGATTCAAATGCATGTTCCTAAAATAGAAAAGTATATGCTTCAATGTGATGCTTGCTGCCTTCATTCAGCCATTTTGATAAATTTTTTAAGCTTTTAACTAATTCTCATGAGATATGAGAAGAGAATGAAATCGTTTCGTCGGAACTCTTTCTTCTTCCTCCTCACGTCCTTCTATTTTTCTCTTTTCATGCCTCATACTCTTCCTCAATTTCAAAATTACTCGTAAATTGAGCATGGTCGTTCGATCACAAAGTTCAAAAATCTACCATCTCACCATCTAGCCATCTCTGCATTCTACTGTCATGTGTCTTACCTCCCTCTGTCTGTTCTCTCAATCTCTCTCTCTCTCTCTATCTCTCTCTATCTCATCCATTCTCTCCCAATTATTTTTTTCATTTTTTTAAGAGAAAATATTATTTTATTTGAAAATTAACTGACGTATTTCCATCCAAGAGTAGTTTTACAATTTTCACAATAAATATCAGCAACAGCATGTAATCCAGTAAGTAGTATTCGTTCTTCTGCTGGCCCACAACCGATATTCACGCTTAAAAGATGAAAAATGATTTTATAGGATGGATATATGAAATGCTTTTCTCTTGTTTGAATTAAAATGACGATGATCTTCATCTTCAGACAACATGCCCAAACGCCAATCGAGCACACACTTTCTTCACCTCAATTCATGCTGTCTATGCACGCTCTCCTTCTCTGTCACTCTTTTTTTTCTAATTTTCCCTCTGTATATTTCTTGCTTGAAGAAATGCTCAAAAAGGACAACAGTTTGTAAATGTTTTTTTGCTTCCCTTCCATGTTCCTTTTCCTAGCATACTTCCTCTCTATGTTTCTCTCTCCCTCCCTCCCTATCTCTCATTCCATGGCCATAACCAAAAAATAATAAAGAGAGAAATAAGAAATCCTTACACAGCATTGAAGAGATAAGCTTTTCCTTGACTGCCTTGAAATGACTAAAAATAAATATTAAAGAGTATTTGAGAAGAAGAATTGATCTTACTTTTGAAATTAAATCGCTATGACTGGCCAAATTGGCTCGACAATGAACACAACTATAGCAACGATCTCCAGCTGGTAAATAGTGCTGAAATTGCTCCGTTTTGAGTTCATTTTCTGCTTGAGAGAGAGATAGAGAGAGAGTAAGAGAGAGCGATGGACTGAGAATCGAGAAAAAACTTCTTTTTCTCTTCTTTTCCTCCCATTTTTTTCATAATTTCTTGTGTTTCATAGCCAATGGCTCTTGAAATGTTGAGAAATTGAAAAAAAAAGTAAAAAAAGAGAGAAAAAAATTTTTTTTATTCCTCAATCTCCTTCTAACAGTCTATTTTTGGGCATTTTTTTCTAATTTTGCCTAAAATTATAAATATTTTAGAGAAGCGGACGGACGGATGGTCAAAATATAAATAAAAAAATATTTTTTTTCGCAATTTCAGTATAAAAAAAAAAATTTTTACAAAATAAAAATTTTAGGAAAAAAAAATTTTTTTAGGCAATTTTTGCTATTTCATTTGGTTAACCTACTTGTAACATTTTGTTTTTGGGTGTTGTGGCTTTATTGTCTTTCTGCGATGTTTCAAGGACTTTCATTCTAGAGAAAAGACGAGGACGGTATTTCGGAGCCAGATCTGCTGAAATAACAATACAAACTTAGATTCTTCATTTTGTGTGTATGAGACAGACAATATAAAAATTAAAAAAAAATTAAATGAAAGGGAGACGATCGTCAAACAAGAGGCTTAATGGGTTCACTGAGAATAAGAAGAGATAAAACAAAATTAATTAAATTGTGACTAAAGAAGGAGACAGAGAGAGAGACGTAGAGAGAGATAGCGAGAGAGAGAGGGTTTTTGAAAAGCGGGGGGGGGGAGAGAAGAAGAAAAAAAATCAAAAATTCTTAATGTAATAGTAGACAAAATATTTAAGTGAAAAACACATTTAACGTCATCATGGAAGCAGGGAGATAGATGGAAAGAGAAGGAGACATACACAGAGAGAGAGTAAGCATGAAGAAGCTGAAGAAGCTGACAGAAAGAGAAGGAGGGAAAGAAGGTTGAAGAAGGAAGAGTGGGAGGCAGAAATTCTATGAAAATAAGTTGATGTTGTGTTTTTTGAACGTCGACGTCGACGACAGAAATGTAGAAAAACCTCATTTTTTTGATAAAAATCTTGAATGATGACGAGAATGGAGGAAGCGACGAAATAAATTGTCTTCCTTAATAAAAAAATAAAATAAAGAAGATGAAAAAAACGTTCGTCACTGGTGGGCAGATGTTCGCTTCAGAAGGTCATGTTTAGCTACCCTTCTAAGAACATCAGATTGTCTTTTACAAATGCCCTTACATATTGATTTTGGAATATTAAAATGATAAAAAAAAGTGTCAATTTCAATAAAATGATGCCGATGGATGGATGGTTGGATGGTTGGGGCTGGGGCAATGAAGTGGGGAGGGGGGGAGAAAAGAGTGGGCGCTCATGCTCTCTCTCTCTCTGTATATGTATATATCTCTCTCTATCCCCTTCACTCGAAAGATATTTTTCTTTTTTTGGACAAAAAATATGAAAAAGGATATTCATTAAGGAGAAATTGCCTCCAAAACAGCATTTGATATCAAACGGAAAGTTAGGAAAAACAACATTTGGAAAAACGAAATATCAGATAATTCGCTGATTTGACTGTTCTGAGCTGCTGCGAGTGCTGCATGCGCCTAGCTTGCATGCTGTTGCCAGGAGGAATGGGGCAAGACGACTGAGAGAGAGAGTACAGATAGGTAGAGAAAGGTAGAATTATTGAAATAAAAAAGGAATAAGAATCAAAGAAGGAATGATAATTTGTTAATAAAAATTGGAAATGAATGAGTTAAGCTTTTCTATTTATGCAGCGGTCAAGATGATTGGTGCCACCAGTGGTCTCAAGCAGATGCTGATCAGAAAGCAAAGCTGATAGATGACGTTGTCAGCGAACGAACGCCCTGCCTTTAACGTTTCACATGAGATTTATATATTTTATTTTTGGAGCACAAAAGGGGTGTTGTAACTTAAAAAAATTGCTCAGACAAGGAAAAGTCTACGTTTCTGGAAAAGGACTCTGCACGAGGAACGAATGGTGTAGAATAATGGGTGGAGCTTTCAGTTGAAAGAGAGTGAAAGACAGAAGATAGTCACGGGGAGATGAGAGAGAGAGAGAGAGTAAAAGACAGACAGATATGTATATATAGAGAGAAAGAGAAAAAGTAAGTAGAGAATGAATAATGATGAACAAATTACGAGAGAGTATAGAGATGCAGAAGAGAAGAAAATGGCAAAGAAATAGGAAAGTGAATGCCTAAGGGCATACGTCCTTTGCTTAAACGTTTTGCGATGAGAGAATGTCACGTGTGCTCAAAGTGGAGAGGAGAGCAGCAAAAAAATTGAAGTAAATTAAGAAGTTTTCTGTTTCTTTGTCTGTCTCTGACGAGCGATGTGTGAAAGTGGGAAGAAGAGAAAAAAAGAAGTTATCGCGAAAATTGGAATAAAAATAAAAAAAAAAAGAAGAAAAAAAGAGTTTTGAAGTCTTTCAGTCAGTGCATTAGCATTCAAATTATTTTTTGTTGTCCCTGCTAGAAGAGTGTCACATTGTGAGAGTTTTGATCTCTCGTGATCAGTCATGGAATTGATCGCTATTAGATATTGGGAGAGATGATAAAGAGTATGGGAGGGGAGGAAAGAGGAACAAGAGCACAAATGTTATGATGAAGCTACGAACATGTAGAGATGGAATGAGAAAGAAAGTCAGAGAGGGAATAAGAACCATTTTGAAGATGTACAAGGGCATGCACAGAGAGGGGAAGAACACAGATAGAGAGAGAGAGAGAGCAACTAAGTAAACTTCCATATTTATATGTAAAGAAACATATGATAAAGGAAAAAAAGATAAGAGAAAGATCAGAGATGGCCAAAAAGCGTTTTTCTTTCTCAGTATCTCTCTGTGTGTATCTCTCTCTCTCTCTCTCTTTCTGTGTATGTGTTTCTCTCTCTATTAATCGCTCTCCCTCTCTAACGGAGACTTTTTCCTCTCTCTCTCTCTCTGTCCCTTCTTACAAGTCAAAATTCAATTTTCCAGCTTTTTACGGCTTTCTCTTAATGAAAACAAAAAAAGGGGAAAAAAAGAAAAGGAAAATTAAAAGCAGAAAAAGTGAGAGGAGAAGGGAAAAAGGAGCTTTTCTCAGATAAAAAAATGCTCTTAAGAAGAAAAGTTTTGTGCTCTGTGCGCTCGTCGATAGAAATCTCCTGAGATGATGTTATTCGAGGGCGAGCAAAAGCTCACAAAATGAAGGTCGTTTGTGTGTGTGTGTGTGTGTGTGTGTGTGTGTGTGGTGCATGTGTATGATGGTTGTTGTCTTTCAAACCATCTCTCAGATACTCTACAGAATATTATCATATTTCATGATGTTTGACAAAAACTCTTCTTTTCCTTCCCATTTTTGGATATGGAAAACGGAGGAGAGAGGGGGAGAGGTGGAGAGAGAAACGAAAACTTCCAAGAATTGCAAATTTCAAAGAAGTTTTGTCGCTCTTTTGCGGAAAGTTGTGCCTGAGGATTAATATGTGATAATAGCTTCATACTTTACGAACATCAAATGCCTCATTCTAATCATCTTTTCAACGACGAATTTTGTGGTCTCTCATCTTCTACTTTTGACTGCTTGCCTCTCCTGTCCTCTCTTCATAGGACTCTTCATTCTCTTACTATCTCTCTCTCTATCTCATCGTTGATTAGTCTCTATTCTTCTTTTTGTCTTTTACTCTCTTGAAGGTGTGTAAAGGCTTCTTCTCTTCAGCTTCTTCTTAACTCACATGGAATACATTATCATCACCTATAGTCAAAAGAAAACGAACGAAATGTGAGGGGGAAAGAACAGAATAACCAAAAGCTTACTTCATGGTTTTGCACGTCGAGAAAGCCAACAATTACCATCAACATCTACACAACATTCAGTACAGAAGACCTTTGAGATTGAAATAGCACGTAGTGAAAGGAGAAACGACACATCAATTCTGATGTCCTTGGAATGGACGTCAGAATCGGTTTTTTTCCACACTTGTGCCATTGAAT
The DNA here is from genome assembly GCA_943334845.2 of Auanema sp. JU1783. NCBI lineage: Eukaryota > Metazoa > Nematoda > Chromadorea > Rhabditida > Rhabditidae > Auanema > Auanema sp. JU1783. The sequence continues at coordinate 1,094,478 of CALQYR020007445.1, read as the reverse complement.
CGTCTTCGCAACTTGAGTAGTAGCTTTTCACTCATATATATATATATACTTTAATAAAAAATTATTGCTCTCTAGTCTTCTAGTCACGAAGATGATGATCTTCGTCTTTCTCACCGAAGTTGTGGAAAGTAAGAGGTGAAAGAGATAGAGAGACAGCAGGAGACATGCAGATGTAGAGAGAAAAAAATAAAAAATACTCCAACATGTGGATGAACTTGAGAATTTTTATGTGCAAAAGCTTTTAAAGCATGAAGCTGAAGTACGTAAGGACATATCATGAAGTTGAGATTGAGACAACAACTTTGCCTCATCAAACATCTTATTCCTCTTTTATTAGGCTGATTGTTTAGAAATTTGTTTTCTTTTCTTTGCGGGGCAGTTTTTAATTAAAAATATGTCAGAAAAAACTTTCTTCGATTTGAAATACTATATGAAGGGTGAGAGAGAGAGATAGATAGAGGGAGACGAAATGATGAAGGGGAGAGAAGCAAGAAAAATAAAGGGAGGAAGGTCGGACTGGCTTCTTGGGCTGACTGGACCAAGCTTTGATCTTCAACAGATGATTTTCTTAACAATGCCAAACCAGTTAGTTGTGAAAGAAAAATAGATGATGGAGAAGAATGGGAAGGTGAGGGACAAGTTGAACGATGATGACGTTTGTTGTGCAGGTGGAAAATAAAAAAAAAGAAAAATTTTTTTTTCCATCTGAATTTCAATCGTTATCGTGATGTTGAAGGTAAAGGAAGAATAATGAGATGGACTTACAGAATAATATGAGATATGAAGCAGAAATGAAACAAAAGTTCAGAGAGTAACAGGAAGAGAGAAAAAAAGAGCGAAGAGGATGAGGCGCGAGTGTGTGAAAGTTCAAAAGGAAGGGGGGGGAGATCAGGCGGTGCAAAGTTAGAAATGAGAGGAAGAGCAAATGAGAACATGAGAAAATATGTTTCTAGATGAAGCTTGTCCATATCTTTCTGTCTCTCTGTTACTCTCTCTATGTGCTGATCTACTTTCTGAGTAGTGTAGGGTGAAAGAGAAAATGATATATAATTAGAGAAAAATAGAGAGACAGAGAGAGAGAGACATACTAGTTGAGAAGGAGCAGTTGAAAGAAGAAATAATAATTTTCTATTTATCATATATTCAGTCACATTCTCATTTTTTTTATATTTCCATCCAAAAATATATGAAAATGAGAAAAAGCTTCTTTCCCGAAGTTTTTCTTTCTTCATCAAGTCACTACTAGGCCAGGTAGTGTTCGATCGCTTGCTGATACTCAGTCAATCACGAATAATAATCTCTCATATCTCACATAGAATTTCAAATTAAAAGAAAAACGTGAATCAACAGACTTTGAGATGAAAGCGGAATCATATGATACGGATAAGGAAAGATAAGAGTTTGATCCAAAAATACATTTTCTTTCTATTATTTTCTATAAAGAGCTTTTGGAAGTAAATTAGTTGAGAAGAGAGAAAGAGAGAGAACTATATCTCGTCATGTGTCTCCTCCCCTCTGTTGATCTCATCCTGTCTTAGATAGTTGAATGGAGGTAGAAGAACTAGCAGGGTACAGGGAATGAATATTGAAAGAGATGTTCAGAATAAGTAAAGAAGTGGGAGATAGGTAAAAGGGTAACAGTAGAACAAGTAAGAATGGAAAAACGAAAAAATTGAATATGCAAAGAGAGAGTTTACTTTCCAAGTTTTCAGCTTCTTCCACAAAAGGAGCTCACAGAGAGAGGGAGACGAACTTTCTTAGAAGTAGTCAAAGAGAAAGATGAAGTGAGGAAGAGAGTTCAGACTCTCTGGAAAGACGAAGAAAAAGGAGTCTTCAATAAGCGAGAGAGAGAGTAAGAGAATAATGAATTTTCAAAAAAGCTTCTCATTCATCAAAAACTTGGAATTGCAGAGAACAAAACGAAGAGCAGTTTGAGGTCTTTTTCTACTTTCACTTGCAAAGAAATTGTTTTGTTTTCCGAAAAAAAAATATCATTTCGGGCATCGAATGCAGAAGGACAACGTCTTCAATTCAGATTCATTATCTGTTCGTCTTTCATGTGATCATCGGAAAAGAGAAAATCTTCGGAAAGGGAAGAAGAAAAAAGAAGATGTAGATGAAAGAGAGAAAAGATGAGCAGAGCTTTGCTTGAGAGGAAGAAGCTTGTAAGAGAAGAAGAAAAAGCTAATAGACAGAATAATATAGAGAAAATTTTTAAATATAAATCACAGGAGAGATATTGGGAGAGAGAGGAAGAAGTATATAGAGTATGTAAAGGATAGAGAAGAATATACATACAGAGAGAGAGAGAGAGAGAGAGAGAGAAATACAGAGTTGCTAAGAATTAACAAGAGAATGAACGCACATGAAGAATTGCCAAGTAAGCAATCGGATAGAACTGAGAGAACAGGTAATTCTGTTGCCAAATGACAATTTTTGAATTAATTTTTTTCGTTTTTTTCTTCTTTTCAGTCTCCTTCTTATTCAACTCGAATATAAACAAGGATATTTTTTTTTGTTTTAAAGCACTCGAACTGCCATGTTTTTGGTTGCAGCTTTGGGCCAATTAACAAAAATATTGTGAAAAGAGAGAAATTTGTTTGAAAGAAAGGTGAAAACTTGAAATTCGCAAAAAATGGTCAGCTGAGACATGAAGCAGTCGTGAAGGAGATAATGCGGAAATGAGTGAGATGATAATGAGCAGTTAACACACACCTACACAGCTTATTAAAAGTAACTCAGCCGAGATACGCCGAAAGAAAATACTAGTCCTATCAACAGACAGTTGATCGGAACGCTGTAGAAGAACAACTTGAAGTAATTTTAATATAAGGACTGATTGAGAGAGAGAGAGAGGGAGAGAAAAGGGTTAGATATGCCCATCTTGGTTGAAGCCCGAAAACAAAGTCGAAAATCGATAGCTTGTTGAAGAAATTGAAAGAGATAGAGAAGTGAGGAAAGGGTGTAGAAATATATAAAGAGAGAGTGAGATGGAAGAGAAAGGAAATAATAAAGAGAGAGAGAGAGATGCAATAAGAAGAGAAAGTTGAAGAAATAAAGTAAGTACAGCATATTCTCCAATTATGTATGTGACTACAAGGAAAATACCTGAAAAGAAGAAATGCCAGTGATCGAGAGTTAGATGGAGAGAGAGAGAGAGAGAGAATGAAGGAGTAAGAGAAAACGATCGAAGATGAGGAATTGGAGGGAAAATAAAGAAAAATGCAACCATTCATTGAACACGTCAAATCAGAAAATAACTCTCCAGCCTGGAACATTCACGTAATAGAAGGAGGAAGACTCTGAGTTAGAAGCTCACGTGAAACTCACGTCATATGCAAATGAGAGAAAATAGATTTTGTGTGAGTTAGAGTGTATGGGTGTGTGTGTGTTAAAAAATGAAAAATAAAATAATATTGTATTGCAAAAAAAAAAAAGCCGAAAAAGATTCAATTTTGGAAGCTCAAAATGGGTAAAGCTGACGGAGTTCAAAAGCAAAAAAGAATGCTTTGTGAGCTAGCTGGCTGAATGCAGAAAAAGGTCAAATGAGAAATGGTGAAAGAATAGACAACTCAACGTTCTGTAGCTAGCCTCCTCATGATGAAGCGGAAGTTGATGTTGTAGAGGGTAACATCAGCATCATATCAGATGATTTTTTCTTCTTGTGACCTTCATTTATGACAAAATTGAACTTTAATATTGGACACGTTTGTGAAAACACAATTTTCATTCTCAACCACCACATACACACACACACACACAGCTATGTAGAAATTGGAATATGTTGGGAAAAAGAAAGGAAGAAAAAAAAAAGGTTTTTTTCATATATTTTATATGAAATATGTATTTTTTACTTTCAACAAGAGGAAGGCCCGTCGTTTCTCACGTGGTTCGAACGTTTTACTAATGATGTACCCTTGTGTGGGTATGTATGACGACAATAACAAGAAGATAACTTAAAAGAAAGAGATAGAAAAGGAGGCAAAACGGCCGTAAACGTGATAGATAGATAGAGAGAGAGATGAGAAAGAAGTAAGGCAAGAGGAAGAGACTAGAGGATTGCCAATGAATGAGATCAAATGGCTAGAGGCATGAGGGCAAATAATTTTAAAAATAAAACTAGTCAGAAAATAGAAAGCGATCGAAAGAACTTGAAACTCAAAACCTTAATTTATCCTTTTTCGGTTATTTTTTGAAATAAAAATATATTTTTTAATACCTTTTATTGGCCAATTATGTATTTGAAATCTTTTTTTTTTTAATATCATATGATTGAAATGAACTTAGAATGTCTCGTGACTATAGAATGTCATGAGAGAAACAGGATTAACTCGATGAAGTTCAATCATCTTTGAAACAAAGTCGTTTAGCTCGTGCAACATACAAATATGGATTTGATTTAAAATATGAAATGGAAGACGAAAAATGACAAAGTTGGCATTGGTAAGCAAAGAAATGACATAAGAACGAGAGAGAGAGAGAGAGAATGAATGAATGAAATAGAGAAAGAGTTAGATGTAGAAGAGGGTTGCAAGAGATGTATACATGAAGAGAGGAAAAGATAACAACAAGAACAAAAAACGCCTAAGGGCAATGAAGACGGAGAAGTCCAAAAAAGGAAGAAAAAGCTAGAGGAATGTGAAAGAGAAAATGAAAGAGACAAGTAGATTTCATCTTGATTAGCAATGTTTGAACATCTAGCTGATGAGTTACAGCTGTAAAGGCAAAGTAGTAAAGGAAGAAGAGGAAGAAGGAAGGCAAAGAGTGTGAGAAGAGAGAGTTTGTTTGAGAAGATGAAGAAGTAGGAAACCTGTTGAATAACAGATAATAGAGAGTAAAAAAAATAAATTTTAAAAGCCATCTGGGAAAAGCGAAAAGAAGAAATACTAAATGGAATTGATATAATCAGCTGAATACAAAAAAAATATTTTTCTGATTGAAATGATCAGTTAACTATATGTACATAATAAATAAGTTTTGATATGACAAAGAGAAAAAATATGTTTTTTTTTTAACTTACTAAACCCTCTAAGCGCTTTGACTAACTGGATGGGTGCAAGCAACACTTAACTATATCATATAGTATACATTATATTCTGTCTGTTATGATTGTATGAGAGTGTCTGGTGTGAGTATATGTGTGTCTGTGTGTACCACGTCAACCTTTTTCACTTCTGCTCTATTAAATAGAGAGAAGAAAAAAAAATAAAAATAGTTGCTCAAATTGAAGATTAGTTAGCGACAAAAACTGCTTTCATAGCTTCCTGAGACTAGATTCTCAGAATTCTGAGAAAAAAAAATATATTTTACCTTTACTCTCTTAAAGTTCTTCACTCTATCGTTAGTTCTCTCTAATGCTCTGTTTCTTGTTCCGTTCTAACCTCTGTCTATTTCGTTCTCAATTCTCTTTCTTTGACCGAAGAATATCAGAGTCTGAACCTGTTAACGAAGATTCGTGTCGAACATCTGGCTAACTTTCAGTTTTAACAGCCTCTTCCGGCTATGCTACTATCAACTCAACGAACCATCCGGTCAGTGGTTCCCACAGGAGTTGACGACGAACACCGCGAGACCACGACAGATTAAAAAAAACAGAGAGTGGTGGGAGAGAAAAGAAAAAAATAGATGATTGTGGTTCATATTACTGAGAGGGAGAGAGAGAAGAAGAAAAAAAAACAACAACAAGACGGAAGAGAGAACGGAAAAAGAGAAGGAAGGTTGAAAGGGAACATAAAAAATGATCCACAGACACATACAGAGAAAAGACGGATTCGGAGAGATGGAATGAGCCGAGACGAGAGAAATAGAAAGAGAAGGAGGGAAGTACGCAAAAAATGAAGAGACGGCAGTAAAGTCAGAGACTAAAGTCGAGTAGCCAAATGGGAAAATAGATGGCTACGAGATTTTTAGTTTTTCTGAATCATCTTCACATATATATATATATATATATGTATATAGTTACATACATATATAAGGCTGAAAAGTTGTAATCTTTGGTTCATTTCAATGTTAAAAGTCTATAAAAGGTCATTTATAAAGCTTTTAATCGTCTGAGGGTAAAGTGGTTTTAGAAACGTTCATTTCGGACATGCAAAATGAAGAGAAGAAGAAAAAAATTATCCGCTAAATAAGAATGAACAGAAAATATTTCTAAGAAGGAAAATGGGATAAAGAGGGAGGAAAGAAGACGACGACCAAGTGAGAGGGAATGAGGAAAAGGTTTGTTGACGATAAAAGATGGAAATACGAGAACGAAGGGTCAAGCTGGATTGAGAGAGAGAAAAAGGAACAAGTCAAATGGAAAATCCGAAGTTTAGCGAGAGAAAATCTAAATATTTTGATAAACAACAGCATTCAAATGTTTTCATTTTTGTTATAACGTAAAGAGTAGAAGCATTGAGAGAGAGAGACAGAGAGAAACAAGAAGAGATGGAAGCAAGAGTGAAAGAGAGAGAGACAAGTTGCCCTAAAACGATAGTTGCTAACAGAGGAAATGGTTCCGGCTGATCAAATCATAAGCACTGCTATTTGATCTGATCATTTGGACCGCCGAATTGCTATTTTTTGTTCCAAAAATAAATATCCATAAAGAGAGAGGAAGGGTGGTGATTCAAGAAAGATATGTCAGCTGTTATGAATTCTTTAACAATAACGAGAAACAGTGAAGAGGACTAGGACGGTAGAGAAACAGAAAGAGAGAGGGAGGGAGGGAGGGAGAGAGGGAGAGTGAGAGGGAGAGTTAGGCAGATGGATGAATTTCATTTTTTTCAAATTTGGTCATTTTCTTTGTGAAAACACATTTCGACCATCGAAATAACTTGAAAACATGGCGTAAAATACAATGATGACCGACTTCTACTCTCAAGTCAACTATTCTATAAAACAAAATTTGTCAGAAAAAAAAAGAAAAAAAACTGGATTGTATGTACGAACTTGTGCATGATGAATGATAGAGAGTTGATTCAGATTAGGAAGCTTCAAAGCAATATTGCTTCCTTGTAGCGATGGCCTTAATTTGAATTTGAGTTTTCCACGTGATTGTCACGTAAGCTATCTTATTTGAAGTTTGAGAGATGCAGAAAGCGGTTGATCATGATTTATTTTTTGTGTTGTTTTGCAGTCAGTTAGAGAGAGAGAGAGAGATAGTGAGAGAGGAATAACATAAGGAGAGATGATGGAGTCAAAAAAAGTCTTTTTTTTTCTTTCATTTTTTAAAGAATAGAAGCTATGATGAGGGGAGGCAAAGAAATCTTTTTAGAAAATATGCAAATTTCATGAAATATAGAATAAAAATATATTTTTTTCTTCTCTTTATTATTGTATAAAAGCGAATACTTGTCGTTGTATCTCTCTTCCTTTTTATTCTGAAACGATATGAAGCCTCAAATCTCAAAACAGACATTCGAGCTTGTGCAGTTCAACGCTTTTTCTTGAATACACAGAATTCATAGAGTGTAAACAGCGTACACACAATGTATTCCTGAAGCTTTTTCTTTTGGCAAATAACGAAAGAAATGACCAGAATAAGAGGGAGATAAACATATAGTTATCGAGAGAAAGAGAGAGGAGAACAAGATGGAAGAAATTTATAGAGAGAGAGAGAGAGAATGAAAGAGTGGAAAAGAGAGATGAGATGAGGATGAAAAGAGAATGCACAACTTCAAAGAGTATGCTAATAAAGGAGGTTGATGGGAAAAAAGAAAAAATGGAGAAAGATGAGGAAGAAGAGATGAAGTTGGCAACTCGGACGTTTTCTATACGAATATGTTAATTATTATTGTTTTTGTAGAACTTTCTTTTGAAAAAAAAAGAAAAAGAAGAAGTTTTATTTCTTGGAGTCTCGTCCGAAGATTTCAACTCACAGAGAATGAGTGAAGACTGGAAGAGAAAGAGAGAGAGAGAGAGGAAGTAAGTGGAGAGTATTTCAGAATAAAAAGAGCAAAAAAGAAAGAAGTAAATTTGGTTTTGTATCGAAAGCAATTTCTGGTTGAGCCACAAGTGATTTTATTGAAAATGGCACAAGTTGTTTGTACAATCGGGAAAGATGGCAGATTCTCTTTCAGCACATATTTCCTCCCTTAAACAGACTGTTTTTGTAGTCGCAGCACCCATAGGGTACATTAATATTTATTGGAAAAAATAAAATTGTTAACAAAGAAAAAATTTCATTTTAAGCTGCAAGATTATTGACACTGATAGTTCGGATGTACTTCGATGAGTATATAGTTAGTGAGAAATGCGCACTAACTATACTCACGGTGTATATGGGAATATTTTTTTTATTTTGATAAAATCAATTGTGTAAAATAAAGGAATGGACTCATGAATGTTAAGTAGGTTTGAGAAACGTACCCCATATCAGTTTGAGGATTCTCCATAGATTGTCCGAAAAGAGCATCTCGGCTTGTGCACAGATTGATAGGTATCGATCAGATGAAACGCTTAAGCTTCAATCAAATTGACAAATAAAAATTAAATAAAACAGAAAAAAGGGTTTTTTTTAAGTTTTATCTCGCTCTAGTTCTTTGGAATAAAAAAAAGAAACGTCTGATGGAGCAAGGTCATGTGCTTCTATGTGAAGAGAGAAAAAAGGAATAGAAAAGTACCAAAATCTATATGAGACAGCCGAACCACGAGAGAAACGTTTGAGACTCACAGATAATGAGAGAATAAGAAAAATATAATATATGAGAATGATAGTTAAGCGAAGAGAGCATAAGAAATGCGAATGACATTGTCCTCTCTGTTGTTCTTCGTGTGTCAGCTGAGAAAATGCATAAAAAAAAAGTTTTTCACAAAATAGCACTAACAATTTGGAGAGAGAACTCAAGAGAGAACGGAACCATCGCTGAAGTAAGAAAGAGAAGGGACAGCAGCAACGATGACGGCCGATGTTTTATTCAAAATGAACGAACAACGATGATTTTGACGTTGAAAACGACTGGACAACCAAGTTCATTGAGGAAGGAAATAGTGACTGGATTCATTCAATGAAAATGAGTACATTGAACGAGAAGATTGACTTAGAAAGACACAGAGAGAATGTGAAAGACTTCAGAAGATAGAGAGAGGAAGAGAGATGGATGGAGAGGAAGAGAAACACAGATCAGCTGACCAAACCAAGTCCCCCCCCCCGACGTCTCTCTAACTCTTAACAATTCCAATGCCTAAGATCACCTCTATTCGTGAATTTTCCATCAAAATAGCCGTCAAAGAGAGAGAGGGAAACAGAGAGAGAGGGAAACAGATAAAGAGAGAGAGAGAAGGAGAAGAAACAAAATTATTTTTGAACACGGTTGATGTAATAAAGAATTATTTTTATTGGAAAAAAAGAAAAGTGCAAATGTATAAAGAATTAAATGAAAACGGCAGTTCAGTCGATAAGCATATTGACATAGAAGCTTCTTTAATTGGTCATCCGCATCTTCATTCGCATGCTATTGATCAGATGTAAAACATGAAATATGTAAGAAAGTTATGTTAAAAATACTGAAACGTTAAGGGTAAGAGATGGAACACAATGAGTATAAGAATAGAAGAGAATCTTTCCTTTTTCAACTTCAGAAAAAGAAGAAGAAGAGAGACTTTGAATCTCTTATGATGCGTCTGCGGGTTGTCAGAAATATACTTGGAGAAATGGGTACGGTGCAGGAATTGAATTAGGACTGTCTTTCAGAAAAATGGAAAATGGTTTTCCCGTTCTTATAAATTAAATAATAATTATTAAATGATAGAGTTCAAGTGATTCATTCTGTTGGTTTTAGTTTTGCGAAAGATTATGTCCAATACCTCTTCCACTCTTCACTTCAAGGTTAGCTGCACGTGAACCGTTAGTTCATGTAATCACACGTGACATGATGGCGATACGTCAACGAAAAAAATTTTTTTATTTATTCTTATTTATTTGTTTTGTACAGAACGGCTGATCTTTTCGGTCTCTCTTAAACTGTTCACTACAGTCACCTCACTAACATGTTCACTCTCTCATTCTCTTTCCTCTGGCTGTCACTGTCTTCTCCCACTTTCACTGGTTTACCACTTGAGAGAGACAATCTCGTCGAGCCAATTATGTCATTTCATGCTTTTAAACAATTAAAGTTCTTTTTTTTTCTCAACAAAATGGCTCGAAAAAAACGATCTAAAATTGGTCGAAAAAGAAAGTAATTACGGATAATCTCAAAGCGTTTTCAATCAATCAAGTTCTGATGTGAGGAGTGTGTAGTGTGTTGCTCCTGGCTCATCTTCTTCCACAAATACAGTTTTCTGTGTTTTAAGTCATTTTAATGTCTTCACAAAGCAAAAGTATGTCTTTGCTAGTAATGTTTGTGAACCAGTAGGCTGGTGTTATAAGTTCTTGGATCGTTGTAGGCTTTTCTAATCTCAAATACGTCGTAGAGATGAACCCATTTGTATCTTTTGGTTGATGATAGCTAGCTTTATTCTTTTTCCGATTCTTAACACTCAACAGTAACTTGAAGTATTGTGAGATTGATGGCATTAAGTCAAAGTTTGTATTCCGTCCTGGTTTCTCGGGCTATTGAAGCACGGTTGCTGAAGTCTGTCAGACGTTGTAGTCCTTTGTCTAGAAGGGGCTGGTCGACGGTGGCTGGCGTTTGTCGCAGTTCTACAAGCGAATAGATGTTTCCCTGCGGCTATCAGTTCGAGTCTGGTTTTTAAAGTGTTATCGAACGCAACATCGGTTGTGCGGACGGTTCCAGCCTGCTCCGGGAAGTCACACTCCCTCTGAGGAGATTTTAAATAAACGTAATTTGCTCCAGTTAACGCTATTGGAAAATACGACAATCTCCATAGCCCCAGATCAGATGCTTACCGGAACCTTCTGGAAGTTTCAAAAAATAGCATCTTCATCACAGTTAAGAATGGGTAGGAAAATATTGAGCACAACGGTTATTAGTTTTTCTTCAATGGCATGGCGATTCAAGCAACGGTTTGGAACTTGTCCCATCGAACAACTCGTCTTAGAATGGTTAACTGTCTAGTATTTTACGTTTGTTGTTTTTTTTCTGATATTAGTTACTTAGTTTAGTTAGTTAAGAGGAAAACGAATAAGAGCCAAATAGGGAGTGTTCCCAACTAGTGAACCTGACGACAATAGCGATGTTAATCTCTGAGGAGAAGCATCTCATGCAATTCAGCTGATTTTACAATATCTATGAAGGTATGTGTGAGCTCGTCTACACTCAACTCCCAACGGTCAACTGAAATCGTAGGGAACGGTTTGATTGGTATGAAACAGTCACCAGATGGGAAAAAAAGCAACGAGGAGAGTACTCGAATATGCAGAGTTGTCTTCCACTCTATACGAGATACCGAATAATCGACTTACCCTTGTCAATATTTATATTAATTTAGTTCAAAAGTTAGTTATATGTATTTGAAACACATAAATAATGAATTTTGTCTGAATAAGATAAAAAAACAAAAGAATAGTTAATTTTCAACCAAAGAATTCCGTACTTTGATATCGATCAACCTATTTCTCTCTTACAACTCCTCCCAATTCTAAACCTAAAGTGCAATTATCCTTCTGTCAAACTCTAAACACGTTTGGATAGAAGGACAAGTAGGCTATTTCAACAAGCATTACCTTTTTTATAAAATCTCGTTTCAATTTTATTGTAAATTCTAATGATACTCATTGCTCCAGGAAATGTTCAAATCAAAGTCAAATCAGAGCTGAAAGAGTTCAAAGTCTGATGGTAATTGAAGTAAAAACAGTAGAGAGTTCTGAGAATCAAGAGTTTCAAGCATTTTCAAGAAGAGAAGAGACAGTGAGAATCACAAGAAAATCAAATTCTCATGTCTTAAGAGTTGAAAGATATTGTCTTCAGCACTAATTTCTATTTATTCGTGTTCACCTGCATGGTGATTCCTTCATGGCTGATCATTGCCTACGTATAGGCTAAGATTCACAATTCCTACTTCTTCATCTTTCATCTTTCATCTTATCCGCGAAATGGTAATGCACAGGAACTCCTTGGAATTGAGTAGTTTGCAATGATCTGTTTTGGTCAAGTCAAGCAAGAAGTTCGTCTAAGAATGGTCAAAACTAAAATCTCCAGAAGATTGAAAAATGGGGAATTTTTCCAGTTCTCCGAGAATTCTGAAAAAGCAACACTTTACATACTACTTATGTACTTTACCAGACGAACGTGGTGATAAATTAGATGAAATTATGTAGAGCGTGGATGAAAGACAAGAAGCTCTAATGGTTTTTCATATTCACATCTTCCCATGTGTTTCTTCCAGACACAAAGTGATCTTTATCATCAGCTGAACGAGAATAGGTTCTTTGGATAGATTAAGCTTTCCTGTGTGGGAGCAAAAGCTGAGAAAAAATTATTTCCTCTCATCCATGATTTGTGGAACAAAAATCTCTGAACGAGCGTTCGTTGATTGGAAGCACAGAAACAAAACAAAAAAAAATAATTTCTGAACAACTGAGAGTAAAGAAGGCAGATGAAGAGAGTAAGAGAGAGATGTGGGAATGTTCTGATGACGAGAAGACGAACTGTGCTGCAGCAAGCATTTGGTCTAAGAACGCAAATTTTCAGTTGGAAGAATTTATTTGAAATTGACAAAACAAAATTTTTAGAAATTTTGGGAAAAAGGGGGGGGGGGGGGGGGGGAGAGAGAGTATGGAGAGCAATATGTTAACAGAAATTTCTTAATATAATTCGCATTTCTTCATTCAATTCCTTCCTTTTACATGTGAATGTGTTTCATTTGTCGCTGCTGAAGTGGCATTGTTGCAAAGGCAGACAGAGAGACAAGATGATGAAGATGTAATAGACATTTATCTTTTACAAATTATTTTTTTTTATATTTTATATATATTCATCCCTATGATGTTGAACAGCAGAAGACGTCGCTAGCTTCACATCACCCTCAGCTAATGATCATCTCCATTTCAATAGGAAATGCTATAAATGTTATTTTATTTTCTGTTAGACTCAATCATATATTCTAATTTATCATCCAAAAGCTTTATTTGAATTTAAAAAGTTATTTGAATAATTAATGCTTTTTTAAAATTATTTCCACTAGAAGAAAGATGTGCACTGCTGCTTCTTGTCTTTCTGTATCTTTCCATATCCGTATATGATAGGTGAAAGCTGCCTTTGATAATCTTTTTCCAACATTTTTTACTTTTTTCTCCTGTTTTTTCTTTACAGCTCTTCTCTTTTCATATACTATCTCTTCTCCTCGATCTCTCTCTCTCTCTCTCTTCTACTCTCTTACTATGGTGGACTTCCTGTTTCACGGACAACAACACGTGAAGAGTAGAAGCTTAAGCTTAATTATGCTAATCATATGAAAGTTCAATTGGAATTTTCGTTTTCCAAATTAAGTTGGCCATTTCGTTATACAGTTCCATGAGTTCAGAGCGAAAATTTAGCTTTTGATGACTAAAATGAAAATTTCCTCTCTTACCATCAGACGTTGATTTCCTTTGAAGTCAATCATCATCTTCAAGTCCAATTGCCTATATCAAGTTTCATTTGTTCCACGACTGCTTCAATACGTTGTTCGAATTTTTTTTCTCCAAACTACCACCTCCCCCCTTCCCGTATGCTGTTGCAGTTAGCAGCGTGGAGAATAAAAAACTTTTTTTTTGAAAAATTTTATTTGTCTTTTCTATTTTTAAATTAATTTTTGCTCGTGTGTGTAGATCACCCCCGCGACGGTGTTGCGGCGGTCACATCACGTCACCTCTCATCGGTGCTTTTCGTTCTTCCTACTCATTTCGTTCCAAAAAAGGAGGAGAAAAGAGGAAAGGCAAAGAGGATTGTTGTACAAAGACAAAACTTTTGATCCAAGTTTGTCCACGCATAAAGCTTCAGCTTTATCTTCGGTCATCATGACAAATTAGAATGAGTTTAATTCTTCAAAACAATTATTTTAATTGAAAAACTTTGTTTTATTTCCGATTAAATGAATGTTTTCTTTTTTTTATCTTTTCATAACACGTTATTTACATTTGTGTTCTCTCTCTCTCTCTCTCTCTCTCAATACCTCTTTCAGCCTTATTGCTCTTTCTCTCTATGTCTCTCTCTTGTCCTCCTCTCCCACTTCTCAGGACTCAATGGAAAGAAAAGAGATTATACCAATTTCCTGAAAATTCGAATGAAAAAAGTTATTTTATGGAAAATTTTGTTTTTTCAACCTGTATAGTTCTTTATAACTATTGTTTTATACGTTAAATAGCCTTTCTATAGTTCTCTCATACTCTCTCTCTCTCTATGCCTCTCTCTCCATGTGTCACTCTCTTTCCCTCACTCTTCATTATCGTTCAGCTTTATCTGTTTCCTTCTCTTCATTATATTCCCTCACAACTTCTGTCTCTGGCTTTCTCCCTCTCATTCGTTGTTTCTTCATCACTACTTTCTCCTTATTTTGACTCATAGCCCACCTCAAACAAGAAAATATATTTTTTTTTATAAAAAATAAAAAAATATTCAGCCTTTTTTGAGACATTAGTACTTCTTACGGCCTATTAACCTCTTCCAAATAGTATTTCGTTTTTGACATTTGCAGCGAATTATCTCCAACTACCTGCTACCAACAATAATTTGCATAATACACTGACGAGTGTGTTTGACGTGTGAGCAAGCATGAAGTTTACCGGAGTTGATTTGCATCTTGTAGCAGACACTAGATCGTAGAATTCTCCCCC
>CALQYR020007445.1:983751-1079650 GCA_943334845.2 Auanema sp. JU1783 | reverse complement strand
GGGTGGTTTTTGTTTTTTTTTTGAAACCACAAATGTAAATTCCCCCCCCCCCCCCCCCCCCATTCTCTCTCTTTCTCTTTCTGTCTCTCTTTTTCTTTCTACTTTCTATTCACCTCACATTCTCTTTTTAGACCTCTCGATCTCCCTCTCATTAGTTTTCACCGCTCGTTCAATCTCTTTGATTTCATTCATCTCTTCGAACTTTCTCTCTTATCCATTTAACGAACCCTCTCTATCCCTCGTTACTCATTTTTTCTGCTTCCTGTTTCAATTTATGTTTATCCATAAAACTTTTTGTCACCTATTAACTGAATTCGATCTTTTATCTTTGCATTGAGAGAGCTAACACTACCAACTTGAGTAGTATCGCGCGAACGCGACGACGACTGTGTGGTCATCTATGTCGCGCCTCTTTACCCTTACCTTAACTATATGTATACTTAAAATATATAAAAATACAAATATGATCATTCTGAGCATTTGAGTCATTCTAAGACTTTGTTTTCACCAAAAATAGCACGCTTTCTACTTGTTTTTTTTTGCCTTCTACTCTCTAAGCAGTAGTAGTGATGTTGGTGCTGTCCAGCAGCATTTCCTTTCATTTTTTCTTTATTTTTCTTTTTTTCCAAATTTTTTTCTTTAGGTATTTTCATGTTGTAGTAAACTTTTGTTTCGTCTTCTCTCTTCCTTTCAGAAACATTTAATTCATCGAAAGAATATTCATGAGACTGTTTCAAAAGAAACATCTCCCACACTCTCATTGTCTTGCTGCTGTAGTGAATAGTACCTCTTCGGCTTTTGAGAGATAGAGGGAGATGAAGAAAGAGAGAGAGAGAGAGAGATAGGAATAGACAAAACGAAGTTCAGTTTTATTCCCTAAAAGGGAGAATGAAAAAAATATTATTTTTTAACTTTTATTCCGAATAAACATTGATTAACAATTCTATTTTTGAACTAACTGATCAGACATACTTGATGAGTGAAAAGACAAAAAGAATGAAAAACGTTTGATCAAATCTTCTGTGTATGTGACATCATGATGATGTTTGAAACATGAAATGTCTATTTTTGGTTTAGTTTCAACAAATCGAAAGCTATAATGATGTTTCATTCAATTAACATACATTACTCTTCTTGAGGATTGACGTCGCTTGACCTCCCATCATGTTATCCCTCACAACTTGACCAATATCTTCATTCTCGTCCGTGCCAATGGACACGTTCGATATACGGTGAATGTGTGCGTATGTTTCAATGCGTAGATTCCTTCATTAGTTAGATCTTCCAAGAAATTAATCTAATCAAATGGTACACCTTCGGAAAGTTTTCCAGCTCTATCACTGTACATAGCTTGTTCGATTTGTATAAGACGGCTCGTGTAATGTGTGAAGAATTAATTGAATTCTGAACGATGTTTAGTCCGTCAACATATAAGCTTGTAAACGAGAAGTAGAAGAAGAAGAAGAAGAAGTAGAGGCAGAAGCAGAAGAAGAAGAACTAGAAGAGGAGGAGGAGGAGGAGGAGTAGAAGAAGAAATTAAAACCAAAAGCTCAACTACTAAAAATAGATTTTCAAAACAAAAGCCTACTGCTGATAGTTCATCAAACTTTAGATAATTGACCTAGTTGGTCTCACCCCCTAAACAAAACAAAATGATTCTGATTTGGATGTAAATCAAATTTTTATTTAATTTCATGCGTCACAGTAATGTGATTGTTGCGTCCAAAGATAAGCTCTATGAGTAGTAACTTCATCATTTTCATCTTGCCTTCCGTCCGTTAGTAATGATTTGTTTTTTTCACCTCCAGGCGTACAGCACAGCAATACGAGATGATTACATTCGCATCTATCAAAATATAACTCTGCTTTAGTTACCTTTACCAATACGTTACTATCTCTCCCTCTCTCTCTCTCATCCTACTTAAAAGCCCTCCTACTCGCTCCATTAGTATATCTCTTGTTAGTTTTGTTATTTTTAATTTTCATCTATCAACAACTCCTTGGAGACTTTTTTGGTCATTTCATATGATTTTCTCAGACCATTTCGTACAATTCGTATTCGTCGAATTCAGATGGTTTCAGTCTGATTTCTATGAGAATCTTGCTTTTCTTCGGATGAACTACTTCTTTCTACAGTCCGCATCTGTGCTTCGAAAACAATTTTTTCTCTTTCTTAGTATTTTTTCTATACTCACAGCATATTCAGATATTCAATGAGACCAGAAGAGCTAAAAATTAAGGTTTTTTATATATTTTAAGAATTTTCATTTGTCGAGAGAGCTAGGCGATACGGAGTGAGAAGAGGAGAAAGCAGAAGATGAAGATGAACGTGGAGTAATTGGCTACGTGAGATTTGAAGCATAGTTACTCTAACATATATAGTGTCTCTCTGTCTTTTAGCTGCATCTTCACTCTTTATAGCTTCTTTTTTGTCCTTTCCTTCACATTCGTTCTGAGCTCATGGAATGTTCGACCATCTGAGAAGCATTCATTCACTCAACTAATAACGAAAATAATCAAAACGTGCACATGACAAGAGGCAACTAGCTCAAAAGTACTCAAGTTAATGACCTTATGACGACTTGTTCATTCATTTTGAAAACAATACAAGGGTAAACGAATATCTTTAGAGATGCAAAACCTTTGCTTTTCCTAAGTATTACATTATCCTCCTCCTCCGCTTAAGATCTCTTTTATATTCTTTCTCATCTGTCTCTCTTTCTCTCTCTCTCTCTCTCTCTCTCTCTCTCTCTCTCTGTCTGCTTTGCAACTACAGAAAAGAAGTTTTTTTGTGCTTGTATTTTGTGCGAATGAATTATGAATTGGAAGAAGGAGTCCTCTCTCTCTCTCTCTCTCTCTCTTTCTTCCTGTCTATGCTCTTTCCATATCTGCTAACATCAGCTTGACTGTATTCTTGTTAACTCTCTGCAACATACCCAGGTGCTGCTATCTACGAAAGGAAGATGAATGTTGCAATGAATCTTTCCCTCTCAACCAGAATAACTCTGAATGACATTAGAAGATGACGCACGAGAAATACCGCATATTCTGTTACCTATTTATTTGATTATTACATAGATTTTCTTTAGCCTATATACGTCGAATTTCCTTTAGCAAATATGAAATTTTTCTTAAATTTCATTCAGCCCACCTGTTTACAAATGAAAATCTCTTTTGAAATCTTTTTGCTCCGAGACTAAAATGCAAATCTCAGATGTTTCCAAATTTCATATGCCTTTTGACTGAATATTACCCTCCTACTCTTCTCTTCTCTTTTTTTTTATTCTTCTTCTTCTTTTTTTGTTGGGTTCACTCAAAAAGTGTTTTCGTTGTTCAGGATGTCCATTTTGAGAGAGCGATAGAAGATGCGGCAGGAGGGAGAGTGATGATGCGCTGCAAAGACAGTGATCTGCTCCTGCTGAACTTCCTTGTAAAAGATGATTTTGAGCATTTTTCAATCAGCTAACTACATTTTTTCGCTTTCCATCCTGCTACTGAAGCATCCAAATTCTATTACAAAGACTAAAGAAAAAAATTTAGCAGAAGGTGTTCCAATTGAGTTTGAAACTCTCATTTAATCCGTTGTCTCATTTAAAAAAGAAATTGCTCTTGGATGAACTTTTTCTTACTCTTTCCACCCTTACGTCACAATCTTCACCAACATGCTCACGTGTTCACTTACATAGCTTCTTATCGCTTCAAACATTTTTTTCTCCTCCTCTCCCATCTGAACCGTTTTAGTACAACTGCATGGGTTGACTAGCCTGATATGTGTTTGAGAGCGCAAGTTTTAATTTGAAATTTGTAACATTTTTGTTCTTCACCAAACATTTATCTGGTAGATCGCTTTTTCATCTATTTCGTATAGCACATAATTAGCTTATATATAATTAGTTTTATCCCATCTTCACAAGCTTCACAGTTAGAAGCGCTGTTATAACTGAAGAGTGACCTGCAGAAGGAAGGGTGTGAAAGAGATTAGAAGCACAGAGAGACAGAGAGAGAGAGAGAGAGAGATAGAATGAGACAAGATGCTTATTTGGATGCTTCAGTAAGATCGAATGAGAGGATTGTGAGCTGAAAGAATTTTGAAGAAAAAAAAGTTGATGAATGATGAGTGTGAGGTTGTGAATGGCAGTGTTGTGGTGAGCTCAGCATAATGGGGTTGAATATGTAGAGATCACTGAAGACAGAAACTAGCAGTTAACTATAAATATCAAATATAGAACTTCAAACCAAAAAACCATGATCAATTTCAGTTCCGTATTCATAATTCTCAGTTACCAACTTATCATTTGTAGGATTAGTCAAGTTGACAAAAATCTTTTTTTTTGTCTTTTCTTTCCTCATTGTTCACAAGCTCGATGATTGCTTGAATGAATAGAGATAATGTAAATGCAGAAATTCAAGCTTTGCTTTTTCAAATAATAGACTTCTATAGTTCCATTATGTAAAAAAGTATTTTTATTTATTTTTTCACTCAACTTTCACTTCATTTGAAATATGACGTGAAATGGCATGTGCTGGCATTTCACGTGAAACCCGCCTGTAAACGTTGACGTCATTTTCATTATGATGACAGCGTTGAACGGTTGAACTCTTTTCGACCAATCCTCTCTAAATATCAAAACTCTCTTTTGTTTCCTTCATGTTACCATCTGAACATTTCATTTCATTTCTATCTTTCTCTCTCCCTCTCTCTCTCGCACTATATCCTCCTCTCCCTCCATTTCTAGGTTTCCAGAAGTCTCTCCTGATACGGAGGATTCTTGTGTGAACATCAATCGTGATCAATCGTGTTGTTTAAAACTTCTGGATAGAGAATATTATTTAAAAAAATGAAGAAAATTCACAGAAAATTTGCAGAAAATTTATAAAAATTTTTCATTTTTAACGATCAGTACAGGCTCCCATGAGAAGATAAGCGAGCGTGAACAAGCATCTGTTTAAGCTACGTCAGTGGTGATCGAAGGAGATGTAAGATGTGCATTCTACCTTTTCCATCTTGTTTTTTCCTCTGATATCATGCAAGATGCTATTGCAATCAGTATTCACATGATAAATCAAAGAAGTTTTTTTGAATCAATCACAAACAATGTGTATATAAAAGAGTGTCACAATCAAGGAACTCTTCTCTTCTCCTCCTCCTCCTCCGCCACATCAAGAAGTGTTTCAAGTGACTTCGTCCGTAATGCATGATTCATTATCAGTACTCTTAAATTGAAACAATCTCGTATGTATCTAATGCTTCATCTACCGTATATGGTTTCAATGAATGAAATAATGACTGAGAGAGAGAGAGAGATTGATCGAGGTATAGGGGATGACCAAGAGGGCGTGAGAAAAAGAGATATGTATAAGATAAGAGTAATCCCCCCTCTCTTGAATAAAATAAAAAAAAAGTGTTGTTTACTTGCAAAATTTCATTTCATTAAGTTTTTTTTGTCGAAAACCAAAAACCTCCTTAAGTGATTTCGAGCTGCTGAATTTATTCGAACTGATTTCGTGTAAAAAAAAATATTCCTCTTTCTTGCTATTTGTGATTTTTCATCTGCCTCTTTTACTATGTGTAAGTTGGCAGAGAGCAAACTCGATTTCGTTGTGAAAACAAATCTCTCGTTAAAGGGGATATACAGGTGATCTATCTTGAGTTGCTGATTTAAAAAAAGATATTGTGAGGGAGGGACACTTACTTTGAATATATTTCAAAGTAACCATTCATCTATCGAAACTGAATCCTTCGACCACTCGCTTACCTCTTCTCTCATGCTTCTCCTATCTTCCTCAATCAATCAATCTACCTCTGTAATTTGTGAAATATTGGCTTTTCTGTTATTTCTTTGTTTTACTAATTGTCATTTCATTCAAGTGCTTTTATTTGGTAAAACGTGTGACATCCATTGCTAAAAGCTCTGATTTCCGATTTGAGCCAAAATATTTCGAAGAGAAATATGAGAGACGAGGTGGAGAAAGGAGTGACGACGTCATGAGAAAAAAACGGATTCGAACCCAATGCTTTCAACGATCATTGTGAACTTGTTAAGATTTATCTATTTTTATATACATCATTAAGTGAATAAGCTAAATATGAAAGTTTATTCTAGCCTTTTGCATCCCTCCTTCACACTCTATCGGTGTCTCTTCCTCTCGGCTGCTTTCAACTGCTCTTCCACTTCATTCAGAAGATTCATATCGAAAATCTTCATTCTGTTCATCATCCATATAGTTTGCTCTTGAATATCATGAGACTTCAAAGCCTTTCTCACCTGTCATTCTTCCCACCTACTATTCTATTCTCCACCTTCCCCACTCTTTGCTTTGCTCTATTCTCTTCCTCTTTTCCCTCTGTAATTTTCAATTTGCATAAGTTTGTAGGCGAACAGGTTTTGCAAACAAAATACTCATTTGAATCACTTGGAATAGTTACACTTCTGATTTGCAATTACCTTTTTGGAGCTAAGGTATCACCAAGTCATTGAGCACACAAACAAAACATCGAAAAGATCAACCCGACATCATTCAGATTGTTTCCAGTGCACCACCCCACATGAAGCTGTCTTGTGCCCAAGTGTAAATTCCATAGAAACAGCTACCCAGGTGGATGACTTGAACAAAATCTGATTTATTCAAACTTTATGTACGTCGTCAGAAAAATTATTAACAAAAAAAAAGAAAAACTAGCAAAAAGAGAAGAAAAAGCGTTCTCCTTTGACAAACTTCTAACGTCATCCTGCTATGGGAGTGCTTTTGTTTGAAAAATGTGAAAACGTGTCATCATCTTACTTATTAGGAAAACATTTTTTGTTCTTCTCTCCTTCTTAAGAATATTTAAGGATTAGTACAATATTTTCAAATTAAATATTGATGAAATCAAATGGTGAGACCAAGAAATCAGATTTCTTCTTATCTCCCTCTCTCTGTCCCAATCTCTCTCTCTCTCTCTTCCTTGCTTTTATATTGTTACTCTTTACTACCAATACCTTTCTACATCACATTCTCATACAGATATATATAGTTGTATTTAAAATATTTTCTCTTCTACTTGATGCGATCATTGATCTCGAAAACTTAGTTGGGGAAGTGTCCATGACGAGATGGGCATGAAACGTTCCCAACACCAGATAGTGAGCGAGAGAGCGAACAAAACGAAAAAAATGAAAGACAAGGTGGCGTATTATGAACGATTCATTCTGACGACCAATTCCTTCTCCAGATGTGCTATGTGGGAAAAGCGGAAAAGGATGTTAAACTTCCTGGAAGAATAACCCCAAACAGCTCTTGCTTAGTCTTCGCTCTCTATTTTAGCTAAACTGATTTCATTTTGCATAATTATCGTTCACCTTCAATTCGAATGCATGTACCGACAATAATTCAAAAATAGACATTAGAGTGTCTACTAGTTGAGCAGGGAAGCTTTTTAATTTATACAATAGAGGGTGGATCTGAATCACTTGAGTTGATATGTCCGCAAGCGACTCTTTTCTTCCTCTATCTCTCTCTGACTCTCTCTCTCTCTTCAAATACTTAGAAGAGATATTTACTTGTATCCCTACTTCGTCATTTTTCAGAAAATGACTTATCCACCCACATTTATTTATTAGAAGCTTAGAACTTTCACTTATTTATTCATGAGCTTTATTAATGATCTGACAGCTTTCACAATTTATAAAAGCTTGAAGGTGAAAAAGGGATTTCCCAGAACGCAATTGACTAGAATCACCTAGCGGAACATTCAATGGCCAAGTTATCGTTGTCATCCGTTCATATTCTACCCCCTCCTATCCTCTCTTCATTACCACCTCTTCTATCTTTTAGTTTTTGTCGTCCTCTAAGCCTGTCATATTACATTCCAAAAACTTCATGTACACTCTGAAAACAATTTTTTTTCTTTCATCTCCTGTTATCTAGGCGCTTCTTCAGACAGAGAGTGAGAAAGAGTATGATAGAGAGAGAGAGAGAGGAAGAGAGAAAGATAAAAGCTTTATCATTTCCAATCTAATATATATCTCAGCTGATCCATTATTGTTTTGTGAATATTCATCTTGCATCCATTTGGAAGGTGGTTGCTGATTGTGAGAGAGATGCATGAGCAATGCTAAAATGATAAAAGTCATTTTAAAATACTTATTTATCTCTCCTATTTCATATGTCAAATCCATTGGACATAAAAAGGAAATTTGTTTTTATTCCTCATAAGTACTTTCAATTGTAATTTGAGCTTCATCCAAAACACACTAAAATGATATTTCATGATCTTGCTCCAGCTCTTCTTGTTCGTCTGCTTGTTCTGCTCGAGTTTTCGTTCTTTTCTTTTTTTCTTTGCTAAAGATATGAATGAGTGTTGTTGATTCTGTATTATACCTGTTTACGAACCTATCTTCGTTTTCATTCACTTAAGTCTCATTCATGCTTAACTTTGAATGCTGAAAACTTTGTGAGTGAGTTTGACGCTCTCTCTTAGACCTTGTTCGAACTTCAACGATCTTCGAAACTCTAAATCTTTATTTCTTTGCTTACATGTTATCTTTCTGTAACCTTCTGATTTCTTTTTTCTACTTTGAACTCAAGTTCAAGCGTTGACAAAAGGCTATCCAAACATCTGACTTCCTTCCCGTATTCTATATATTGTTTCAACGCAAAAGCATGTAACCTTTATCGTCAAAGCAAGCTTTTAAAAATGTTTCGAAGAGAAATGAGCACACAGAGAGAGAGAGAGAGAGAAATGAACACAGAGAGAGAGAGAGAGAGAAATGAACACACACACACACAGAGAAAGTTACAGAGAGAGAGAGAAAGGTACAGAGAGAGAGAGGGGGAGAGAGAGTCATTCTCCTAACACAACTACCTACCATCATCATATTTTTGACTTTTTAATGAAAGAAAAGAAAAAAACGAAAGAAAAAGAATTGCGGATCTTCATCAACTTTTGAATATTCAGCTTACATACTACTCTAAACAACCCTTTTTTGTAATTTCTGAGCTTCTATTAACTTCTAATTTTTTGGTCTTCAGAAATAACTTTCTCATTCGATGTATACATCTATGCACATGTATTTACGTTGGTGGGATTGGATAATCATCATTCATGTCTTTACGTTCACAAACTCTCTGTGATACCCTCAGAGTCTGTTTCTCAGAAAGCACAAAGGTTACCATTCAAAGCGAATGAAATGTTAAGACAACTTACCTATTTCACACCAAGCTGGCTTATAATAGCTGGAATCATCTTTAATTCATTTTTCAATTCTCAATCGCAATTTAGTTATTTTAAAATCGCTTTTTCGCGTTTTTTTTCCTCCTTCTCCTTATCCTCCTACTTCGTCATCATCGTCGACGTCGTCTTCATGTTTTCTCATGTCTCGTTGTCCAGAGGGCTCTTTCTTTCTTTCTTTTTTTTCCTTTTTTTTTGTTGCATCATTGACCTTTCACGATAAGCTTCTACATTCATTAAGCTTTCACACAACCATATTTCTCAGACATTCTAGCTAATTGCATACTTAATTGGTCCACAACAAAAAAGTTAGATGCGTGTCCATGAATGTGCTGCTTCTTCCTTACTCCAGTCTCATCCACCCTCATCTGTCCACTTCATATTTTTTCATGATCAATTTCCTTTCCTCACATTCAACCATCAACACCCACGCATTTATATATAAGCATAAACGTGAACTGTTCACGCGAATTTCATTTGCAGTAATCAAAACGTGAATAGCGGCTGCATTCTCTTCATCTTATGCGTGTTCAAAGCACTCAGCTCTCCTCTTTTTTGTTCTTTTTTTTTCATTTTCAACTTTACTCCTTTTTACTTCGCTTTCCTTCAACTTTATGTATTTTAGATCGTACTTAAACAACTCCTAAAAATTTCCCCAACATAAAGCTCAATCGGTTTTCATATCTCCATCATGTTGCGTATGTAATGCTGGGCAGTGTTCTCCGATTAAGGTTCCACAGCATTCGCTTCCTCATTCTTCAGGACATTCGCAAACGAGTTCATGAAGAGAGAGAGAGAGCAATGCAGCTTTATCATTCCAACACTCTCTGTCAATGTTTTTTTTTCTTTTTGAATAATTTGTTTAATTCGTGAATTCTGACGACTATCCGATACCTTCCATATTCATCGTAATGAGTGAAGGAGAATATTGTGAGAGAGAGAGTAAACGATGAGAAACAGAGATAGAACGAGATATAGAGGGAGGGTAATTAGTCATAACCACGTATTTTCACATCAAACTTCAAACTGTTGCGATGCATGCTTGATGAACAGCTTGATGAATGACTCCCATATTCAGCTAGCTCAGGTGAGATGAGATATGAAATATGAAAATTCGTTGAATGACAATCTGTTAGCAAGAATTGGCATGTGGTTTTAACTGTCGTAGATAGCAACAAGACAAAAAAAAAATATTTCTAAGTTTTATTCGAAAGTTTTTGGCATTTATATTCATGGAGATCTCTCTTCTATGTGCCTACTGTGCTCATTCCGTTTTCTTATTTATTCAGCTTTCGTTTTTTTTTAGGAAATTTATGGTTTAATGTACAGTAATCTAAAGATTATAACGTATTTATCAATATCTTCGAGCGTCTTAACTCATTTTGTTGTTTTTCCATGTTTGTGTTTTATGTTTTCTTTCAACAAATCATGTCTCTGAGCATACACACACACACACACACACATGAACACAAAAAAAACTGAAAAAACAGCAGGAAGGGTGCAGATGATGAAGCTGAAACACGAAAAGTGTGTAAGACGTTTTGAGAAGATGTTGATTGATTTCAAATTGTTTCGGTCATTTATTATATCTGTCTTATTTTCTTTTTTTCTTTCTCTCTCTGTACGTCATTCTCTCTCTCTCTCTCTCTCTCTCTCTCTACCTCTCTATGTCACTCTTTGTAGTGTCAAAGTGTGAATCCAGTAAAAAAAAGGATGGAATTACCATTCTTCTTGTCAAGCACCGCTTGCTTTTGCTAGATTTGAGCTTAAAATGAACTTTTAAAAAAGCTTAAAGTGAAAAGTGTATGTTTGAAAGCAGAATGTTAACCTTTCGTCTCATCTCCTGAAGTGAGAGACTAGCAATTCGGAGATCAGAAGGAGAGAGAGAGGAAAAAACTGTTTATGATGCTTTAAATGGACTTCAAGCTTACGTAGATAATTCCGTTTCTGATTTTACTCACAAAAGAAAGAAAAACATTTTTTTGTTCCACTTCAAATATTCATTTTATCTCGAATATTTAAATTATTCACTGCAATCTTATTGAAACCTGTGACAAAGCTTAGTTGGTGGACTTGTTGTTCGTGCTGTATAGTGCTTAAATGACTTTCTTATTTTTTTTTCCTGCAAACAAAAAGTTCTTTGATTATTACTGACCACATTGCTGCTGACGTCATTAAGTATGCATATATGAAGCTTTGGGTTATACTATATAATATGGTTAAGTATTTTCTTTCATTGGCACACCCACAGCTCTGAGCTGTGCAACCCTTTCTCAACTCCACCCTCTCTTTCTCTATATCTCTCTTTCTTATTCTCTTTCTATTCAGAACCCTCTTTGTGATTTCTTTCAACTGAATGTTTCCAAAGACAGGACTCGTTTTCCGTTTCACATTCTTGAAAAGATAAAATTCTATAAATTATAAGACATAAACATTCATTCATAAACTATATGTCCTTCAAGTTTTTTTTTATCTCCCCACTCCTGCGTGAGCTGCTTCATCCGAAGACTAAAGTATCTTTGCAGACTCCTATTAGCATTCTGACCCTCTGCTGACCCACCATCAACTTCATTGCTAGCCCAAGCTGCTCTTTTCAAGATTTGCCTTTTTCTGTTTTTTTTCAAAAGCTTTCAGAACCTCTTCCTCAACCACCTTCCTCCCACTCACATCTCTTTTCCCTCTTTATGTTACTCTCTGAAGTTCAATGTTATCCTTCTCACTCCCACAAACTATTTACCTCCTTAATTTCCTCGCTCAGAAATATAAACTCTGCCTCAATTTCTCTCATCATTATTTTCCTGAATTATCTTATGTATCCCATCCTCTCCACTCCTTATTACTTCACTCTTTAATTATCTCATTCTAGAAGTGAATATATGCATATAGTTATATATTTGACAATTTATTTGTTTTTGTTTAGTTTATTACCAGTTGCTTTTTGAATTTGCTGACCACTGGCATCTCACCGCTCCAAACATTTTTTGCAGTACCCACACTTGAATTCTTCAACATGCATCTCATCACAAGCACATGCTAATCCTATCTATTTGTAAGCTACAGTCACAGTTAATTATTATTTTGTCTTCGTTCACTTGTTTTCTTCGTTACTTGTTGTCATCTGCCTCCGTTAAGCATCTTAATCTAATCAGCCTTCCGTTAAGGTAACAAAAAAAGTTCCGATGCTGTACGCATCGTTCATTATGTTCTTTGTGCTTATGGCAGTAACCGTTCGGTCACAGGAAGATCTCATGGATGTGGATGGTACAGGTGATTATGCTATTTTCAGTAATATTCTTTAAACTATATGTCGTACCGGGTGTGTATCGTGCGTAAGTAGAGAATGAATGAAACGAAAATGTTAAACAGCACCTGTTGTTGTGTGTCTTGTGCTGAAGTTCAAATCCTATTTCTCTTTCTCTCGTACGTTCGTGCCACATTCCATATAGGGAGTATTCTTGTCAGACAACTTGCAAGGTTCTTAAATACGTTGACATTTGCAAAGGGTAAAAGTTGGTATGAAAAGCAAATCGAAATAAGTAGCTTTTGAATCTCAAAAGATATAGGAAGTGATGCTAAATATGTAAATCAAAATGTTTGCAGAACCGAATGAAGGTGACGATGTTTTTGTCGTCGGTATTCCAGACGTCGTGGCTTTCCGAGATTCTTCTTCATATGAAAAGCGAAAAGTGATGCCATTTTCTGGAGGTAAAACCTATTCCGTAATTGATTATTTTTCTTTTCCTCTTCTCTGAAGCTTCTCTTTGAAAACGTACAAAACACAAGAGAGAGAGAGAAATTGAGAATGTAAAAAGAGAGAGAGAAAGAGAAGAGTGGAGAGTGACGCTATAAAGTTTGAAGTTTGTAATATTATTTTTATGATCTTTATTTGGATGCCTGTGACCAGGCTATTCATCTTTTCCTCGTATACACGCAAAACTTCTACGAAGAAGAGAGGAATGATGTCAAGCTTGTTGTATTCTGAATATTAAGTTCATAATAGATATTAGATGAGTTCGAACAAATAGTTGTCAGCTCTAGAATGAGAATGATGAGTGAGCCATACTTACACGATTCATATTTTCATCATTCAATTTGAAAAATATATATTTTAAATTGTAATGAATGAACTAAAAGAGGAAAATGTGAGGAAGGAAGAGTGGGAGAGAGGGAGAGAGAGAAATATAGAGGGAAAAAAGGCGAGAAAAAAGCAAACTATTTCCGACCGGAAAAGCTGATAAGCGCTGAAAACCTCATGCGGAAGTGAAAAAACACGTGACAACCCAGTTCATCATTTTAATCTCTTAACATTCTATTTCATCTTTCTGAATTGAATGCATCAATCATGATGCTTATCCTTATATACTTCATTTAAATATCTTTTATTTTTTTCAATTCCGAGAATGGAGGAAAAAAAATAGAAAAATATGACCTTTTAATTAATATGTTTTAGGCATGTACGGAAAAAGAGCAGTAACAATGCCTTTCTCCGGAGGGATGTATGGTAAACGAGCTGCAATTATGCCATTTTCCGGAGGTGAATATTATGCTTCCTTTCAATCTTTCACCATAATCATCATTGCAAAACAATAAGCTCATTCACATATTTACAGGGATGTACGGAAAGAGAGCGGCCGTCATGCCATTCTCAGGTGGAATGTACGGCAAAAGGGCCGCGGTCATGCCATTTTCTGGAGGTAATTTGTTTTTTTTTCTCGGTTTATAGTGCATGGTTCCAAGTTAAGAATATGAGTCAAGTTTAACTTGAATCATATTTCGAATGTATCCAAAGCGCGTGTTGAACAAAATCATTTTTGCAAAAACTCTTACGTGGAGCGGTTGTTCGATTGCTCGAGAATCCTTATGATCAACTAACATTCGATTCTTATAGGTATGTACGGAAAACGATCTGCACCAATGCCTTTCTCTGGGGGAATGTATGGCAAACGAGGCGCCATTTTCTTGACAGGAGGTATGTTCAAAAGGAAACAGCAACAGTTCTAATCATCATTCTTCATTCAGGACTGTACGGAAAGAGGGCAACAACCATGCCATTTTCTGGTGGCATGTACGGAAAACGAGCTGATCGTTATATCAGGTCTCCAATGCCTCTCAGTGGTGGATTCTACGGATAAGACTACGTCAAATGAGATATGAGCTCTTAGTCATTTATGTGTTATACCCACCGAGCTCGTTCCTTCATTTCTTTAGCAACAGCAGCAAAGCATTAAATTTTTTTTGTTTCTCAATCATATTCTGAACAAGTTATTCTGTCATACAAATATATTTTTGAATATTCTCATTCAAAATCAAAATTGTATCTTTTTGACAAGTATTTATTTTCGAATCATTATTATTGAAATGAACCAACTGTTTTACCAGGTCCCTCTCAATGTCAAAGATGTGGCATTTCCCGGGTTTCTTTCGCAGCTAGGGAAAGGTTATACATCCCTATTTCATCAAGTATTGTTATTGTATTCCACGTCACCTCATCTTATAGCTAGATTATTCTAGCTTAACATACCAAAGTCAATGTTCTGAGTCTTCCTTACCCTTAATTGGCCTCATTTCCACCCACTTATGCCGTTCTCAACTGTTGCTTTAAACAATGTGGCTTTATCAGTTGCAATTGTCATCTTCGGTACCAACACAATAGACCCAAGTTGATTAAAGAGATGTATATGTTAATATCTGTTTTTCTTGATTAATTAAAGAGAAAGAGTAATAGAAAAAAAATCTGAGATTTATATTTCAACATTGACGAATTTACGACATACATCGAAACGGCAGTGACAATGGGAGCTTAACGGAAAATTTTTATTATTTGAGGGACTGATTGAAGGCACAATTCACTACTGTTTGTCTGAGAAACATACTCTCAGTCAAATAGTAAGAAAGACAGTCTTTCAAAATTGGCAAGATATTAAACAGAATTTAACAAAGAGTAATGAAACTCATATGTACAGTGCAACACAACTAAAGCACTTGAGCATATCTCAATTACCTAAGATATCACATACCTAGGAATTCATATATGGAATGATGCTACAAACCATTTCTCTTCAAATCAAGTAATTGATTTCTATTTCCCAAGTGGCCTTGGCGACAGAGCATCTCCAGACGGGCTATTCCCTCACTTCTATCAGCTTCATGCTCGATCTGCCATTGTTGTAATAGCAGATTGGCATATACGGGCTCAGGGAAGTATCTTAAAAACAAACAGAGCATAAATTTCCCAAAAAAAAGTATTTACTCTTGCATATAGGCGGTTTGGGATGTAGGAAAAACTAATTCGAAATTGCCTTTTCTTCTAAACTCATCTGTGAATAAAGAGGTTTATGAATAGATGTCAAAGAACAAGAAAAACCTTCAAATGACACAAGCATTCTCACGTCTTCTGAAGACAGCCGTTTTAATACTCTAGGATCAACCTTCTTCTCGTCTTTATAGGAAGCAACCCAAGCTGCTTCTTTCTAAAACGGAATTCCTATTTGCAGAGAGCTGGGCGCTTACTTACCACCAAGTGATCATCGTCTTTGGGCAAGTTCCCTGGTCTTGTAGTATAATCTGCATCTAACATTTCTTCTTGGCTGCATTAAAGAATAATTAAGAGCAATTCTGAGTACATCCCACCTAGGAGGAACTTCGATGCCAGCCATATTAAGAACATCTTTGGCCAGAGGTCCCTTCACAGCTGCATCTAAAGTTGTCCCTGAATGGAGAGAAGGAGATATGTTCACCTAAAGTAAAAGGATAAGTAATAGTCAATTGCGATAGTTGAGTACTTCCAACAGCCAAGGTCTTAAACTTTCGTCAAGCAAAATATCCACACCAAATAATTCATGACAAATAAACCTAAAATTGAATTGGGAATGGTTAAGGAAGAGAGAAGTGTTATAAAACATACCCGTAACGAAGATACTTGGCCATATGATCTCGTATTGCTTTTTCACATGATATGAAAGCTTTAATAATAACATCATCAATTCTCTGACGAACATCTACAGAATTGATTCCCTGAATGGTGCATAATGTTTGGAAATGTTTTTAAAAACTAACCTTCTCTTCAAAATATTCCCATAACTCGGATAAAGTCCATTTTGGGACAGGAGAGTCGAGCACTCCGTCCTTCTCAGCTAATTTGTTAATGCTGTAATTTGTTAAATGCATATATTTATTGGAGACAGTTGATAAACATGTCGAATATCTGGAAAAACGAAAGCAGTACTTTTTTTTGGTTCCCCAGGCAACTTACTCTACACTAGCAAAACGTACTAAGCCTTCATTATATATGTAAACCCTCAATGGCTCCAAACAAGGACAATAAGCATAAAACCGCAAGTCGAACTTGGCTCCGTTTATAGTCAATGGACGATGTATATAACTGTAAAGTGGAAAAAGTATAAATGACTCCCAGAATTAGTGCTCAAAACGTACTGTTGAGCTATAATAGGAGTCTTCATGCAGATGTCCTTCATTTTGTTTGTGACAGAAATGCCGGTTCCACGTGCACTTGCTGGCTGGAAATATGAAAAAAATAAAAAAATATCCTCTGAAGCTTATTACCGGCTTAATAATTACATATCTTTCAGGATGTCCCTTCAAATGTTCGCATAAAGCTGCTTTCTCATTGGGTAAAATATAAGTTCTAGGGATTATATCGAACTCGGAGCCAAAATGCTGTTGTCGGTTTGAGATATGTGTCCATAAACGATCTTTTCTACCTATATGAAATGCCCCAGGGAAGTGATTTATCTGAAAAACAAAAAGTTGTGTCTGGAACACAGAGTTATCCAATTACTTTTTGATATGGCATCATGGTCTTGTATTGGGCGCTTTTGAGATGTCTTCCCCAATAACCAACATAAAAGCTATGTTCATCCACAATCTAAAAGTGGCAGATGGAGCTTGTGATGCTCTACTTCGTTGACTATACCGAGAAATGACTTGAAGCTAGGGATTGTCTCATAACTATAGGAAGAAGACTATTATGACACCATGTCACACGTGAGCATATCTTGCGATTCGGTTTACTGACTGAAGCAAGAGGATGTACACATCAATGAGAAAGCATGAAAATAACTGACCTTTCGTTCCTTTGGTGTAAAATCTTATCGTGGGTTGAACGCCAGTAAATAAACTACTACGGAGGAATGGCTCGGTCTCTATAGAAGATCGGTTCTTCGATAAACAGCTGGAAACAAGGTCTGAGAGTCCACACATTGACTTCTCATCTGAAAGGAAGAAGAGAAAATATTAAAAAATTCAATCGCAAGAGCTCAAAATAGTAATGAAATTGCCTCTTCATCTATGTATTAAGACAGCCCAACAACAATTGAATCAAAACAGCTGTTGAATCAAACAGCAAAAATTAAATGCAACCGAGTAGTATTTAGGTGCTTTAACTACACAAATCTTTGGGAATTTAGTCAATAAATTT
The DNA here is from genome assembly GCA_943334845.2 of Auanema sp. JU1783. Taxonomy (NCBI): domain Eukaryota; kingdom Metazoa; phylum Nematoda; class Chromadorea; order Rhabditida; family Rhabditidae; genus Auanema; species Auanema sp. JU1783. The sequence continues at coordinate 1,062,002 of CALQYR020007445.1, read as the reverse complement.
TTCTTTTTGAAAGCGATGAACTTGGTGTTATTTAGATAGAAGATAAGACGTCTTTGCCACAACAAGAAGAGACATTAGTCCTAAACTTAGGCTTCAAAAAGAAGAACGCCAATAAGTGGATGCTTAGTGACTAGTCCACACAACGCGAAACTACCACGTTTTCTTTCTCAAGTAGTAAATTTTCAAAATAGGAAGCAGGGAGAGAAAAAGAGAGAGAGAGAGAGAACGAAGCTGCCATACAAGGGACAGCGGCGGTGGTGTGGGAGAGAGGAGGAGAAAGAAAACAAAGACGTCTAAAGAATATTTTACCAACGAAAAAGACAAAATGTGATTGAAAGTTCCAAGGTGATCCTAAAGAGACGCTAAACACACGACATTTTACTGAACTTGAACACAACAAAATCTTGGGGAAAACAGACTAGTGGGCTGCTTGAGTGGCACAAAATGGACTAAACAGCATAGAATGGAAAGCGATACAAGAAAAAAGATGAAATCTATCTGAGTGAAGACTTATTCTCCTGGATTTTAGGACGGGAATTCGTAGGTAAATAAAGATTTTCAATATATTTATTACGAAAACTCTCGAATAATATATGAAATTATTCATTTGGAGATTTGAGTTCGAGCTTAAACTACAACAGCGACGAAGTCTAAATACTTCTTTCTCAACTGCCAAACATCAATCAGGATTTCCAACAAAGGCGAATTGCCAATTTTGGAACTTCTTTTTTACTTCAAGAGTCGACTACTATATACATCAGTAATTGTTTTGAAAAGCATTGAAACGCAAGTAGAATCGTAATGTTAAACAAAAACCTTTTTTAAACTTTAGGATCGATGAAGCAGTTTACATTTAAACAAAACTGAAAGAGAAATCTTACCTTCAGCATCGGCAACCTGCTCATAATCCCCATCAGCTGAAGATCGTGAAGAGCAGGGCAGTCCCGAATCACAAGAAATGGTGTCCATCTACAACAATAAACAAACAAATGAGATGAAAAATGTATTCAAACAAGAAAACAAACAAAATAAATAATAAGAATGAAAATTAGTTAAAAGGAGTTATAATAGTTAGCATTGGTTAGTGACGCACTTGGCTACTTCGGAATCAATGAAGGGACAACAGGCCAGATGGAGATATGCGGGGGATATTTTAAAGATTACGTCTTTCAACGAGTGCTGTGTAAGAAGAGCTAACAAAGAGTGCAACACAGTGGACTCTTGTTCTGGATTTCCTCCAGCAATCTCACCCTTTCTCCCAGAACCCTATGTAAACTTGCAACTTAGCTATTTAGATAAGAAGAAACATGTTAAAAGAAGCCGAATCGATATACACGAGCAGAAGACTCGAGGAATAGTCGATGATGAGTAATTGACAATATTTATAAACGTTAAAAGGTTGGATGATATCAATCGATTCCCGATACAACATGTTTTTTATATTAATGAGATTGTTAGGTCATAAGGATAGATACAATACGAAATATGCACATAAGATCAGTTATTACGAACACCAAGACTTGCTTCAAGCTCTGCTCGTTTCTGTTGTATTTTATGATACATATACCTAAAACATATTGATTATATTATGATTTGTTATCATGTGCACTCACCTGAATACACCTTCTTGAGTCTCAGGTCTGTGGTAATGCTCCGCTCTGCGTTCGCTCTCAGACTCACCATGTGCTTCTGTCATAGTCTGAAATGATGAAAAGTTCAAAAATCATTCTAATTGCAAATTTTCACCTGATAATCAAGACTCTGGCTGACGAGCCACTTTCTGATGAACTCATGAGGCTCATCTGCGAAGCGAACATAGAAATCGCGTCTAGTTTTCCATTCATTAATCTATAATCATCGTAATGATGAGTGCATGTGAAGGAAAAAGCTTACTTGATCTACTAGATCATATATTTTTTGTTCCAAAACACCAATATCATTAGCAAGTCCAGGAGAATGAACGAAAGAAGTCATTAATTGTTTGAGTGGGTCTTCAACCTCAACATCTAGAGAACCAAAATGAGTTTTTTCCATTTTACTGAAGCCATTACCGATATCATAACAAGCAGTATTCTTCTCTCCACCATTATCTGTCTGCTGGATAACGTGTGTCAAGACCAAGGGGTCAGGTTGTTGAAGCAGAGGGTGTAAGCGCTGTGGAATTTCCATGAATCTCATTCGCTTGCAGCCAAATATTTGCTCGAGGAAATGGTCATTAACAATCGTGTCTCGGTCAATAGGATCCTGAAGATTTAAAAATTTTTTTTCAGAATAGTTTCTAATTAGAACCTGTAGCTTATGGGTTTTTATGTACTGCCAGAGAGATTCAATAATTTTAGGTCTAGTTTCGGTAGCAATTCCGAGAACTTTAGCGAGAAGAGGATGAAGCTTGAACTTCATCGGCTGGTAGTCAAGAAGAAGTAAGATTGTGCATTTCACCGGTTTGTCTCCAGGACGTTTAACCTAAGCCCAAACTTTGTATGATATTTTGTATTTTAAAATGGTTTACCTGGAAACCATCAGTTTCATGAGTTTGAGGAGTTCTATGCCACTCCACCAAATGATTATCAGGCCCGTAAATATCTTTATCCAATTCGATAACCTTAAAAACCTTTTTTAACAACTGTTTTCGTTTTTGAAAGTACCAAGCTCTTGAAGAATGAACTGAACTTCCGTTTAGCCATTTGTCGAGGAGGTTGAGCAGGGGTTGTTGTAGTTGTTCCATTCTGAAGTGACTTTGAACAGTGCAAACACCGCTTCAACAAACCTCTCCTCCTTGTTGTTCGTCCAGAAGTCGACCTTCAACACGGAGTTCCCACATAGGCACAGTACCTTCTTCACCTTCCTGTGAAAATTAAAAAAATTTATGCCAAACAAAAAAAATAAACCTTTTCTGGCTCTTTTGCAGGAATAAAAGTATGAGAAATGTAAATTCTCAGACGTCTTTTGACTTTTTGAGGTCGCTTTAAAGCTTCCTGAAATTAAAAAACTAATATACCAAAAAAAATGGTATCAAACTTGAATATCCAGCTTCTTTCTAGTAATTGTGGAGTCTAGCTTTTGCTCAAAAGATAAGAGATCCATGTATGCTTGAGATTCAGGAACTAACTCTCTGACCTAATTCATCTGTTTACTAATTTCCAAAATTTGAATGAAAACCTGTGGTGTGATAAGTTTGTCAGCATATCTTCGCTTCTTACGCGGTGGAGGATGAGGTCTATTTGGCATACCGCCTGGAGGTTGCTGTACAACTTGCTGACCAGGAGGTCTTCTCATATTAGGAGTCATATTTCCTTGCTGAAAACATGTTTTCATGGTAATAGTAGTTTTCTAACGAACCGGAGCATATCTATTCACGGGAGCCCCTGGAGGTACACCCATTCTATGTTGAGGCTGCATGTCTGCAAATAAACTTTTTTTTCATTCATTTTTTCCAATTTTGGAGAGCAAGTAGCTTAAATCCGAAAAAAACTGTATAAGCATGATAGACATATAATTTAAACAGCATGCAAAAGGCTTGGATACAATGGTCTGCATCCAAAATTGATTTGAACGCCATTTGAATTAGGGGTTACTGCGTGCGAGCGTTATAAACAAGGTTTTCGTGGTAGGACCCGCGCGTTGCAATTGCCGCACAGAATGGTCTGAATTCAACCATATTCGAAGGCGTCACGACTTGCGCGCTAGGACCTGGGATCGATTAGACCTTCATTTACAATCATATACGAAAGTGTCACGTTTCCAATCGCTTTGGTTTTGAACACGCTGTTGAAAACTGAGGATAGGTAAGTTTTATTTTCTTTATATTTTTATTTATTATTTTTCTGTGTCCAATTGTTTATGTTCTAGTTATTTCGAAAATATATAAGATGAATTAAATCAGAAATCGATTTTTCATTTCGTATTCCTTGCATTCATTGCTGACCCAGTTTTTAGAAACGTCATTATCCATCACGATTTTCCACTGTTGTATCATTTTCACAACTTAATATTAATACGTTCAAACTTCCCGATCAGGCTTGAAAAGGAAAGCAGAGTCATTTCAATCGTTAATATTTCATATCGAGTAAACAAAAGAAATGAAAAACAAAACAAACTTCGAGAATGTACCAGATTTCTTCAAATTCTAATAATTATTGATGTGTATAGTTGCAATCATGTATTCTTTGTCACGACTTTGTTTTGAAGCTAATAAGGGTTACATGATCATATCGAACATGGGAACCTGAATACTTCGTTTTTTGAAGAAAAAAGTCATAAAAACATGAGACATTTATCCGAATATTAATCTAATCTGTCTTGGTTCGAAAAAGAATCGCAAGCAAGCTCAAAATAGCTCTTCGAACGAGCATGAGGTGATTGTGGAGTTTTATTTGTAATTAACGAAGTATAAAGTTTTCAATTTGATATGATCATAGAAATCTATGGCCTCTCTCATATGGTGTTATTTATGTTAATGAAAAAGTATATTATTGAATCATGTAATTATGAGTATTAAGAGTTTCTTTCACAAAAAATATGTCTTCAGTCCGTTGAAGGACAACGAGTAGATGAATTGAGAATTTTCATTGTTCTCTGCATATCATTTGTTTCCGATACTATCAATGTTTGGAATGTGGTTGAAGAAAATTGGAACTCACCAGTTCATTTTCTTCCTCTTCCTGATATGGAAGCTCGACAAAACAGCGTAGCTTCATTAGCACCTTGTATTAAAGGTCTAATCACTTTAGGGTCCCGCAGCGGAGGTCGCAACGCTGTCGAATTTGATGGAATTTGGTGCATTCTGTATGTATGCTAATTGATTTCTCTTGTGGGCTGACGTAAATTCACGTGTTTTCGTGAAGTTGTTAATCTGCATTTTTAATACACAGTGCCGAGAGTTTGGTTGTGTTGTTTGTTGCTCGGTTTAATCACGGTGTCCGGATTTTCGTAGCGTTCTGCGCAAGGTGTTCATCGTGTTTTTTTTCATAACTCAGCGTTTCGTATTATTCTTTCTTGTCTCTTATTGATTCGATTGGAGTAATCAAGATAATTTCAGAATACGGTCAGAAAAAACATCAATTTCGTCCGGGATTCTTGAGTGCTACCATGGATGTTGTAACTGGGAGTACATTTGCAAAGGAGTATAGGTACATTGTTTTGTTTTCCAGTGTTTATTCAATGTTATTACTCTTCAGATCTGCATTAGGGGAGCTCGTGTCTAATAATAAGACTCAGATCAATCTACTTACTATATTGGCAGAAGATTACCAGAGTCATGCTTCCGAGATCGTTGCTGCTATAGAAAATCATATTTATTCTGTAAGTTTGGCCAGACGATTGATGAATGAATGTTTGTATTTATTACAGTGCAATATTGAAAGTAAATTACCTATATTGTATGTAATTGATTCCATTCTGAAAAATATACCAAGAGCCCCTTATAAAGAATTGTTCAGTAGTATAATAAGTAAAATTTTTTTACACATATTTATTAATGTAAGTTTGGTTGTTTGTAGCTTTTCCATAATCTGTTCTTTAAGGGAGACGAGAAAGTTCGTTCTTGTTTATACCGAGTGAGACAAACTTGGACTCAAATTTTCAATCAATCCTTGTTATATTATTTGGATTTGAGTGTGAAAAGAGAGGATAATGCGTGGCCTGTAACTGCTGTTGTTCCTGAAGCGTCGACTAGTCAAAGCGGCGGGAATAAAGTTCTTGCATCAGATAGTCAGAGCAGCGGAAATAGAAATAATGTCTCGGATAGTCAGAGCGGCGGGAATAAAGTACATGTGAATCCTAGATTTATTCAAGAAAACAAGGTGTGTATTCTTCTTATTCATTGAATAAAATTCTATTTCAGGCTCGCGATCCTCGTGTTTCGAAGAAAAAGGAACAGAAAGAGAATGGAACGAACGATTTGATGTTAGTTCTATATTGAATCATTTTCCTCATGTACAATTTATAGAGAAACTATTCTTGGTCATCGAAGTCCTCTTGTTGAATCTTCTCCAAACCCTGGAAGCTCACCAATTGGAGCTAAGCGGAAACTACCAGATAACAACAATTACCATGACCGGAAAAAGAAAAGATCTCCTGTGCCACAAAGGGAAAGAAGACAGCGTCATGATGAGCGGCAATCAAATAGACACGACGACAGAAGACATGATCGTGAGCGTGAGCGAGACCGTGAACGCGATCGTGAACGTGAACGAGAGCGGGAGCGTGAGCGTGAACGGGAACGTGAGCGAGAGAGAGAACGAGAAAGAGAACGAGCTCGCGAAATTGAAAAGTGAGTCATTCAGCTAACTTTATTTCTTATATTTCATATATCAGGAATGTGGTTGCTTCTACTGTTCTACCAGGATCTCATGCGTTCAGTGCGCCTATCATTGCCGTTGCAAGTAATACTCCCCCTTATCTGCCACATTCCGCAGCTAGTTTTGTTCCCCCGAGTGCTTCTGAATTACCCGCTCCGGTAACTGCACCTCCTGCTTCTTTTTATCCCAATGCTGCTCAACCAGGTTTCTTTGTAATATCATTCTTCTTTTAATTGTGTTCAATTTAAGGTGCTCAATCCTCATTCGGTAATCCCTCCCAGCTTAATTCTGGGAGATCTCCTTTCCCTACCGGTTTTGTCCCTCCAAATCCTACACCGTTGGCACAGCCAGTAAGTTGCACCTGTTATTCATAGATTCATATTTTTGCTTCAGGTACAAATCACTAACGACACTGTACGGTTGGATGGGATCCCTGCTAATAATAGAATTTTTGTTGACGGAAAAGCTCATGAAGTTTTTTACATTGAGAATACAGCTGTGATAGAGAGAAATGGTCTACCTCATAGGTTGTTTTTTCACCACAAATGCCGATATGACTTTTAATTTGTAGAATCTATTTCTCCGGAACGCCTAGAAAAGTAGTTATTGATAATACCCCATATGAACTTGCTTTTGATGAAGCAAAGACTGTGTACATTGATGGTCTCCCACATATCTTACGTTTTGGCGCCCCTAGTCGGGAGCTTTATATGGGTGATTTTGCATTCAAGGGTCAATTTGGAGGTATAGTGATACAATCGTTTCTTACTTTTAGCCTGGTTTTCTTTAAAGGTCCACCAATCAATGCCACAATTAATGGAAAGCGACATCAAATCCGTTTAGCCGGACCAGCTCCTGAAGTCAAAATTGAACCGGATCCAGCTCACGATCTAGCGAGGTTTATGCCAAGTGTACGTGATAAAGTTATTGAGAAGAAGCCATGTGAGTTCTTGTGCTGGATATTGTTCCTAAAATTCTCTGTCTTGCAGTTGAAACATCATTCGGACATATCGAGAAAATTCTTTCGTTTATCCAAAATAGGAAGCCTGCTCCTGTTAAGGTGGAAACTAAGCCAGCAGTTGTTCACACTGTTTCACGCCGTGAGAACACTCCACCTATATCTAGTGGCCATTCGTATGTTTTAGAAACATTCTAATTTCTTTGATGTTTTCTTGTAGATTCGATAAAATCATGAGAGCTTCTGCACCTGCTTCCTCACTACGCGATTTCTCGATGCAAACCTTGAAAGTGTAAGAATTTTTGATTCTTTCCATGTATAATGTGTTATCCTCAGCCGGTATGACGCCATAGTTGAAGCTATTCATATGAAGCAAAGGAACGCTTGCCCACATTGTGGTTTGAGAATGGAACTCAAAGTACGGAAAATTTGATGTTTTCCTTATTACAAAATTCACTTCCAGGGACCTAAATACGATAGACATTTGGATTGGCATGTAAAGAAAAGACTGGATACTCTGGATAGAACTAGCGCTAGCCGGCCATGGTATCCTGCTAACAAGGTAGGTTTATGATTTCACAAACTCTAGACAGATTATGATATGTAGGAGTGGCTGAAGAAGGAGAACGAACCTGAAACAGCATCAAATGAGCCTGCAGGAGGAGGTTTGTAGTGAGTTTTAACAAAATCTTACCTTTGTTTCAGAGCATAACGATGAAGCTATTTATTCGGGTCCTGCAGTTGTTTCAAATGAAGCTTCAAGCAAAGTAAAACAGTTTGAATGTGAACATTGTTTATCATTTACCTTGCAGGAATGTGATGTTTGTGGGGAAACGTTCGAGGAGTACTTTGATGAGCATGATGATTGTTGGAAATATAAGAATTGTGTGCTAATGGACGGCAGGGTTAGTCTTTCTTCATTACTCCTGTATTCATCATTGTTGTGTTTAGGCATACCACTCCAGCTGTGCACAGGACGCATCCAGGATCGACCTATCTGTGATATCACTTGATAATGAAAGTAATGCAATTGTTCCAGATATGAAGCCGTTAAATAATTTTTCAAGTTAGGGTGTTAAGTGAGGTAGAGAGAAAATACTTATAAATTAAAAATAAAAAAAACAACAAACGAAAGCGCGTAGCACAAAAATTAAATGTACAGACACAGACTGGGTTGATTATCTTTCTTTGCCGGTATTCCAATGCTTCTTGGTTGTGCGAAAATAAATATTTTTTATTTTTCTTGTACCCTTTTATATTAATATTCAACATTGGTGTAATATTATTGTACTTGTTATTATTCAATAAACTGTTTCCTTTTGTTACCTTGTTTTCGATATCCTCGTGTTCTCTCACAAGCAGTACTTAATTGGATTGGTTTTATGAGGAATTCAATTGTCTTTGGAGGATGACAACTCTTTCGATCCTACTCGAAGGAAATGCTTGTTCTTGGGGTAAATTGGCTACTAACCACGGGAATGCCGTAATTTCCGATGTAATTAGATCTGTGGTTCGTGCTGAGTTTACCTAAACATAAACAGTGTTAATGTTCAGGTGTCATTTGCTAATGCTCATCTATCTTTATCTTCCGGGAATAAACTCCTGCTCTTCATGTTTGCCAGTGGGTTGAAGAAGAAGCTCCTGTTCAATTCGCGCAGATCAGCATCTACCGATTTCTCCATTGAAATGATCAAAGCAATTAGAGAAACTCTCCACACTTCAGCGTCAACAGACGATATTTCAACTGCAACACCTTTAGCCGGAGTTTTATGTCATTCTATATGCCGTACTGTTTCCTCGGAGAGAAAATATGTGCATACTGTTTTGCAGATATGAAACAGTCTAGTAACTCTGATCTCAAGGAAGCCTCTTCAGAAAATCCTACGATCACTAACACTCACTTCATTAATGGTCGTGTAGTTATCATTTCCATGACTGAGGATTTCGGATCAGAACATGGTAATTGATCGTCATTCACACTCTCAAGACAAACATTCGTTTCAGGTCCTTTGATGAATTTATTTTTCTCCTCTGCCAAACATGGAATATGTGTAGATGTTATATCACTTGGACCGGCTAGTCCGTTACTTCAACAAGCTGCTGATATTACGAGTGGAATGTTCATTCAGATTGATAACCCGAAAAAGTTGTTGTGTAAAATGATGGTGAGTGCGTTGAGCTGAATCCATTCAAACCTTCTATTCCTAGACCAATGTATTGGGTCATCCATCATCTCGATCCATTTTCCCTCAGCCACATCTAACGGTAAGACCTTACAAAACAACTTCCAACCGAAAAATATATATTCAAGACGGTTGATTATCGAGCATCCTGTGCTTGTCATCATCAATTGGTATCAACGGGATGGGTGTGTTCAGTTTGTCTCTCAGTGCTCTGCCAATTTGTTCCAATTTGTACGTCATGCGGGTAATTCATGTTTTAAATTAATTTACAATCTTTCCTTTCTAATTTCTAGGGCAGTTTTCAAGATCTCAGGTTTTCCAAAGAAAGTTATTAAGAGGAAGAGAAAAGAATAATGTTGATAACAAAGTTTTCCGGGTCGTTCAATTCAATAAAGATTTAATATTTTATGAAATACTCGATCGTTGGTTTTGAACCTTCCCCTACTTCAACAGTATCGTGTCTAGTTCAAATATATCTTTCAGCTTCTGTGATATTGTACAAAAGATAGGAAGATAAGATATGCAACATGATGACCAGTATTTCGCTGCAAATGTTCGCCATATCATGGAATACTCCAGAAAAACACTTTTTGCTGCTTTAGACAGTTTAGAAGGTCAAAAAACTATTGTATGGGACCGAAGTTTGATGAAACGAGTCAATGTGGTAAGGTGATCTCTGCCTTTCTCTGTCTCAATAATATAAACTCCAGTTTGCCGGTCCTTCCGTTTTGGAGAAACACGATGTTGTAGCTAATATGGCTCTTGATAAACAACATGTTACGAATACTCCTCATGCTGTTTTCTTCCTGGCCCCCACTCTTAGTGCTTTGGACCAGTTATGTACATATATAGATGCATGTGGGAAAGAATCGGTGAATCATATGAGTTTGTTTGACAGGCGAAATTTAATTTTAGAAGTCATTATATCAAGTTTTCTTCATACCGGAGGCTTGGTACGTAGTAAGAGAGAAATTGAAAGAAAGGAGTGAAGGGAAGGTAACTCAAAAAGCTCTTATATTAAAACAAAGTGGTTTTAGTATTTTGAACGATTAGAATCTGTTCAAGATATCCCATTATGGTGGATGCCCCAGGATGGAGAATGCCTTTCCCTTGCAGTCCCTGAATTGACATCAAGGTTTTTCTTTTTCTGCACGTTTTGCAACTTCAAAGAACCAACCGCTCCGTCCTTGCTGTAATCTTCAAAATGATTACTCTTGTTCACGTCAAAACGTGAACATCAGCTTCATTTCTATTTTAATGATCGTTAGGAGCGGTTGTTAATCAATGAATAAAATAAATAAAAGTTCTTACCATTGTTTTTCAGATTGTTAATTAATGGCGATTGGACATATCTGTACAAATGCGCTTATGCCCTACATCAAGTAAAAAGCATGTGTTCTGGTGATGTCCCGATATACAGCAAAGGAAAATGGGCCCAAGATGTCGTGCGTATGCTATCTACATTAGGACCGCCTGCGGTAGGGCAGCAAGAATATATCTTCAAGATTGATGGGTTTTGTTCAGGAATCGTTGCCAGTGAAAAGTTTGTGTCTCAATCGAATCGTCATTATCGACAGATGGTTAGATCCTTTGACACCCCTACTTACTCAATTGACATACGCAGGACTGTTAGATGAACTATACAGAGTCAGTATGGTCGGATCGATTAAGGTTTCAACACAGAAAAGCGTCTGCTATAATAAAATGGCATTGCAGGTCCTCAAAGCGGAATTCGAGCAAAAAGAAGATGCCGATCCCTTTGAATTAAAAGAGATATACCTATTGGACGAAATTTATCATCGTTTGAAACATTCTCATATCAACGCTATCGGACATGAGTTGGGAGGCATTTTACAGGAAATAAGAAATGATGAAGAGGTAGATGGGTTTTTTAATGTTCTGCAAACAAGCTTCTTTCAGTATGACCGGGAAAAAATGTCAATTGCTGAGTATCAAGTGTTAGTGAAAAAAATGCCCCAAATTTTGAAAAAAAAGGAAATGTGTAATATGCACATGCGTTTGGCAGAAATGATACAAGCTCAATTGTATGATTCTTTCGTTGATTACATCAAAGTGCAGAAAGGTCCCCCTAGAAATGTAGGATATTTTATTATTCGTTTCTTTACAGATTTATTGGAGTCGAGTAATTGGGAGAAAGTGGTTACATTTATTGAAGATCTGATCTTAGATGCCGCCGATGTGTCTATAGTTCTCAGGTATTTTTCCCCCCAAAGAAAAGGAGATGATATTTCAAACAAAGGATGATCGCGATACATTCTTTGACTGCAGGTGGCTTCAAACCTTCAGTTCTCGCAGCATATAGAAGAATGGTTATGCAGGTTGTCACGTCATTCACAATACACACACAACTTGATTCCCTTGCAGAGTTATGGTACCGACGCTGTGAGCAAACTATTAAAAATGCAAAAAATGGGACTTATTCGCGAACGTGGAGGAAGTGGAAAGCTGGTTTGCGATCACAGCCTAATGAATTACCCACAAATACGAAAGCAATACGAATTGATCATTGATGACGTACATGAAGCGGTTTGTGCACTTGAACAGATCCAGTTGATCTTTAAAAAGCTCAATTTTCAGGACAAAACGAATCCAGCATATGCATATAGTGGATACTGTTCGTTGCTCTGCCGAATACTTGCCGAAGGAGACAAAATCAAGTGGGCTGGCTGGAATAAGCTGGGTGATTATAAAGGAGGAGGTACAAACAAAGAATTGAAACATTTACTCGTAACAACAATAATTTAGAAGATGATAAAACAGCAGTTTTTATAGTAGGCGGAGTAACAAGAGCGGAATTGGCGATAATTAAACAATTACCAAACATATCATTAGTTCTTACAAGCGCTTTATTAGTGGGTGATAGTTTAGTCGACAAAATAACTACAATATGAAATGAATTCTCTATTATTTTTTATTTATTGGATGAATGAAGGAACATGTGCGAGAAAAAAAAAACCATTTATACTACGTATTGATAGAGGATCAGTTTATAATATGAATATCCCCATTATGAAAGTTATCCACTTACGTGAACGATGACCATATGTACTTTTATAACCGTATTGATATCAGCACAATAAAAAACCCATAATTACTACAACTCCTCTCCACTGCTCGTTGAAAGTGAACGTTGAATGATTGGAGATGATGGAGGCCCCATTTTCTGAAACAACAACTTGCGCGTGACAAAGAAGCATACGGCTTACCGCTCCTCTCGGTCTGAAAAGTTCGTGCCTGGCTAGTTCAAAAACATCGGCACGATCTTCCTTCCTATATTGTAAACACCGAAGAATGAAATCTTGAGCAACCTGACTTAGCTGAAACAACGAGCATTTTTGTAAAAATCAAATGAAAAATGGTACCTGTGGCTTAGGTGGGAATGTTACTTCAGTAGCCTTGATGATCGTATTTTCTTCCAAAATTTTCTGCTGTGTCTGCTCGTTACCAAAAGGCTAAATAAACAGGTACTCAACAATCATCAGACAAATGTCAACCTTCTTTCCGTAGATGCATTGGTAGAAAATAACTCCAACACTCCAAACATCTACTTTAGAACTGATTCTTGGTGGTGCATGGCCCACAACAAAAGTTTCAGGAGGAAGGTACCTGAAGTACATATGCTTTCAATCAAAATAAGAAAGAGAGACAAACCAGTAAGTCCCAGCAAATTGAGACGTTAATTCTAAATCATCATCACTACTTTCCATTATTTTTGAAAGACCAAAATCGGTAATTTTGATTGCCCCGCATGCTGTACCCGATTCTAACAGAATATTGGCAGGTTTTAGATCATAATGAATGATTGGCGGCTTTTTCTCATTTAAATAAACGAGAGCAGATACGACCTATGTTGTTGGGGTTTATTGACATAGATTAGAGATGCAAACAAACCTGCATGATAATACTTCTAGCTTCCTTCTCAGATATACATTTGTTTTGCTTAAGATAGAAGTCAAGATCATTGCCAGGACAATATTCCAATACAGTACAGAAGGAATGATTATCAATAGTGAATAAATCAAATAATTTAACAATACGACAATGATCTAGTGACTTATGAATATCTTTTTCACGCATCGCGTGTTTCACATAGTTGGCCTAGATTAGCGATTATGAAAATATGCCCAATAGAGTAAAAATATACCTTTTTTTCCTCCTTCCATTCCTTATTTACATGGTGGATTTTACAAGCCACATACCGATTTTCTTCCAAATCATATGCTCGCCAGACCTCACTATAACAATGTCATTAGCAATAACGATAGCCTAGAGTCCGCATATTCAACATAAGCACTACAATGTTGACCTAATGTCCCCACTTTCCTCCCCCCCCCCTAGCCTATCACGATTAGAACTGCGTCATACGCGAAGGACTGCCGCAAATCAATAGCAAGCAACCGGTGGAAAAAAAGGGCCCGCCACTCGAACAGATCTCTCTTCGTAGTGTTTAAGTCAAAATGGAAATGCAACAAATAAAGGATAAAACATTACTGACCTGAATCCTCCCTTTCCAAGGAGAGCCAACAAGAGATATCGACGACTTGACAACATTTCATGATCTTTATACCGTGAATCCCGTTCATTGGCAGCTCTTTTCAACTCCCGTAGATGAAGTTGTTTCTCACGTTCCAGTCGTTCTTTTTCGGAGAGAAGATCCGTTTCTTCCTTTTTCAAATGCTCTTTCCGAAGTTTATATATCTCGTCCTAAGCAAAGAATAAGATGAAATGAATTCGAGAAGCTTAACTTACAAGTTCAATATATTCTTGAAGATTGATTTCTTTAGGCTCTTCCGGCCTTCGGAATACAGAATCTTCTGTGGCGTTTGAGGTAGAGGGTAGAGATCCATCGTTCATAGTTGATATCGAGTTTAAAACAGATCTGAACAAAAGAACAGTATAAATCAACATTCTAAGCATAAAAATCTCACTTTTTTGACCCTTCCTTTCCAGGTCCGACGGGTTTTCGTTTTTTTAATAAAATCGAAGCATTTTGCAGTTCTAGCCTTTCCTGATTGAGATGTTGAACTTTACGATTTAATTCATCATAGGCATAACCTTCGGCCTGCAATCACAGAAATAATTACAAAAGGGAAACTATAGTGAACTTACGAAAACATCTTTGAAAGAATCACCATGTCTAACTAGTTTGTATTGTCCAATTCTAGGAGTGTCCGTTCGTGTCTGAAACGGGAAATTAGATCATTTCAAAAGTTGCGAAGTTTACTTTATCCACAAGAGATTTCCGTTCTACAGTGTTTTTCTCAATCAGCAACTTCCTAATTGCTTCTTTACAAGACTCATTCTTCCGTTTTTCATTATTCAACTGCAATATTCAAGGGTTTTTAATAATTCTTATGTTTCTCAGAACCTTCGATGTTAAGTCATCAATTTGTCTACGACAATCTGTTAACATTCTATCCCGTTTTGCGATCTCTTCAGTGGTAATAGGATCAGTGTCCGCCTATGATAACTTGTATATAAACATTTTAAACAATCCAAGCTTACAGTAAACTCAGTTTGGGTTTCTTCATCTACTCGTAACCGTGATGGTGGACTTTGATTGGAGTTACTATTAGAATCAGATGAATAATGTAAATTAGTAGGAGTTGTTCGGTTAACAGGGGATGGCGATTGCACATTCCACTAAAGATAAAACTAAAAATCAAAAAGTAGGTGGCACTTACCGGTCCACAAGTATTTTCATGAATGTATGACTCGCCATTAGTTGAGCTGCTAGCAAACCGTTTAGGACTAGATTGCGACTAAAGATGAAAGAGACACTACTGATATATCGAACGATTCCCACGAACCTTTATAAATTCTGTTATTTTTCTCTCAGCTTTAGGAGTTTCCTCGCCACGTCGTCGTTTACGTGCGGATTTCTTCTCACTTAATATTCTACCAAATCTACAAATGTTAAAAAGCTTATACTTTGGATTGTCTAATGTTCTCACTTTCCGGGTGTATCAGGTTCTCTATCAGATGTAGATCCAGCACTACTCAAATTACTACATTCATTAACACCTTGGGGAGGATGGGCAAAAACACGCATTTGTCCATCAATACTATCTTCATTGATTGGTTGCAATGCTGCATCAGTTGGACAAACGCCTCCATCAGCCCCCAAATTTTGTGACTGGAAAAATGAAAAAAATACAAAAAACATGAATAAAAGAAGTAATTAATCAAAAAACAAATACTTACTGTAGGAAAAGTTCGGCTAGCCCTGGGTCCGGTATTAAATATTTTCTGCTCAAGCTGAGAATGATTTAGTTGTTCAAACCTCTGCTGCTCGAGTGGGTCAGCCATGGTAGTCATCATTTGTGAGGCATTCAAGCAAATGGATGAATATTTCTGAAAGTTCGAATTTTGTAAAAGTGATTGTTCACAAAATAAGCAGTCACGTGCATATATTCCAACACAATAATTGTGAAGAAACCCTCAATGCCCCGCCCCTCACGTTAGAGTACATTCATCAACGGTAAATGAATAAAAAAACATAAATTAAGACTTATGAAAACCTTTTCCTTCGATCAGCCTTGTAAGACTGATAATTTTGTAAAAAAATTATCAGACGATAAAAAATCAATAAAAACATCACGTAGTTGCATAGAAAAAAAAACATAAAAAAACAATCAATACAATATTTGAGGCGCCAGAACTACTAAACATTCCGTCCTTGGTCACAATGGGTCCCGACCCGCTTTGGATTACGGTATCACATTTGGCATGTGGCCCCGCCCATACTTTTTTAAGAGCGCCGACTTTTATCTACTTCAACAGATTTCTAATTTTGTTTTTGAATAATTTTAATCTATAGTAAAAGTTTCACTATATATAGAATTTCTTAAAGAATAATGTATATGTGTCGAAATTTTAAACAGTACGGTTTTAGAGGCGGAGATGGATCCAAGTGATGGTAAGGTTGTGAGTAGAAATAGAGAAAGGTTGGTAGTATTCTTTTTCGAAACATTGTTTTTTTCGTATTGGGGGAGAGAAAACGAAAATTTTAGAAGGCAAATTGATCCACAAAGGGCAAATGGACGAATGTTAGATGTTATACGGGGTGTTGTGTCGGGCTCTCGAGGCCGCGGTGGATCAGCTGGTCAGGCAAGATCGGCTCCACGGCAAACGAAAGTTGAAGTAAGATAAGAAAAATGTAGTAGGTAAAGGAGATAATGTTTTTAGGAAATTCCTAACGTTGATATATTGATAAAACAAATAGGTGAAGTCACTACTCGGCCGGAGCGAACTGCAGCACAGATCGGTTGCATTTCACGTCATTTGACAATAATGCTCTGCATTTTTTAGTGAGAAACATATCATCATCTAATCTTTTTGATGATATGGATGAGGAGGATTGGTTGAAGCTTATTGATTGTATGATAGCGTTGGCGATAGAAGAGGGCGAGGCTGATTTTGTGGTAACGATTAGCGTTCCGCTGATTAGTGAGTGGGGGACGAGTCTGGCAAACATTTAATGTGTTTTAAGAGTATTCGATGTTTCATAAGATTATGAATGAGAAATTGATGTCACTCAGTTCTTCTTTCATAATGAACATGGATGAAGAATCTGATGCGATTCCTGCCTTTCTCGGGTCTATTTTATGTAATAGATGGCCCCGCGCAATGTCAAGAGTGGGTTACTAACATTTTTTCCTCTTAATGAGGTTCCTCATTCAGGCTATAGATACTTCAAATCCGATTTTATTTGATGCAGTATCCATAGTTAAGGGCTGGATTCTTGTGGTATCTGACGATAATGAGGTTCCACTCTAACATATCTTACAAAAAATGATGATATCTTAGGCTCAAATCGAGGGGGATGACCCAATTAGAGAAGAACCGGAAATCGTTAATAGGTGTGATAGTACTCAAAGTTCGGGCAACAATGGTATTCAGATGTGCGCAAGCTACGTGTATGCTCTGTGAAAAAACCCAAAAGGCCCTATGGATGAGTTGGCCAGAGATTTGTGATGAAATTTATGCAGCTTTCAAGCTGGCAATAACGCATAACACAGTTATAACAGGGTAAAGTTTAAGCGTAACGAGAGATTACAAAACTTTTGAACTTAAGAAATGTTAAGGAGAGTGTCTTACGTACTTTCATGGATTTGCATACGTGGACGAAAAGTAGGTCTGTAGTAATGAAACCTGCATCCACTCAAACATATGAAAGGAGTCGCCTTCAGCATGAAGACGACTAAAATATATCTGTTACTTCCCATGCATATCTTATAGTCTTTACGGCTGTGTAGAGATCTTACTATTCGTTCTTATTTATATTTTATACCAATTCTACTTCTCACTCAGGTAAAACCTAAGAATTAACAGTTTTATACTAAACTCTAACTTTCATTATTTTACTTTGCCACTGGATTATATTGATCTCTTAAGTTCTAAACTATCCGCATAAAGCTTATATCTAACAAACTTGTTGTATCTTGTGTTTTCTTACATTGCATAGGAAATCAAAAAAATCTCTTTACAGGTGGCAGGAAGGCTGTTGTTACGGGAACGTAACCAGATGCTCTCATCCTTTGATATTTAAATTTATATGGGTTGATTCGGACATGAATAGCTTTCCGTGTGGGAAGGTTTTTTTCCTTGGTCTTTTCACTTCAAATGCCCTCAAGTAGTGCCGTTTTCGTTGCTTAGTAAAAGTCTTGAATGGATCAACTTGTGAGATTCCGCGTTTTTCTTGCAATCTTTAGCTTAAGTGTATAAACTAGACAGATTTGAAGGTTCGTGTGAGGCTATTGTACAACTGATGAGCGAGAGGCAAAGATCGTGAGAAATCAATAATGTGACAACTAGGATATGAACACGTCGAATTGGTACGAATTTCATAAAAACAATAATTTATAGGATATAGCAGAAAATGGGAAGAAAAAAAACTCCCTCAGATATTTTGGAGGGCAATGTTGATGTTGATGGAAGATGAAAGCGAAGACCCAATATAGAAATTGTGCATGAGAAAGCTCAGTCGAGGAGGCGAGTTGGGATGGAGCAGTAGCAGCAGGTCGGTCTTTTGCTCTTGTCTTTTGCCTTCTTTCTCTCTCTCTCTCTCAGCTCTCTGCATCTTTTTCTCTGTCGCATTTTTTCGAACGCAACTAATTGTTCGTCTTTGAAACGACCACGAAAACGACGTTGGAAGGAGTGGAGGGGTGAGGAGGGAGGAAAAGAGAGAGGGGGGTGGTGAGTAAGAGAGATGTAACCAGACTATGACGATTCGTTCAACATTGCAGAGATTGGATACAAGGAAGAGAATTAGACAAAATCACAAAATGAGAAAAATAGGCAAGTATAGTCCAGAATGGATATCGATTCGGCCCAGCTTTGCATCTTTTTTTTTTCATTCAGTTCTTTAAAATAGTCCATGTTTGACATCATCAATCCTTTCGCACTCAATGCCGCCAGAATTATAAGCTTGTCATCGAATATCTTGAGCAATTTATTTTCGTAATTTCTTTAAAATATTTCACGAGTTAGAATTCGAAATATGGAGATCGAGCAGCAGTGAATAAGAATATGAAGTGCGGAAATGGGATTTCAAACCTTTCAAACATGAAACAAAAAAAAAGAAGGAGAAAGAGAAAATCCAATGACTTTAAAACTTTAAAAGGAGACTATGTGACTTTGAATTATTTATAAAACGATGGGCAGCTTTCGATTAAACTTGAATTATCTAGACAATAAAGATTTCTTTCTTCAATCCCTCCCTCAACTAACAATTAGCTTATTTTGAATTCTCTCTCTCTCTCTCTCTCTCTTTATCTCCTTTTTTTGCTCTCTTACCATATAAATCAAAAGAACTTGTCGTATTTGTTTCCCATCTCATTTTATGAATCTGTTTAAGATCATCTATGGCAACATTTGCAATTTTAATTGTTGCCGTCAACTATACGTCACATAGTATTTTTAGTTTCATAAAGAAGCTCAAATTCCTTTCCCCGAAACTCTGCCCTTCATGCGTTTGAACCACATGATACAAAAAAAGTTAATTTGTCGATCATTTCGAGCTAGTGTAGCGTCACACATAGAATAACTAGATCATTTGCATAAAATGCAGCTGTATTTCACGTGAAGACACGTGGATCAGATTTCCGTCATTCTAATTTGATCTGTCGCATTGAACGGTTGTTGACGTCACCAGCGCAATATTCTAGTTTTGCTCTATTTGAATAACTGCACAGTTATTAAAGTTTACTTAAATTAGAAATTTCCGTTTTTTTTTCGCTTTTTTTGCTCCTGGCACCTGCTTGGTCATCGATGTGTGCGAGTGCAATTGTCACTCAGCGATAGATGCTTGTCGTCTGTTCGCTCATATTTATACAGCCTTATATGGATATTGAAGTTTCGTGGTCTAGCAGCCTCTTACTTTGCGCAACCACTTCCATCATTCAATCAATTTTGTCTGCTCTTTTCATAGCGAGAAACACACATACCGATTTCCAAACATCTTCGAAAATACAAATCTTGTCCGAATCGATATCTCTTCTGGACCATACTTGCCAGTAAGAGTATATCGGTGCTAGCTGGGAGCTTATTCGACCCATACGAAAAGATTTCACACAAAGAAAAGAGTTTACATAGAAACGAGGAAATTATTCAGAAAACAAAATTTCCGTTTTTAAGTCTAGTAAAAGATCTCCAAAATTACTTCTTTTAAGGACACGAAGATAATCAGTTCTGCCACCATTTCGGAAATCTGGGGCATCGTTGATTCAAATGAAAGTAGATTTACGTTCCATACGGAATCTGTCAGATTGACAGGTTTCCTAGGATGTGTGAGCGTTAAGGAGCATAACCTCTTAATACTTTATTTAGTTTAGTTGTTATGTTTCAACCTTTTGCCGCAACAAAAGAAGAGTAAGTTCAAACCGAAGTAATTTTGGAGATCTTTTACTAGCCTTAAAAACGGTGCAAAGCTGGGCCGTAAAAAGGAGAAAAGAAAGAGAAAGCTGCTCAACTAAACCCAAAAACGGATAGAAATGTTGCTTATATAGCATGTTGTGTTAGAAGTTGCCACCAGCGGAGACATAAGGAATGAAATTTGAAATAATTTTCATAATAATATTAGAATAAGTAAGATGTATGATATATATAGAATACATGGCAAATGAGTAACTAGAAATGGATTAAGAAAGAAAAAAAAATAAAGGAGAAAGAAAAATGAAGATGAAAGACAACTGGATAAAGTCAAAATGCGAATTGTGCTCAGACAGTTGATGAGGGAATGCCACCGACGTAGAGAGTGCTAGGGACATAAGCAGCTGAGAGACAACAATGTGATTGGGAGAGTGCAAAAGAGATATTAGACAAAAAAGGAAACAACATACGTTCAGAAGTGAATGATGATGGATAACTGAATTAAATGCTTTTCAATTTTCCAATAGAAACATTTTTCTTAGCCAATTAAGGTTTTGATTTTTGCGATCTCATAGTGTGGTGCACCAAAGGGCAGAATATGTGGAAAAACGAAATGACTTTACATTCGAAACCCATCTATAGAGGATGATCAAAAGAATTATTTGGAAGTTAACGAGACATAGAGAGAGAGAGGGAGGGAGGAAGTGAGAGGAAAGAGAGGAAAAAAAAAGAGAAAATTGTCTTGCGAAAATCAGATTTTACTTTTACCTTTTGTTTTAAACGATTTAAGTTCAAACATTGTCGTGGTGATTTGGTCAAGCTGTCTCTTTCAATAAACTCTTTTGTTTCATTTCCTTCACAACATTTTTGGAATGGAAAGCTAAAGATTTTCAAAATACGGATGAATGACTTGCAATGAAAAGCCTTCAATTTTGACAATTATGCGAAGAAAAATGCAAAGAAAAAACTTTTTTTTGCCTCGTCATATTTTTGTTTGAACACAAGACATCTAGCCTCGGCAATTCTGAACTATCCGAAGATGACCTTCAAGTCCTCGTTGTTTAGTTTTTGACGGAAAAAATTTTTTTGTTCTACACCCCCCGGAAAAAAAGTTATTAATGGATTTTCTAGATGAAAAAGAGAGAGAGAAAGAGAAAATCAGAGACAGAGAGTACAGCATCTACATCCACGTCTCACACACCTATGCTCACTGAATGGGTATTACCCGAACTATCGAGTTCGTTTCGTCTTAATTGTTTTATTTCAACAGAAATCAAAATGTCCCAAAGGATTATGCGTAACCTTAAACTATCAGTCCTAAGAAAACTCCGTATGTGATACGTGTAAAAGGAGGCAAGCCGTTTTATTTGTTATTTTTGTGACACAGAAGCCCGACGAATAGCTCATTTGTGTTGAAGAAGGCAAGGATTCGAATAAAAGGAAATCGACTAGCTTATCGTTATATGAAAGTTTTTATTTACCAAACATAGCTTTAAAACAAATCCGAAATAATGAAAAATTTACATTTACCCGTTTCCATTGAGATCAATACTTAAAGAGAAAAGAGGAAGTAGGAGTACAGGAGGATGGAAGAAGGAAGAAGAAATGAGATGAACAGAAGATGAAGAAAAAAATTTCTTTTTTTCCTTCATTACGAACAAAAAATGTTGTTCGTCATATACAATAAAAGTTGTTTTGAAAGAATTTGCTTAATTTGAACAAATATCAAATGGAACATATATATGTATATATAATATAATATATATTACACTTTGCCCATTGAGCTTTAACCCATTTATGGGAATTCCGAAAATCCAACACAACGACGAGCCGGTGAGAGGGAAAGAGAAGTTTTCCTTGGTACTGCTTTCTTTTCTTTTTCTATTAAAACGGATATCATATCATCTAATCGTCGATTTATATCTGCCCGCAGGCTATTGATAGCATCCCAAGATGCTATATCATCCGTGGTTCGAACCGCTGATTCCCTGAAAATAATATTTTTTACTTAAGTCGTTACCGCGTGAATCAATCAAGAATATTAGAAAATGACGTTTGAATCAAAAAAAAGATAAACATTTTGGATTTTTCTGATGGATTTAACGAGAGTTTCGGAAGTGAAGTTATGAGAAGATGCGTCTTTGATCAGTGAAGCCGCTACGCTCATAATCCACTTAGGATTCTCATAGCTTGTCATATAAGAACTGATAAAAATTTTGAATTTATATCAAATTGTTGACTGCTATCGGGAGCAAAAGATAGAAAGGATAGTTGTCTTAGGTGAGTTCCGTACTTTTTACTGGAGGTTATTTCTGTGTTTCCTGGCCATGTTGCATTGAATATTCCATTGGAAGGGAAAGTATATGATGTGTCTGTTTTCCTTAAAGCTGAATGCAAAGGAACTGTAGAAGAAGATGAAGCTGATGCTGTAGCTGAGACGCTATTCCGTTTATTCGAAGCGGATTCTGATGATCTTCTTGATTTTTCTTCGCTCGGTCTTATATAGCCAGACGTATCTGTAACATCAACATTTGAATATAATTCAAAAATAATAGGATTATAAACCTGAACAGCGTCGATTTTTTCTTCTTGACTCATCTATAACAGGTTGTGATTCCAATATTTCAGGTAATTTAGAGTTGTTGGGGGGAGCAAAAAGAAGCGACGTTGTATCACTGAAAGCATCTCTGAAACGTTTTCAAAAAGTTGCGTTGCGTAGGGAAGAAAACATGAAAGGAAAGCGAGAGAAGCAAAAAAAACGACTTGTCTACTCACTTTGCTTGATCTTCTTCAGCATCACTTGTACTACAAGTACTGAGCCCTTCTGACTCTTCTGCAACAGACGCTCTTGGCTGAGTTAATCGCGGCGAAATTCCTCCTCGAGAACGCGTTGATCGTCGACAAAAACTTCTGAATATGGTTTTACCCTGTCATTTGAATAAAATAGAAACCTGGTGCTGCTCATAGTTCTCATGATATCACGTTTGACGGAATCGATGTGAGATGAGCTTCGCTGGATTTCTCTTTGCCGGTCGTCTCTCAATTCATATCTGCAAATGGGTTAGCCATAAGACCTTAAATAGAGTTATCGTACCTTAAACTACTAATATCCTGCTTAATCTCATGAAGATCATCTTCATTAACACCATCCATCTTCATATTCTTCATTGTTTGATGAATATACCTGAAGTTTTAAAAATTCATTTCAATTGCATCCCCGACATTCTGAATTCGTTCAGCTGTTCGTCCCTCTCTCTCTCTCGCTCTATACTTTAGAGTGTCAACCAGAAAAAAAGGGAGTTTTTTGAGGTTTTAAAAAAAAAAAATTTGAAGAAGACGAGGAGGAAGGCTGAAGTGTGATAGCTGGAAGAACAAAACAGAAATCAGTTTTACAACCATTTTCATAGCACAAGTTGTCATTTTAACGTCAAACTTGTCATGAAGAATACGAGATTGTCTTTTCCATTTAAGATAAACAAGATAACGTTCTTTTTAGCTGTCATTCCCTTGGCTAATGAGTCTCAGAACGAGAATAGAGAGCATTATATTCTTTATGCTGAATGAGTTTCTGTCTCTGACTACGACTACGAACGACCCTAGTACTAAACACTCACACACTCTCTTTTTTGGCAAGTCAATCAGTCTTTTAATGATTGCTATATTATATATTTTATAATTAATTATTATTAATTTACCTGGCAACCAATCGAGCTATGATATCTCGATATGTAAGCGGCTTTTGTGATTCTTCATCATCCTCATTCTTATCTAGCTCATTACGCTTTCTCGAGTAACCAGGTCGCTGAAAATATTTCCGACGTCACAATTAAATACATGAAAAACAAAATAAATATAAAAAAAGCTGAAATGTACGTTATACACTTAATCTTTCTTTCTTTCTTCACAAACACTATAAACGAACGAATTGAAAGCGAGCAAGAGAGAGAGAAAGAGAGTGTGAGAGAGAGAAAATTTTGAATTTACCCTAATAGTAGCTCTTGTTTGGCTCTTTGTATACGTATATTTACCAAGAAGCCATCGAACGGTATTCATGATTGAGCAAACTGCATACCATATTGCCTTTAAACGAATAACAGTTTATATTTAAGTAAACTCTCAATGAATCAAATACTTTTGGTGTAATGACTATATTGAATGGAGGCGGCAAGCTGGAACCTTCATCGAAGTGCGCCATCCAGAGCTTCGTTCGATGAAATTTCCATTCAAGATCAGCATGATCCTTAATAAGTGATCACTTATTTCATATATAGTTACTATAACTTACATTTATATTTTGGAATGAATGACTCATCATGGCGATTAACATATTGAGTAAAACAATGATTGAAGTACAATGATACATGATAAACAAGCCTCGACCGATAGATTGAGTAAAATGATGATTCTGTTAGATTGAATTATCGTTCTAGCACATACCATTCTTAGTATTTCATTACCTCAATAACATTTGTATCTTCAACTTTAGTAATTGAAAACAATGCCCATAACAACGTCAAATATGAATCCGCTATTCTAAAATAACATTGTGAAAAAGGAATAATTAATATAATGGGAGGGTGGGAGGGATGTGAGAATAGCAAAACACAACCGCTTTTCATCGTCTGACGGAAGTAAAATGAATTTTATGTTTTCGAATATTCTAATCAATCAATATGCAAATGAGCATAATGACAATAACTACTCTATAAATTAACTTACGATGAAAACACATTAGACATTCGTTCACATTCTTTGCCTTCCATACACACTGGTGTATCCGGATCATAGTACCTTAAATGGATTGCATGATTGATTGTGCATATGACTTTCTAGAGCATACCAGTAGAGTTGAGCTAATCCGATACTAAAGCTGCTAATGATCAGAACAAAAATAAAACAAAACTTTGCAACATCAACAAGCATACATCCAAGTGAAATCTATAAATAACTTTCATCAGTATGCATGACAACAAGCTTCAAACCTGTAACGGTCCAAGATAGGGATTTGTTTGAAATAAATAAATAATCCGAGCAAAGCTGAAGACGTTGCCGACAGCAAACAGAGCTTCTGCCACAAGCATTGGCTCATATGCATTCCATTTGGAGCGAACAGTAAATCGATTTGAATTATGCTCATACAGATAATAGGATGACATTCTACATGATATGAATAGATATAGATGTTATAGCATCTTCAGATGTACCGTATGGATATTGTGCTTAGATATAAGCAAATCATGATAAAGTCCAACCAATTCCACCATTGATGAACGTACTTTTTGAAGCCTTCTTCCCATAACTGTTTGATTTCCGACCATAACATTCCTTCAAACATAATCAAATAACTTCATATATCAACTGTTTTTATAAACATACCCAGTACCCATGCAACAACCAGACTTTCGATCATTGAAGGCGGCGGACCTCTGTCTGATGCTCGCGTACCGCTGGAGCCCTTCAAAAACAGTTTTTCAACAAAAACCAAAAATCTTCGGTAAAGTACAAACCTTTACTTCTCCTTTTTCATTTCGATAACTTTCAAATGTGGCTAGGGTCAGTAATAATAAAAAACATCCAAATGATATTGAGTAGTAGAGGAACTTCATGAACGGCGAACGAACAATACGTCCGATTCGACTTTTCGGCATCTTCAAATATGATATGCTCAAGAAAACGATCTTACGGAAGAGAACGAACCAAAATATAGCTAATTGAGAATACAGGCCATAGAAAGACAAGAAAAGCGCATATGACTATATTCAGAACAGATCCACGTTGTTGACGACCAGGAAATCCTTCATACCATATGGATGTCAGCAACTGCTGACAATGAGCATGAGAAACAAACTGCAACGCATTTGTTTTATCTTTGACTCCAACTTCAAACATACAGCCTTCTGTTCGTACTTGATTGCCAACTTCAATCGACTCAGACTTAGCCGAGCTGACCATGGCTCTACAACTTCATTGTTGTCAGTGTTATCCTTGTTAAGAACAGCAATCAACTGTAAACATGATGTTTGATAAGTTTGGATTCCCTTAGCATACTTCTTCACTACTGCGACATTGGTTAAGCAGAGCTACAGCATAGTTATTGCAATCATTGGCCATCTGCAAAAACAAATACTCCTGGATTTACACTCTTATTGAGCAAACCTTCAGATAAACTTCCTTGAATTCCAGTTCCACTAAAGCGAGTTGACGCAACTCCCAGCTAAGCTTAAAAGCAGACTTGATAGGATCAGGACTATAAACATAATATGTAATTGGTGAACCTTCCGCTATAAACCTTGTTAGACTCATCCAAGCTGGGCTGGCTAATGCTCTATACTTGTTGATTCGTTTGAGAGAATGTTGAAGAGAATCATTCAATCTTTCCTTATCACAAGTTTCACATATACAAGCATGTCTATGAGGTTTCTCGATCAACGCCTTCCTCTGGATGAACATCCCCAAGATTTCAAAATGATTTAATTGAGCAGCCAATATAATGGGTGAAATATCACTATAAAAATATAATTTATGACGTTGTACTTAAAGGTGAGATTCTGGTAATTCTCTTTGACGTACCTTGGATACTCAGCCCCCGCTGCTTCTGCTGGATCAAGGTGTTGAGACCAACCTTCACCAAGCATTTCAGGTGTGATGGACGGATGATTGACAAGCATTTCAACTATTTTATAGACACCTATAAAAAGAGAATGGTTAGCCTCCCTTTGTTTCATATCTTTGTCTCTTCACAGTTCACTTCAACCACAATGACTTTTGATGTGAAAAAGCAAGTAACATCATTATAACCAAGGAAACTCGTCACGCATTTTCCGTTTTTAGGTGATCAAACGAAATCATCTCATTTCAGATGCAGTAGTCGGAATGAACGGTTGTGCTTCTACATCTAGCTAGCTTCCTTTTCTCTCTTTTTTCCTCTTCAACTGACAATGTGTTTCTGTCGCTTCCATACAAGGACATACTTCGTTGGTCGCTGTTATCCTTATTCTTTAGCCCGCTTATTCATATTTTGCGTCGATTTATTTAAAAAGACATTTCAGCTTTTAACCTTTCCTTATTCTGTTATTTTCCAAACGATTGGAAACGCCAAAATCGGATTTATCGCGCTTTCAAACTATTGTTGAAGAGGCGTTATATGCTATATAAGGAAAATGATTAAAAAACGAGTGAAAAGAAGAAGATTATAAAAAGAGAGAGGGATCGAGAGATAGAGAGAGAAAGAGAGAGGGAGAGAGAAAACATTTTTTGCTGTCCTTTTCATTTTTCCATAACCTTCACATCATATAGCTAAACGTACTAATTATGATGGCAGATCTTGTCTATTCTCTTCCATCCATAGGGTAAGAGGCTCAAGAAATTATTGTGATATTCTTGAGATTGAAATGATCTCGACATTTCATGCATTGACAGATTGAATAAGGAAATTTCTTTTAGTGGATCATTTCCTTTTTCTTTTATGAATCTCTCTCTCTTACACTCTGCCTCTACATCATCTTAATCTGCTTGTGAGCAGTTGATGATCTACTCGAACTCCTTTTGAATCAGCAAATTTTAAATATACTTTACGGACATGTCAACTGCCTTCATCTCATCTTATATCCAAATGAGCTCAGACAACGCCCGAAATGAAATGATTTTTGAAATAAAATTTTTTCCTTCTACTTGTGCTTGAGCTTCTGCTTCTCTCTCTCTTCATTCTCATCATCATCATCATCATCATCATCATTTTCATCAAAGTATTTGAATGAAAAACAAATATATAAGTAATCTGTCATCACCTTCTCGAATGGCACATAGCAAAGCATTTCCAATCCTAATTCCATCTTGTTGAAGTAGAAGCTCGACAACCTGCCCAAG
Organism: Auanema sp. JU1783; assembly: GCA_943334845.2. Classification (NCBI taxonomy): domain Eukaryota; kingdom Metazoa; phylum Nematoda; class Chromadorea; order Rhabditida; family Rhabditidae; genus Auanema; species Auanema sp. JU1783. Next base: position 1,033,803 of record CALQYR020007445.1, on the reverse strand, counting down.
AATAGATATAGTACTTGAGATTTTTTTCTCAAAAGACAAACCTCTAAATTCTCATTATCAACAGCAATTTCGAGTGCGGATCTGCCCATAATATCCAATGCATTCACATTCAGTGGCTGCCCATGTTTTTTCTGAAAAATAAAAAATAAATTTTATTTTTCAATTTAAAAATTTTTCTTGACGCATATGGAAGGAAGACTCACGCTCTCCTTTTTTTACTTCAATTTTTAAATTTCATTTCTAACTTTTTCTTCCTCAATCATATTTCATTACCTGTTGGAGCAGTTCAAGCAGCGTCGGCTTGTCTCCTCTTTCAGATGCTTCGATAAATCTGAAGGAAACAGAAAACATAAGATAAACAAAAATGAAAACAGTTCGCACCTGCGTTCTTTAGGATTTATCATATCGTGAGTTCGTATGCTTATTGCCGGAGGCGGAGGAAGGTTACCAAATGTATAATTACGATTTCGGGGCCGAGGTGATACCGCGCAGCGGGAGAACCGCCTTCCCGCCGCGGTTAACATCCTGCAAAAGATAGTTTAACTTTCATATTTTTTTATTGAACATTTCAAAGTGAATACGCTGAAGATGGGCAAAATAAAAGTTCTTTCTCCATAAATCTGTCCCTAGGCGTGATCTACAATCACTGACCTAGAGCAGAGATCGGATGCTCTTCAGAACGATGTGTGAGGACGTCAACGAGCAATTCAATTTCCCCAAAATGTCTGTCTTTCATTCTAATTTGTTATTTGTTTTATCATTTTTTAAAATAAAATTTCAAATTTAAGTGTGAAGAACAGAACAACGTGTTAAGATGCGGATGAGTAAGCGGACACCCAGGATTGCAATGAGAGAACGAAAGCTTGGAAAGCTTAAAACGAAAACGAACGATTCCAAGAAGGATAACGAGATCTATTCGTAGAATTAATAAATAATTACGTAGTTAATGTGAAAAAAATTACACTTGGAGCTAGGAAGGTGTATTTTGAATGAAATGGTTTGAAGATGAATGCGAAGGGTACGGAAGATGAAGACATACACATGCATATACAGAGAGATGAACAAACTTCCATGAAAGATAAGAGAGAGAATTCTTAGAGAGAGAGAGAGAGAGAGAGAGAGAGAGAGAGAAGGGTAAGTATTGAATGTTTAAAATCAAGAACTAAGTTGCGGAAGGAGCATCTCTAACTTCTTCTTTATCTTATATGCAAAAATCGAGTAGAAAGGAAGTCGGAAGTTGCGAAGTGGATGTTGTGGTCGAAAGAGAGAACAAGTAAAAAAATGTAAAAAGAAAATAGTTTAAGAAAAGCAGTGCAAACACTAAAGTAAACAAATAAATGATATTGATTATCAAAATTTATTAATAAAATTGCTTTTTAAAATGATTGATATAGCTTAAGATGGCTAGAGTGAGAGGGGAGAGAGAGGATTGAGGAAGGGAAAAGCTGAAAGAATGCAGATGTTAGCACATGGGTAATAAGACATTGAAATCGCTGTAAAAGCTTCCAATATTTGACAAAATTGAAAGAAGATCTCAAAATAAAGAGAAAGTGAAGAAAATGCTTCAGATAATTCCCACTCTCTCTTCATCTCTCTCTCTCTCATTCTTTGCCTGTCTCTGTTACTCTACCACCAAGAAAAAACAGAAGATGTTCTTGGGCAACAAAAAAGTGAATAAAGAACGAAGTGTCGTTGGATACTTCAACCACGACGGCATCTATTTGATGATGAAGAAACGAATTTTTGTTTCGAATATTAAAAGAATTTTCTTCAAATAGTCTGGGTAGATCAAAGATTTCAAAGGACAAAAAGATATTCGTGCTTGACAATAAAATATGAGAAAAAACTTTTTTTTGTCGACAATCAAACTATTTCTGAAACTCAAATAGAAGTGTTCGTGTTCTTGAGCTTCTCCTCCCTATCTCCGCCCTACTCCTTCTTTTTGTCGTCAGGGTCGTCGCCAACATTGTGGAGACAAGCCAAAAATGAGCACAAGAAGCTGATGATAGAGAACGAAGAATAGAAAGGAAAGAGTGGGAGAGGGAGAGAGTTATTGAGATAAAGAGAGAGGGATAAAGAGAAAGAGAAAGAATGAACAGAAGGAGAAGACAATAAGAGAGAAAGAGATAGAGAGAAGGACAAATCACATTTTTCTTCTCAACTCAGTACCCTCCTTCCAACCCTTTTCAACAGGATAAAAGTCAGACACTCCCTCACAATAAGAGAAAAATGAGAAATAAAGAAATATTTCAAGCAACTTAGAGATCAAACCGATCTGCGAGCACATAGTCGGCTAAGAAAAGAGAGAATTCGTCATGGATAATAGATATCAGAGAGAGCATGTTAAAAAGATAATGCCATCTGAGGAGAGAACGAGAGCATCCTGGACAACAGGAAACAGTTCTGTTCAAATTTGATTTTCAGCCAATTTCCATTTACGGTACAAGTGGAACATGCGATTAGAGATATGGAATTTGGTTCAAATTATATTATCAAGTAATTATAAAAAAGAATGTTTTCAATCCTTACTCCACATGAGAAGAAAATGATAGAGAGAGAAGGAGAGCATAACAGATCACAACACAGCAGCTCAAAGAGAGTACGAATGAATGGCAAAAGAGCACGACCGTTCAGCACAACTGCAGCATCAAAAATGAAACATTCGGCCCACGGGAAAACCTAGTGAAAGACGTCACGTGAACACGTGGAAATACGTCAAAAAATGAGAGATTCTTTTATTTTTCAACAAAAAAAATTCAAATTAGTTCATTCAACTGAATTGGCCAACAAAAAAAAAGTTGAAAAACTCATATGTTGACAGAATCGAGAGCAGATCTCACCTATTAAAGAAAAAGAAAATTTGATTTATGTTCAAGAGGAAGAAGACAAGAAGCTCTTTCATATATTTTATAAGTCATGACACATTCATGCTTGAGATATAGATAAGTTGAAACGAATCAGAAACTAACAAAAAAAAAAGATGAATGACGAAGATGAAGCTGAAAGAAGATTCTGAATGATGAGCCTCGCACGACGACTAAAAGGACGATTAGGAAAGTGTCCTCAAACGATGTATGAGTAGATGTAGTGGAGAAGCGAATAAAAAAAAGACAAGAAGGAGCTAAAAAAAATTTTTTTTCATATCTCTGAAGCCTTTTTTTTGTAACCGGACGACAACTACGTAAATTTGTTAAAAATAATATGAAAATAGCAAAAATTGCTTTTTTTATTTTTATGTCAAGTTTTTTGATGTTTCTCTAGACATGTCTTGGTGAAGAGATTTCGGAAACAAATTATGCCTCAGGCAACTTCAGATGGGGAATTACTTGGAGAGGAAGTTGCATAAGATTTAGCACATCCATATGTTTCGACTTACAAAAGTTGGAAAAAAATAAAAAGTTGGACTTTATTTTTTTTTGTTTCAAATAGCAAGATGGGAGTAGGAAAAAAGAAAAAATACTGCCAAATATCCTTTTATGGAAAGAATTAAAGCTCTCTCTCTCTCTCTCTTTCTTTCTCTCTTGCTGTTCTCCTCACTTTCTACCTCTCTAGCTGTCAATCTGATTCTCACTGTCATTTCTCTATTTCATTTTGACTTCCGACTCATCTCCATATGCTCTTTAAAAGTTGGAGATTTGTGCTTTTACTAACTATTTTCTCCACCTACACATAATCATTCCCATATTTAGAAGATGATTTCAATTGTCCTTCAAATTCTCATTTAATAGGAGTTTCTACTTCTCAGATATAAATCGTTGTTCGCATGCCATTCTTCTAGATTTCTTCTCATTCTATTCTCTCCAATGCTTTATCCCCCCCCCACCCCACCTCTCTATTCCTCTCTTTCTTCCTCTGTATGCTGTTCGCACTCTCTATCTCTTCATAAAGATTGAATTCGATTAGAAAACAGATGAAATTTCAATGCTTTAAATGTACTGTGAAAATTTAGATTCTAAACGATGAAATATGTTTGAGAAAAGCTAAAGCGGAAGAAAAAATGGTGAGGTAGTCTAGCACTGCCTTCATTTCCAACTTTTTTCATCTTCAACTCTCTTTCATCGTACTCTTATCACGTTTACTCTCATAATCCTCATTCCTTCTCGTTTCCATCTACTTCCGGCTAATTTCTTTTCTTTCTTTCTTTTTTTCATCTTTCTATATCAGTAATTTAACAAAATAAATATACAACTAGATGCTTCTCCAATCAGCTGACAAATATGAAAAAAACGTATTCCACGAGCTAAAAAAAGGAAAAAATAATATGAAAGTTTGATGATGATGTGCAGTCTGATAGACCATAAGCAAATTTTTCAGAAACAGAAATAAACAAAAAACAAGGGAAAATTGTAAATTTACGACCAAATACATAGATGAGAGAATAAACGATTGTGATAGAGAGTGAAAGCTTTTCACGTTATGGAGCTATCTACTAGCTCAAATGAATGAGAAGAAGGATCTGTGAAATAGATGCGAAGCTCACGTCGACTTTTTAGTTGTGATCGTTTCGTCGTCGATGTCCTCGTTCTTCTTCATCCTTCTGTTTCATTTTCTTCACGAAATTTTCTTGAAGTCTTCAAAAGCTTTTGGCATCTCTTTCTTCCTCTCAATTCTCTCTCTCTCTCTTTCTCTTTCTTTTACTTTTCCCGATGTTACTCCCCATTTTCATTGTCCGATCTCAAAGTCCCTCCCTCTCCAGATGATAGAGAGAAGGCGAAAAGCTCAAAATACTATGAGCCCCTCGGGGCATATCCAGCTTGGCGACGACTGGACAGAATATTTCAACAGAAAGGAGCATTTTCCACAAAACTACTTTAGCATCTGGCTTTTGCCTTTACGCCCTTCAACAAATTTATTTCAGACTGTTAAAAGAAAGTCATTTCAGGAAGAGCAAACAAACTTTCCTTCATGTGTTCAATTGAAGAAGTAAATAGAATCTAAACTATTCCTTCGAGATTTTAAAATTAAAATTTTTTTTTTTGGTTCAATTCCAGGCTAATGATAACGCAGCTCGCACACTTATGATACATATGACTCAAACGTGAAACATACAATTCTCCGTCGGGACTAAGGAAGGACACAGTTTCCATGATTGGCTGACGCTCATCATCATCCTCTGTAGCTGATCGTTTCGGAACTCGATTGGCTCCACGTCTTCGGTCTCTACACCTTTCTGATTCTCCAAGCCTCATACGTTCAGACACTAACGGTAAACTACGCGTCTGTAATAGTGTGATAAATAACTTTTGAAAAACAAAATAATAAATAAAATTGTTAAAGCTGTTCAATTAATTCAAATATTTTGTTTACGAAATGCTCTCAGTATGCATTTTGTATTTTCTATAAGTTAGCTTCTTCTCTCATTGTTCTGTGATCTTCTGTATCCTATTCTGTTCGTCAAAAGTTCAGAACATACAGAAGATGTTAAAAAATGTAACAAAAATAGCATTTTGACTGCTCCACATCCAAATAAAGAAGAGGGCTTCTTCCAACGAAATGTGAGATGCCAAAAATGGATATGCACGTGTCCCACACTATGAGATTCTCATAGAAAAACAGAAAAGGAACAACTATCAGATAACATGCAAATTGTGACACACAAAAAGATGACTTTTACTGAATTTTTCTTCTTCTTCTCGTTCTTTTGAATTCTTTGCGCTTCTGTGATTTGCAGATCAATCTTCATCACTACCTCACAGCTGATTATTGCAAATTATTATTTTTTTATTTCGAAAGAAAAAAAAGCTTTTTATATTAAAAGCCATATTAATAAGATTATAAGGAAGTGGGGGATCTTATAAGGATTGTTTACAATGATAAATGGCGGTTGAGATACGCTGAAGACTAAAACATACTTCGCTTAGCTGATATACGGAATATCAAAGTGATAGGTGGCAAAAGAGGGAGAGAGAGAGAAAGAGAAGGTTGTCAACATAGTAAACTCTTTTTTTTGTTCGAAAAATGAGTTTCAATTGTTTGGAAGTGAAGCTGAGACTGAGAAGATGTAACGGGAAGGTATCTCTATTCTTCAAACAGCTAAGTAGTTGATACATTTAGTATTGAACTAAAAGAAAGAGCAACTAGAGAGAGAGAGCAATGAAAGCAATGAGAGGAACAGGAAAAAGGACATGAACCTGTGTTGGTAGCTCAAATCTGATTAAACTGAAGGCTTGTAATGTAGTTTTGAGTTTAGCACAAATGCAACTGATTCAAAATATAAGTAAAATGAAAGTTCGATGAAAAAAAAATCTCGACTGGTTTCGAAATTATTTTTTCCTTCCAGCAAGTCGATCGAGCACAGTTTGGACCAACAAAAATGAAAGAAAACAAAAAAGGAATGCAAATAATTTTTGTGAAATTTGGCAATTATTACCTGTAACTGCATGAGTTAATGAATGTGATCAGCCTAAGCTCTGCTTGGACAAGCCGATTGAATACATTGACTGAGGACACGGACTCTTCTTCTTCTTCTTCGTCGTCTGCTTTCTGGCTTCGCAGCTAGCCGTCTGTGAACAATCAAAAAAAATTAAAGAATCGTTACAAAGCTGATGAACGTAAAATAGAATAAGGTGCCAAATAAGGCAGCAGATTTGTTTGAAATTTGATAGTCAGCAAGCCATTATGTTCAAAGAAAGAAGCTATTTCTCTACGACCTCACCAATTGTTGGAAGACAAGGAAAAGATGGACAACATTCATTGGAAATTAAATAAACCTTTACAAGTTATTTTTTTATTCCAATAAAACATGATAGAAAGAAAAAAAACAATTTGAATAAGAAAACAATCATCAACATCAAACATCCGTGAAAAGGCAAATTAAAAATTCTGAGATTTGTTTAAGAAAATTCTGAGATGGAAAGGGGATCAACACAGAGACAAGCAGCCGATTTATTATCAATTCAATCATTCCTTCCTCTTTTCTCTTCTTTTCCATCTTCCACAATAGACTGAGAGTTTGAGTTAAATTTATGAATTTGCTCATCTTCATACTCTCTCTCTTACTCACTTTGTCGTTTATCATCTCTCTCACTCTCTCTATTGCTATCATTTTTCGAACAGAAAAAACTAAAGGAACTAAAAAAGACAGAACATCAATTTGCTTTTCATACTAATAAAGAGATCCAGAAGTAGCTTAGATAAAACAAAACTCATGGGACTCCCCCCAAAAGATTTTTTCCATTTTCACTCAAAAATTGTTCAGAAAAAATGAAGTCAAGTCATGTAGTCAAAAACGAAAACTTATCTCTTCTTCCTCTCCTTCTCTCTCTCTCTCTTTTCTGTCCAAAACGATGTCGATCTAGAGGGTAGTCGAATGAAAATGTTTTTTTTCCGAGGGCCATAGAATAACTTACCATCAATAGACGAAGAGACAGAGGAATAGAGTAAAAGTTAAAGAAAAGTTTAAATAATTTCTGATCAACATGCTTTCACATCATATCCTCTTTCTATAAGAAGATTTGTGACAAGAAATTCGAGATATAAAAATGAAAAAAATAAAAATAGACAGACAGCCATGAACTTCCATAAGCTCTTATTGTTGAGTTGAATAGAACTTTCGTATTTTGTTGATGTTCATCTGATTTAAAACAATTCCATTGTCATCTTCCATATATGAACGAGATACACAGAGACACAAAAAAATTTTTTTTTGAACATTTCACTCATCTTCCTATTCAATTGTGGCCGTTAACAAATTTTATTTTAAATAAATAACTGATTTCATTACTGTTTATTCAAAACAAACAATGCCTTACAACTATATATATCTCATTCTGGAAGCTCATTCTCATACGGAAATAGGCGATTTATAAAAACAATTTCTTGTTTTAATGTTTTACTATTAGCCTTGCAGGCTATGCACGACCGGTCAACTCATCTACACATGATTGAGAATGAAATATCATTTCAATTCATTTTCGATAATCACTCACGCTCACCGGTGTCATTCTTAACATTCGGTTACTTATGGGATGAAAGCAAAAATGAAGACGTCACGTTAGAATAGGAATAAACTCATTTTCAACGACGCATCGTAATGCTTGTCGTGCATGAATTTGCTTGTCATCATCACCTAGAGCACGTCGGACTTTTCAATTTTCATATTCTCATGTAGCAGAATAGGAAAGTGAGTATCAAATTTAGAAAGCAAAAATCAGAAAGAACAAATATGAGCACATACATGAGGCGTTTTTATAACAGAGTTTAATAATAATTAAGAAAACTACGCAATCTAGGAGATATAATAATGAAATGCAAAGCTACAAATTCAATATTAGATAAGTATTAAGTTATTATTATTCTAGTTATCTACGACAACATAAAGCCTGAGAGAATTGTTTTTCTTTCTTGGGATAGGAGAGATGTTTATTACTCATTTTTCTTCTCCTTTTCCATGGCCTTCTTGGTACGAGTTGACAATTTTTCCTTACATTCCTTGTGTAAGTTGTAGAGATCAAACTCCAGAATACAATTATCCTAATAATGAACTTAATAAAAAGGAATAAGGAAGTGTGAACTACCTTGCTAAAAACGAAAGGAACTGCTCTTCTCTTTTCGTTAACCACTGGTCGTCTACGTACTTCCTTACCTTCGCTAAAAATAACATTTAAAAATAACAGCTTGATACTTGAATCTTACCTATACAAAGAAACTGTGGGTAACTGCCGAGATGTAGGATGTGCATTAACCCGGAAACGTTCGGCTTCTTTAGGTGATCTTCCTAGATCTAGTTTTCCGAACTTCAGATTTGGCAATGTGAATCTGAAGATATGAAGTTCGATTAGAGAAATATTTCCAAATGTGAAGACTACTTTTCACTCAATTCAGCAAAAACTGGGTTAACATGCTTACAATCCTGACTCCAAGTAGCGTAAAACATGATCACCCAAGTTGTCGATTTATTTTTTTGAAGTTCGTCCTTAACAAGATATCTTAGTTGATCTCAGAAGTTTGAAAAGTTTACATAAAGCTCAGTTCCAGTGAAATAAGTGATTTTCTCTGGTCCATTGAACGCCGGCTCAGGGAAGACGACGTAGAACACTGCAAAACTGTGTTGTAAGCTAGCGAACACATGCTTCACATACCAATACAAACGATGAAATAAACGATTCCCATGATTGGATCAGCTCTTGAGAAAAGGAAGACATTGGCAACTTTAGCGAAGAAGAAAACATTATTGAGATAATGCAACCAATTCGTTGCTTTTCTTCCTTTCATAACTATCACTATAGCAAGGAAGATGAGGATTTCACGCTCCCTCTGTAGTTAGAAGAACAATGTCATCAGAAAATGGTTAAAAACACTTACATAGTCAATCATACATCCTTCTTCTTCATCTTCCCAGGTGAAGAGATATTCACAGATAGATGGAACACCTTTCAAGAACAGAAAAACTAGAGATAGTAAGAGATTCGTGAAGTGGTAGAGGGTCAACGCCCGTTTAGCCTCTTCCAGATATTGGACCATTCCAATATTCTGTCTGTAAACGAATGATCAATACAGTTGAAGATTCTTCTTCAATAAGTCTTAAAACATACAAATTACACAAAGCATTGTTTGAAGAAACAATATTAATTTTATGTCATTTTTCTGTGCAATTTTGCGTTTTGCGTACTAACGTAGTTGGTAAGTAAACAGTTTCTTCCTTTTTCGTCGGCTTTATCTGATTCTGAAGATGTTGTTTTTGAGAATATGATGCGATTCAAGTGCATACACTAACTCTAACTCTCAACTCCAAGTTATAACCCTTAGTTAACCGTATTTCTTCGTATATAAACAGAAATATCCAAAATCGATGCTCTTGTTTCACGCTACTGCAGTTAGTATAGTATATGCTCAAACCTCTCACTTTCAGTTTTAAATGCCTCGAGAAGATCCCATCACGGAAGAAGAGCGAAGAGCTCACGATGCATATCATTTGACTAGAATGCGCATAGACCGTTTAGAGAAGAATATCGTATGTTTTCTTGTTTTATCAGGCCATAGCTCTTTTTCAGCATAAACCTGTATCAATCCCTGCAAGAAGGGACCCTTTGCGACCTCCTCCTCCTCCACCAGAGTTCGTTCGTAACGTTGTTGGTTCTTCCGCTGCTGCTGGAAGTGCAGAATTTCATATTTACAGGTAGTAATGTAGTAACGAATCAATGAATTACGAAATACACAGAAATAATCGTAAAAAGGAGCAAAACAGACTAGATTATATAGCTGCAGTTGCTGAGAGAGAAGATTTGGACGCGGAGTACAAGTAAGAAGCACATTAAACTGTTTGATTAACTTGTTCTTTTTAGAGCTAAAAAAGATGCTATTGAGAAAGCCGAAGCTGAGAAAACTGCCAAGAAGAGGGCTAAGCGTTTAAGGCATAAAGAAGCAGCGAAGAAAGCTAGGAAAATGAAGGTTCGTACTTAAACCATCTTATACTTACCTTTCATCCGCAGAAGGAGGTATCCAGTTCTGAGGAAGAAGATAATAGTGATAGCGATGATAACTCGGCAGAAAATAAGAAAGAGAATGATGATTCACCTGCCGTAAAGCAAGAACTCAACGATTCATCAGCTGTGAAAGGTGAAGGTTCAGTAGCTGTGGAAGAAGAAGTTAGACTAGGATGTGAAGAGAAAGTCGTAGACGCCAAACCGACTGTGTAGGAGGAAGACATCCCTAACGTGAAAAGATCTCTTGTTGTTTAAACAATATGATTGTATTTTGAATTTTAATAAATATCAATGTGATTGCACTAAATTTCACGACGGAGGTTGATTCCCTGTATCTTGACATTTCAATAGTTGAATCTCGTCCATCATAATCTCTTTTAGATGGTCAACCTAGTAGACTTGATGACTGGGCCGCAGCTCTATCGGAAGTTTCTCCAGGGAGAGCATAAGTACACGATTCCTGAGTACCTAGGCAATACTACCATGTCATTCTGTAGAGGTAGGCAGTTCTTGTTACACTTAACAATACATTCTTTGAATATTGAAGGTCTTTTTTATTTCTCAACCTCACTAGCCTTTGGTCCCGTCATTGTGTGTTATCTGTATAATCGGAATTATCTCCAACCTCAAACGATACTATTTATTCTGAAGTATGCAGGATTGATGGCAATGTTCGGATTGATGGGAAGGTACAGTAGATTCGTTTCCGTTTTTGACGTTTTTATCCAGATTTATTGGAAGATCTATGGATCCTCTGTACAAGGAGTTCATTGGGATTTATGCAAAAGCTCGAGCATCAGGCAAACCTGAAGACAATGACGCTCTAAAACAGTTCGATTTTGAGTTGTTTGGAGTGAATGCTGATTACACAGCCCTTCCGAACAAAGATCTGTGGTATAATCAACCAAATGAAACGAATGGTAAATTTCTGTTTCTTTTGACATGCCGGACGTTTTCTATTCAGCCAATCCGTTCACGAAAATAGCTTCCTTGTATGCCATCAAATCTTTCGGACGGCACATGCTCTATCCGGGCTCGATGGCTTTATTGAATTACTTGCTCCACAATAATCTTCAATTAGCTCGTGGTTTATTAGTAACCAGAAAGGTGATAGAGTACTGACATTCAATTCCTATCAAATATCGTATAGGGTGGTAAACGGGTCTGGATCAGAAGCACTCAAGGCGATCTGATTGATGCCATGTACGTCTCTGCTCCGGAATTTGTGCCTGACGAGAGGTTCAATCAGTTTTTATAAACGTCACATTAAGCTGATACTTCAGAAAAGACACTTTGGTAATCTGTTGTGAAGGAAACGCCGGCTTCTACGAGATTGGAATCGTGAGCACACCAGCTGAACTCGGATATCACGTCTTAGGTTGGAATCATCCCGGCTTTGGTGAAAGTTCTGGGCTTCCATACCCAGAGAGAACATTAGCTGCCGCTGATAGTGTCATGCAGGTCTTTCAAAGAAAATGATCCCATTAATCAGCCTGATCTGTTCTTCCAGTATGCTATAAATGTGCTGAAGTTCAAAGAAGAAAACATTGTATTATTCGGATGGTCGATTGGAGGATATCCTTCTTCTTGGTTGGCTGCGAATTATCCAAGTAATCAAGAAGTTCTGAAGCTGAATAAACGCTCTTTTTTTCCAGAAATTAAAGGACTTGTTCTGGACGCAACTTTTGACGATGTTCTGCCATTAGCCATCGCTCGCATGCCTAAGGTTTCATTCTTCCGATCTGCCATTCAATCAGTTTTTTTGTAGTTTCTTTCTGGAGTTGTCGAATATGCTGTGAGAAATCATTTCAATCTGGAAATTCATAGAATTGTCAGTTACTTTATTTCTTTGCGCAAAAGACAATTATACTTCAGTTGGCCAAATACAAAGGGCCTCTTCGGCTTATTCGAAGACTACAAGAAGAAATTTTAACGACTGATGACACTGGAGGAGAAGAGGAGAAAAGAGCATCCAATAGAGCCAATTTCCTCTTGAAAGAAGTTATTAAAGTTCGTCATCCAGACGTTATTCATAATTTGGAACCACTGGTAAATCGCTTTTCTCTCAGATCGGCCTTTAATCTTTTTTTTCTGAAGGTTGATCGTTGGCTTGCGATGTCACCAAACGAGAGAGCAATGTCTGCCCACGAGTCAATGGTTTTGATAGTTTTTATATCCAATAACGTAAAGTGTGTTTGTAGAATACTGGAAATGGAGAAATTCTTGCGAAACTCTTCCAAGTATGTGATCATTACCTAGTCGACTTTGATGCAACACACGTCACTCCTCTAGATCCTGGGTAAGGAAATGAGAGTTGCAAGCATACAGAACGTTTCAATTTCAGATATTTCAACATTCCAACGGAATATCGCGAATAGAGATCTCCTAGTAGGCGAAGTGACTTCGCCCTAATCAACAAAAACATTCACGAAGCTTTGTTTTACAAAAATCAAGTTGTGCATGCTGTATACTATAGTCCCCCAAGGTTTTTTAGCCTTCATTTAGCACTTTAATTTATTTTCCCCCAAACAATGAAATAATCTTAAAAATCTTTATTATTATTATTATTTTATAATTGTAAATAGGCGGAGTGGAAAAAAGCAAAAACATTCATAAGCAGGAAGAAGTAAAAGAGAATAAAGCTTACTCCAACTTGCTTAATAGCACCGTTACTTCTTGGTGGGAAGTACTAGTCTGTTGCAAGACCAGATGAGAAGGTTTTTTTGAGCAAAAAAAAGCGACATATTATAGGCTCATAGAAATTCTGATATTAATATTGGCTTTCCAATAAGCAAATGGAATAGGAGAGGTAAGAAAAGATTAGCATTGTGCACAACACTGTCATCATGTTCCAAGAATGGGTGAGAGAGAGAGAGATAGAATATGAGAAGAAACAAATTCTAATGCCTATGACTATTATTTCATTTGGATCTTTCGTATTCCTTCTCTCTCCCCTTCTTCCCCCAAACCGACAGTAGACATAGAAATCTTGGAGAAAACAATAACTTCTTAGTCTTGAGACCAAAAAATGAGAGTCGCTGTTGTTCACTTTCTATGGAAAACGTTTTGATGATTTTTCAGTTGATTGATAAAGGAATGAAAAGCACGAGATCATTTGAAATGAGACTTATTCTCTTCTTCCAAGAGAATCCAATGAGAGATCAGACATCAATGGAATACTTTTTAAGCTCTGAGAAAACTTCAGAAAAATATGATGACGTTGAATTAAGACGTAACATGTCAGCACTTCGTGAAGAAATTATAGAAACACATCTTTGCCAGAACTTATCACGATCCTTTAAATAATATCGTTTGTATGAAAAATATTTTTATGTACTTACCGTTTCAACAATGAATGGCTTGAGTGGGTAGGATATCTCATTGCCCATGTACGAGTAGGATATGTACAGACAGGTGAGTACCCATGCACGCAAATCTTCTTCAGTTTGAATAGAGAGTTCATCTGCAAAGAGACATAGTTGTACTACCATTTCAATGGAATACTGTAGAATCTCGATATCGAGAGATTCCAAAAAAGAACTTTGAACGAACCTGGGATAACTTCTCGGATTAGCATGAAAACAAAAACTAAATTTGCTGGATTAATGAAGGCGATATCCTGCCAACCCTATAGCAAACGAGAGATGGATAAGCTTTTTATCAGAAAAGCTCACTTGAAGCAGAAGTGCTCTGTCGACAGTCCGAATCCACATAACCAAATGAGAAGGCTCAAAGCCAGGAGGAGCTTTGTGCTGACAAATAAAATGTCCAAGACCACGAAGTAGCTCAGAAGTAGAAGCTTGAATGACAGTTCTCCTTCGTATAACCTGTAATAGGTTTTGAATGAGATATCGATAGCTGATGTTGCGATTGTAGAAACATACTTCGGGTTCATGTAATTTCTTTTTCTCTTCATATTTACGTTCAAGCCGAGTAACTATTCCAGTATCATAGCTAGAAGACAATATCTTACTTCCGTTTTTCGTATGCCAATCGACTGCTCTAAAGATAACATGATAGAGTTGTTGCTATAGAATCAGTGTAAAGCAAACCTTGTATGTGTTGGACTAAGAGGTGTTTTAGCCTGTGGCCCATCTGGACTAATTAGATTATTATTGACGAAATCTTGCTTGTTGAGACGCAATTCGCGTTGCAATTCTTCGCGTATGCTATAGAAGTTGGGAATAACAGTCGTTTCCGGCTCATACCTATGAATACTATATGGTATTGAATATATAATAATTATTGTCATTCACTCTCTATATACCTTTTATAATTTTGATTATTATCCAATGTAACAGGTACATGTGAATATGGCAAATCACTGTTCTGTGATCGATACGATGTTATGCTATCTGAGGAACATGATGAACTGATCAAATCTATAATTAATCATATTATTATTATTATAACTATATGTGTATATATTTACCATTAGGTTTAGGCTTTCGGCTAACAACAGGTTGAATATTTTTGCGACTCCAATTCCATCCTTGCACTAATACGGATTGTCTCTTTGTATTATAAATAGGGCCATCGGATGGTGAAAACAGATGGTTACAAACCTGAAAATACAAAATAAATAGAATTTAATTATGTTTTCTTTGCCCCTTCCCCCTTCTCTCTCTCTCTGTTCTGTTGAGAAGGAAAGAGAGAGTGGGAAGAAGAAAAAAGATTTTCTTTAGAAGAAAGAATGCATTTCGTCTGTTAGGCGTTAGCATTCATGGAAGACTGAACAGCTTCAAACGCTCCAAACCACATGATTTTGATATACGTGGGATGTACACGTTGACGCATATGCTAATTAGAGCTTTGGGACTGATAGTGAATAAGAGAAAGGGGGAGATGGTCGATAATTTCTTTTTTTTGCGATCTTTGAAGATGTTTGCTCACATATGATTATTTTAATTTAAAATTTAAAATAAAAAATACGTTTTTGCATTAAATAAATTCAAAATGCAAGTACTCTAAATAAAAGATATGCCCCCCTTCCCCCACTCCTCTTCTTCCTTATACGGTAGTTGCATGTTGATAGATTTTTTAGAAAAAAACTCGTATTGTTCTTTGCATTTAGCGGAAGCTCAGAAAAATCTCATCGTTAACAACAAGTCTAGAAGAGATGGTGTCATTGTACGTGTTGCCTAAGATGGAAGACTGTCTTTGTATTAGAGACGATGAATGAAATATTTCAAAAATGACTTGGTCATTTAAAACATGATCAATAGCTCTCACAATCTCTCTCTCGCTCTCTATTAACGACGTCAATGTCAATGAATCATATTTCTAGCTCATCATCATCACATTTGATGTAAGTTTGAGTTGACTTACCGAGGTTGGTGGACGATGCGGTAATGGAGATGTCAAACTGGCACCCATTATGACTTTTGTTATTAAATATTTAAATATCTGAAAAATAGAAGATGAGAGATGATATATGGGTAGTGAAAGCATAAGCACATATAGCTTTCGAGTATATAAACTAACCCAATGGAATTGTATGGAAATAAGTGTTGAATAATGATGATGATGATGGAATGATGAAGAGAATGATAATTTTTTTGTTTTAAGTAGAAGAAGAAATAAAAAGAAGAAAAAAAGGAAGAATACTGATATACACGACTGCTCACATAAAGTGGCTTTGAACGTGTGTCTGAGAATAGTAGTCTGCCCCCAGATGGATATTAGTTTGGAATCTTTTGTCTTCTGAAAATTCCAAAATGAGGTTCCTATCGATCGATGACAGTCTCAGACATCGATCAATAGAAGTTCACAGAGACTTAACTGAAATAATATAATAATTATAATCATATATTGGAGGAGCTAAAAAACATTTTTAAAAGAGACACACTGAAAGAGAGGGAGAAGATGGAACATGGAGAAAGCTGGGAAGAGAGGAAGAGAGAGAGATGGGAGAAGCGAACGAGAGGAGGTGGAGAGAGATGAAAGAATCAGAATAACACAACGAATACTTAGATTATCCAACATTCTCTAATAAAAATACATGACAAGAGATTGTAAGACACGGCGAACAAACAGTCAAAGAAACTGTCAAAATAAATCTTTTTTTTTCTTTTTCTTTCAACAGGATCAAGATAACAGCCACATAACAATTGAAATAATAAAAGGATTCAGAAGCGAAACACCATATTCAGTTAAAAGCTCCTTTATCTTTTACAGCCAGAATAGGTTAGATGGGATTTCGAGAATAAGCGCTAACAGACGGAAAGATGAAGAGAGAGAGAGAGAGGGAGAGTGATGGAGAGAGAGAGAGAGAGAGAGAATCATTTAATTTTTCATTCATTTAAAGGTTGAGTCTGACACATTGCTTCTTTCCTTTTACGTTTTTCTGTGTTTCAGCTTACCGAAAAAGGAACACTGATGACGAATGTGTGATCGATATATGCATCAGTTTATAAGCTCATTTGGCCTTAATTGCCGGAGGCAATTACAAAAATCAGTCGTATTAAGTTGAATATTGGGAATTTCAATATATTATCTGAGAACAACAGAAAGACAAGAGAAAAGAGCTATAGAGAGATAGAGAGAGATGAAGACAGAGAGGGAATGAAAAAGGAAGAATGGGAGAAAGAAGGAAAAAGAAAAAAAATTGAATGAATTGTTCGAAAGAGCTTGCTGCTCAGACGAACAAACTAGTGAAGCTTCTAATGTAATCAGCAGCTATCTAAGTGACCAGGAAAGAAAAGAAACGATTCTGAAGAAACTTCTAATAAGCTTGAACAAATTGAAAGCAAAAATGAAAATGAGTAAGAAGGCCAAGAAGAAGAAGCTGATCATAGATTGAGATGATAGATAAAATGACTTTTGAGGGTGGACATGATGGAATGAATTGAAGATTAGATTGTGACATGGGCGGATGTCAAATGCTAAAGAGCATCTTTGGCACTCACAAAAATATTTGACAGAAAAAAACAACTTCCTTTTGATGAAGAGAGAGAGAGGGGGGGGGAAAGAAAAAGGAACAGAGAGAGAGAGAAAGAGAAAGGAGAATATATATTTTTTCTGCTTCTGAAATCGAACTCATTTCGTCTTGCTCGCACTCTCGTTTACTCCACATAACTATGTATTGACTTTGTATTCTGACCTCTAGCTACTGACGGTTCATATCAACATGGGCATGAAACTACAAAATTCTTTCTCAACCAGGATGTAAATACACTGATTTGAAATATCCTTTTGAAAATGAATCAAGAAAGGTCTTTGGTGTTTTTAAATTTGACTGAAAGGACAACCGTTAGTGGTGGAGATATTTCAGGTCCTCTGACCTAATCGTTCATCTGACGAAAGGCTTCTGAATATCTTCTCTAGCTTTCACCAAAACGATAACAACTTTCGTCATGTCTTCTGGCTAATATTATCCAGTTGAGGACATTCAATTGTTTTATCTTTGATTGATGACAACGATGTACTAGCATAGATGATGTACGCAGAGCATCGAGACCAAGTTCGCTTCTCTTCGGGCATCGACATCATCTATGCCTCTCCGCTGCGCCCAAGACTTTTATTTGCCAACAAAGTCTCATGCACATCAGAAAAGGAAATCAAATGACCAAAATAAGCATTCGTTTCATAAATATGAATAAATGCCAAACAGAAACAGACGAAGCAGATTATTTGGAAAATGATTGATTTCGTTGCTATTTCCTTGGAGAATCGAAGTTACATAAGAAAACAATTTGGATATTGAATAGCTGCAGAGACGTCCGCAATCGAAAAGGAATATCTGATGAAATGGAGGATCTTCTTCAGCTTCTTTCAAATAGTCACTTTTTGATGGAAGAATAACAAACGTTAGACTACTTTCAGCTGACAGCTTTAGAAGTTCTTATGCAAAGTATGCTTGAGCTATTCAGAACTCCTGTTCTCCTTCATCGGATTTCTCATCAAGTTTGAAAAATATAAATGCACATCTATACATGTATGTGTATGTATATATATATATATATATATATATATATATATATAGTAAGGGAGTCATATAAATATGAGCATATACATAAATATATGGAAAAGAAGCTTGTAGTAAGCAGAGAAAGTAGATAAGATTCCGATGCAAAGCAGGAAAATTTCAAAATGCCCGGAGGTCCTGCGGGAATCTGTGAATCATTTGTCCTTCTTCAACTATATAGTCGTTTATCAAAAAAAGAGATTTCAATGAGGTATTATGATGGGTTCTCTAATTCTTTCGTTTGTATTCCTATTATTAAAAAACGAGGGAGAGAGAGAGAGAGAGGGGGGAGATTGAGCATAGAGAGGGAGTGAATGTTGAAGGGTTGAAAAAACATGAGTTTAGAACCTTCAAAGAAAGACAGCTTTGTATTTTGTAAGATTCTCCTAATAGCAATTGAAGTAAATGAAAAGCAATAAGCTTAAAACATATTGTTATTGCTTGAGAATAAAAATAATTTTTGAACTCTGAACTGGTAGCAATGAAGGTTTTTCTTGGAGGTTTGTCGAAATTTTGGAAGAGTGAGAAGATGAAGGAAGGAGGACCAGAACTTGCACATGGAAACGACAGGAGGTGATGGAAGTGATGAAAACAGATGAGATGGAGAGAAGTAGTGAGAGTGAAGACGTTTTTTTTTGGGTTAATTCTCGAGCTCTTCCTATTTTCTATATTTTGAAAGGTTTTCGTGTCTGAAATCATCAGGTTCTCAATTTCCCGATGGCTTCTCCCCTTCTCTCTCTTTCTCTCATCATCTGTCGTCCAGTGCACATCCTTCAAAATTTCAATGATTTTTAGAATAAAACAAAAACATAAGAATTTCTGTCAAGTAATGTCATCCGATCATCCATAAATAGGCAAAAAGCAAGAAACGAAGAAAGCGGAAGCAAAACTAAAATTCAGGAAAGTCATCCTGCGAATGTTCAATTAGCTGCGAAAATGAATAAAATAGAGAGAGAGAGAGAGAGAGAGAGAGCAACTTAAGATAAATAAGATAAATAAAATAAAAAGAAAGAGAAAGTAAAATGAAAAAGGAAAAAAAAGGAAAAGCGAAACAGAAAGAAATGGAAACGAAGAACGAAATAATTCAATTGTTTATCCTTTTTTTTTGCTGCCATTTTCTTTCCTTTCTCTTCTTACATTTATTTATGGCTTTACTAAACTCTGAAAAATGTTATTTACACTTAATATTTCTGATTTTATTTGGATTTTAAGAAAGAGGGAGCGATAGAGAGAGAGAGTTTTCATCCATTTCTCTCACTCTCCTTATAAGGATTATGCTAATTTTGAAAGACAACAGATACTTCTAGAATATTGTCGGTTGCGATACATCTGAATATAAAAAATTCTATAAAAAAACAAAACTCTCACGCGCAATTGGTTTGTCCAACAGAAATAAAATATTTTTTTCTTTTCCTTAATTGTGCTTAGAACTATGAGTGCTTTAAAGGAACATGCTTAGCCTATCTAATGGTATCAACGTATATAATATTGGTTTTAACTTTCACGAACTGCAACTCGAATTGATAGTATAGAGAAAGATTTGAATGATATACTACATATACGCGTACACTGTCATGGCTTGAAAGCTGACGCTCATCGACTAAGAGTCAGAAATAAGCTTTTTCTTCGTTTTAGATTTAATTTTCGATTAAAGAAATTTGTGTGCCGCCCTCCAAAAAAAATGCTCAAACAATTGTGGAGTCAATTAAACGAAAGTATAAATAAGAAGAATATTCTGAAGGAGTAGGTGGGCGGAGGAGGAATCGGGAGTTCTGTACTCTTCATAACACGAAGAAGACCGGATGAAGATGCTTCTTGTCCGGAATTTGTTTTGTTGGAAATTCTATCAGAATGAATGTTAAATGATCTGAAATGTTTAGAAGCTTTTCCATGATCTTCAAAGAGACATGGAATATTACGAAAGCGAAATACAAAACGTTTGAATCTTGATGGAAAAAAAAAGGAATTTAGTCAGAGGAGAGTTACAAGAGTAAAAAGTCCAAAAAGAGAAAGAGGGCTTCAGAAAGAGATGGACGAAGAGACGAAGAACAGGAAAAAAGCTCAGAAGAGAGCAGAAGAAATGATGAGTCATCGCTTGGCTTCTGTTGCGGGCTAAGCCATAAATGGATGAGAAATGGAGGCGGACAGCCGGTCGTCCATTCCGGATACAAGTAGGGTTCGATGCCCAAAAAAAATGGATGGAAACAAGAGACGGAGATCGAGTGAGATCAAGAAGAGATAGGAATGAGCATGAAATGAGGAAAGTAGTCGCAAAGATGAACTGAAGATGAAGTGGCGGTGACGAGTTGCTAAAGGATGAGAGGAAGAAGTAACGGAATGAAGTCATAAAAGGACTGAATGACGTTGAACAATTTCTGCGCAAAGAGCGAAAATGAATTCGTCGTTAAGTGAGGCTCTCTGAGGTGCAAAAAATGTACATTGGCACTAGTAGTCGATTGGGCGACGAATGGCAAAAGATACAAATAAAATCATAATCATTGAGAGCTGGAAGCTGAAAAGCCTCAAAAGGGCCGCCGAAACGGCGAAGTACCAAATAAAGAGATGAGTAGATCGACGACTAGCAGAAGTCAAAATGAAAATGACAAAAGTTTGAAAAAGAAAGATAGAAAGATAGGACGAGAAGACGACGAAGCTGAGATACATAAACTAGCAATGGCGAGACCATTGAGATGAAAATAACAAGAAAGCTCACAATTTTACTTTTCAAAACTAGTGACGAAGAAACATATTGTATTATTTAAGGCATACAATGTTTTAAGCTTTGGAAGGCTGAACAAGTCCACAGCTTGTGCTCCTAATGAATTTATACGATTCATCGTCATTGCGTACATCGTCATGATTCTCTCCCTCTATTTCGTATAGCTTTTGAGAGTAATCGCTTGCTCTTTCTCTTTTTCTTCTCGCATCTCTCTTCATGGCACTCAGTTTCTTTCTATTACAGATTGCTCTAGAGAAGACTCTCTCCGTTCACTTACATTGGCGTACCAGTTCTCGAAGCTTTAGTTTTCAATAGTCTATACTCATTTTCATTATTGTTCGTTCGGGTCATTCATGGCAATCGATCTATGTGGATGAGACAATATGCAATACCCATGACGTACACGGAGAGCAGGCGAGAGAAACAGAGAGAGAAAGAGAGAGAGATAAAGGATAAAAGTAATAATGGCATTATAATGAGATATTCAGGATATATAAGGTATCAATGTGAAATCTTACAAAACTCACATACTACCATGTTGAAATGCAATGATGTCAATGAAAGAGCTGATGCTGCCATTGCGTAGTATGTAGTGTGGTCTAGTTAGTTTCAGGCAAAATTAAAGGAAAACAAAGATATTTAATATTATTTTGTTCTTCAAATCTCCACCCAAACTACTAATATTTCATGTTTCCGTCAAAAAGCCTGCCTGAGCCTTCAAAGGATGAGGTTTTTGAGTGAAAGCACACAAACAGATTGTTAACGTTTGTCAAAAAAGTGAAAGAATTTCTTCTTTTTCGGCTTGTTGGAACTTTAATGCGAAATAAAAAACATTTTCAGAACAACAACCAAATTTCATTTTGTTATCTTTAGCCTTAAGGAATTCTCTCCTAGTTTAGGTGTAACAGCAAGAATGAGTGGAAGGAGAAGAGATGGTATAAGAGTCATGAAGAAATGGAGTGAGAGAGGTCAAGGAGAAGCTAAGATGTCCTAGGCATTAAGGGAAGGACTAAAAAATTCATTTAATTCGTAGCGAATGTCTAGTTTTTGCTTTTTAATGAGCCTCCTTTGAATATACACGATGCACAGCGGAAAAAAAAACTTCTGAAAAAAACAGTTGCAGAATCAGGAAAAGAGACGATTGAAATCATCTTAAAGCTCTCAGTCTCTTTCAGCTTCATTGTCTAGACTCTCTCTTTCTCTCTGTATCTTGTAGACATATTTGGATTCCAAGTGCTTGACAAAATTCTTTTTTTCTCTCTATCTCTTTCCTTCTCTTCCTCTCTGTCTTATTTTTTTTCGGAAGAAAACAAAGGAAGAAAACGTATCTTTTGACATTTCAACAATTGTAGGGTCGAATTTAAAAGAAACAAAAATGTTATTTTGAAATCCGTTGACGGCATTAAAGTTTCTGAAAGTGCAGTCATTTTGCAACAAAAAGCTGGAATGAATCCCCTCTCTCTCTCTCCCTCTGTTTGAATTCCAAACTCTGACAGAGAGGAGGAGAGAAAAAAATGGAAGAAAGAAAGAAAAAAAGAAATTGTGAGAGTGATGGTTTGCCCGAGGGGGATGAAGCGAGGAAATCCTGAAGAAAAGACTGGAAGAATGCGAACAATCGTCAGCTTCATGTTTCAAAACTGAGAATGGTTCAGAGTGTAAACGTCAAGCACAGACACACATCAAAAAGTCCGATGTGCCTGCTTCAAACAGTTAATATTCCGTTTTTTTTTCCATTATAGGTCGCTAGAACAACTTATCTACATCATCGATGACGCACCAAACGTGAATGGGGTGGTGGTGGAGGGGGGATGCTTTTGTAGAAATTTCAGAATGGCTAAAGAATATTTTCGGGGTCAGGGCAGCATCAATGAGCCAATAAATGAGCTTATCCACAAATGGCTCATTACTTCAAGCATCCATCTAGCAATTGCTTCAGGCTTCAATGCAAATTCATTTCTTCAGCACGAAACTTGACAATTGTTTTTTTTTTGGTCTTTTTCTCTCGTTTAAAATGGAAGAACTGTGCTTCGATGAACGATCGCAAAGCCAACGTTTTTTTTATATTTTAAGTATTCGCAAGGCTGAAGCTGAAAGATGAACAGAAACAAACTTTTCATGCATGGCTTTATAAGGGTGTTGGTAAGCAAAAGTGACATGAAGGATATGGTTATCCATATGCACAAAACACTACTGATTACATCAATGAAGATACTGTTCACTATACACAACAATCATCTATTTGCAGCTGCTGTTGCTGATGCTGCTCAAAAGGAAAGATTGATAGAATCATATAGTTAAGAAAAGAAAACACGTTAAACTATGCGTATACATAGAGAGAGAGCTATACTTAACTCAGTCTCCATGTATTGACGTTTTTGCTTCTTCTCTATAACTATCTTTCTCTCTCTCTCTTACTCTTTTTCTTCTTTTCTTCTCTTCCATTCCATCTTCTCTTCCTCTATCTCTCTTTCACTACAAATTCTCTTATCCTTTCATTTTCTCTTCATTTTGCTTTAGGCTATGAATGAGAAGCTGAAAGAAGCCAGAGCACGAGAAACAAGCTAGTCAGAAGCCATATACATCATATAGAGCTCTGTCTTCCAAGAGACACAGACAACCAAAAAGCTCTAGCCTACATCATTCACGCAGTTATTCTGCCCTGAGGCTCTTCCATATCGATCTGGCGCTATTCAACACACATACTAACAATACTATGCGGGAAACCGAATAGATTTGTGTGAAAAGAAGAAAACTAGAAGATTTAAGAATAGAAATTGAGTAAATAACCGAGTATGAGATAAGAGAAATGAAGATTAAATGACAAAATATAAAGTAAGAGAATGAGAGCTCAACCGTGTTGCATGTCTGCATGACGTGAAAATGAAAATGAATTTTCACGTGCGTATGTTAATTTTCGTTCAAGAGGCAAATTTGCATAATTAGCCCAACTGCTTGCACACTATTTCACAAAACAATTTCATGGCCATTCTGCATCTTGACGAACTGAAATTGACGAGAACATGTTGAGTGAAAGCATGTTGTCTGTTTAGAGGAAGATCATTTTGGGTTTGGTTTTTCATCCATATCAATAGATAACACATATCCAGCATTCCTGGATCTTATTATTCATTATAATTATTTAGTATGTTAGGAAAAACTTTTCATTAAAGTGAATATAGATCTTACACTGTTCTGCTTCGTATACCAGATGAAACATTCCGGACTGTTAATTTGAAATTGTCGTAAAGACAGATCATATACGCTGAAGTTTTGACATGAGTCAAAAAAATGGTCGAAAACTAAAACTTTCTAAACAAAATTTGGTAAATTAAAAATTAAAATGAATCAGGAAGTTCTTCTAGCTTAACTTGTATGTATGAGTATCATTCCAATGTGCTCTAAACGATATAGCTGAATTGAAATAGTCTCTTGAGACACATTTTTGCAATTTTTATATTTCTTTTCAATTAAACCATTGCGCCTGTCGTCTTTATGTTTATAGGCAGCAGTATGTATAACATTCAAGTAACTCATTCTTCTTCTTTTCTTCTTGAAATTTCTGGGATCTTTCGAAATGAATTTGCCGTTGGGAACATGAACTCGATCTTCTTTCAGGATATGAGAGAAAAACCGCTTAAGAATCTGAAAGTTGGATTTCAATTGTACAGCTTCTATTATCCGAATGTGCTGCACAAAACTAATTAATACCCAATATGAAATTATAATCGTGAACTTTTGGATGCACAAACAAGCGAAACATACACAAACCGCCGATGGTCGTAAATTGACGATGTGCATCTCGGCCTCACGTCGACCTCACAATAAGATACCGTAACCTCAGAAGGGATGCCGCTTCAAGATTTACACCACCCTCGGCCATTCCTTTTTGTGCTGTTCGTATGAGGATGGATTCTTTTATTCTTTCACATACAGAAACTGACACCGCCTTCTTCTTCTATCCACCACTACGACGTACAGCTTCTCCGTTCCTTCATCCATTCAGAATACAATTCGTGGACATCTTGTTTATATGCTGTTATGAGTTGAGATGTCAACGATAGGCTGACAAGCCTGGCCATGTACACACAGGCTCACAAAAAGATGAAAATATGTCCAGAACTATCGGAACAGATACATAAAATATTCTGAAAATGTCTTCCGAGCGGATATTGCTGGGGTCAAACAGATGCGACAACAAGCTCTTTGAATCAGCTACAACTTTCTTTTGTAAGACAATCACAGACAACCGTTGCTCATATTTGTGGCAGAAGGAGTTAAACCTTCATCTGTTAGTCAGCTTATACAACCATCCGAGCACTCATTTCTTGAATATACCGTAACCACGGTCATACGTGCGCACTCAATGTTAATAAGAAAAATGAAGACAGCGTTATCATATATTCATTTTGAAACAAATCTATTTACACATTATTAAAAGAACAGTCGGATAACGAAATCCACAAATCCTAGTCCTACATGGACACATATACACACGAGTCATACTCTTTGAGAGTACACAAATTGAAAGAAAAAAAAAGATACTCCTAGTACATTGAAAATCGAATTATCAGTCGCTACAAGGTACGGTAGAGAACTCGTCAAGAACAATCGTCTTGATATAAAAAGTTATTAAACAGAGATTTTCTGACAGCACACAATGAGACTAGAATGCTAAGAAACAATTCTAGCGACGCTTGATGAGTATGTGTGTGTGCAAGAAAAATGAATAGTGATGATGTAGGTGTTGGGTTGGAATTGTTGCGCAGGCACAACTGGCGCTAACAAAACACGATGAAACAGTTATTAAAATTGTGTACATGCAGTAAATTCACAAATAGATAAGAATATGATTTTTGAAAAAAAAAGATTGGATTATTCAAGTGAATGAATTTAAGGCAGTCTTATGAGAAAATCTCTGAGCAATGTCAGTATATAAGATAGTGTGGTGAGTGAGTGAGTGTGTGAGATAAAACTAGGAAGGAGCACGTAATTACAAGAAGCTCGTGTGTATATGAATCTCAAAAGGCTTTTTTCAACAAATTTTGCGGATTTTTTTTTTATATTTTTCTTAAAGAAAGGTTTTTGATTGAAAAAAATAGTAAAATTCTGAGATTACTTTCTACAAAGCAAAAGAAGTATATGTTATGTTATTATTAAGAAAACTACCATTCAGGACGAGTAGAAAAGGGTTGGGGGGGGGGGAGTAGGACACAGAATGAGAAACGTACACACAGTATTCAAAACGAAACATCGCAATGTACCGTTTGGAATATAAAACTTAATACCCGGGATTAGTCAGGAGAAGAGAATTCTGATTATTGTCACAGCTTCGCTTGGTTCCAAATAAAAACTAACCAATGTATGGCGATGATGGTATTTGAACTTATTTAAGTTATAGCATTCGTGAGATGTACAGAGATATGTCTGATTAGTCAGACACAGCCTTATGCTCATCCTTTACCGTACATTTTTCTTTCTTCTATCTTTGGCACGTCTGCAAGAAGAATATATATATTATTAATATGGTTGTTTATTCAATATATATTTTATATAAGTCAAGTTCTGGAAATGACAGATTGGTCTTGATTGGCAAACACACACACAGACACCCTCTTCTACCGAACTAATTGTTCAGTCATAAAATGGAGCAATTACACATCGTTTTGTAGGAAAATCTTAGGCCAATCAACCATTTTATGGTCTGCTCATGGACATTTGAGTCCAGTCAAACAGGAACTGTTGGAAGAAACAGTTCTTTTGCCTTAAATTAACACTCCCTAACCATTCATCTACTCTCTCTCTCTCTCTCTTCGTTCTCAATGCAAGTCACAGATTACGGTATTGAACCTTAACCCAAATTTCAAAGCATTTTGTGGTTTTTCAATAGAAACACAGATTACCGTACCTGTTTTGGAACCAAATCTTGATTTGTCTTTCAGTCAGCTGTAATCTCGTTGATAATTCAGCTTTCCGATCAGCTGATACAAAAGCTGACGTATGATATTCCTGTAATAATGACGAATGATTCCGTGTCTCCGTGTATGTTTCAAATTACCTTCTCCAATTCGATTCGTTGGTATTCGTTGTAGACCATACGGTACTTTTCGGCTGTTCGCACTCGAACATCTACAATAATAAAAAATGTAATATTATATCATCTTTACAGTTTACAAAATGAGGCAAAAACTGTTAACGAAAGCCTTTGCGCAACCGTGACAAGCAGATGTCAGCCATATTTTATACTTTATCTTTGAGGACAACGATATCTTTTTTTTGTCCGACTTTAGAAGAGAGGATCTTATCTTCGATGAGCGAGAAAACAAAATCAAAGGACAGGCTTTCGCATCCTTGTAAGCCGCATCATCCCCCCCCCCTTTCTCCCCTATTGCTATCTCGTTAACGTTAACCCTATACTCCCTCTTTATCTGTCAGTCAGAGCATCATATTACCTCCGAGAATGAAAGTTTGTTGTTAACTTTCAATTAGTGAATTCTTTATCTCAACCACACGCTTCTCTTCCCTTAGTCTACACCCGGCGCCTCATACGTCACGAAAGCTGATTCCATATTTATTGATTTGTGATAATCATTTTTATAAATTATCACTTTTCTTTGATTTGTGCCGACGAAAGATTCGATCATTACTGCCATTTCAACGAGAACCAAAAACTATTGGAAGATAAACGCTAAAGACAAGAAGAAGTACCGAGTGCAAGAGCGAACACGCAGAAGTTGCATTGCTAGGCTTTCTTCTCAATCTAATGCAATTTCTTCCTCTTCTCTCTCTATCCATTATCTCTGTATGTTTCATCTTATCAGCACAACCAGTAGCGGCTTCTGTTATCTAGTCAATGATAACTTCCTCTTGCTGCTTCAGAAATCAGATTGGAAAGGGTGAAACATACACAGACATACACCCCTTTCAATCAGAAACACACACGTCTTACCAGATTTACAATTAAATTTTCTTCATCTTTTTAAAAATTCTTATCAAAGGCGCGAACAAAACGAATTAGTAGGCCGTAAATAAGTATGTTAAGCTGCTGTATAATTATACGATTTCACACCAAATTAGGCTGTAAATTTATGAGTAAAGTCAAAAAAATCATGAACCTCGCTCGCTCGTGTCACACACACAGACTGTCATATCGCGGACGGTCTGTTGTCTCGACTCTTATAAAGGTCTTTAACCTTTACGGTCATATCAACTACTCATAAGCTTCATGTTACGAACTACTAACAACTTACTGTTCGTTCCTGGTCCTGTCCTGAATGGCACGGGTGCAACTTTTTCTGATTTTGTGCTTGGCCGCCAATTCGCAAACATCTTAAAGAAGAAAAAATCATCAATGAGAAGATAAAGTCAGCAATGCAATACAACTAGAAGATATGAATTGAGTAACTTACATTTGGTTGATTCATAGGGTTCGCCGGATAAGGCATAGATATGTAATTCGGTCCTAAAAGTTGGCCTTGGAAACTTGCGACAGAAGTTGAGGGTGTCGATGCTGGTGGATCGGGTGGGGGACAATCTTGGAATTGAAAAGCATTCTGGAACATATCATGATTGCAAAATGATGTAAAAATGAAATGACTACCTCGAAACTTTGTTGTTGATAAGATGGAAGCTTTGGGTCATCATAAAACTGAGGATAACATCTATACCAGGGATAAGAAGCTGACGAGTAGAACGAATCCTGCATTCTGAAAAATTAATTTCAAATAAAAATAACAAATAACAAAAATTGAATAAAAAATAAGAAAAAAGAAAATGTGTCACGGCCAATTTCTGATTCAACTGGCTTAACTGACCAGAAATGGCCGCTCTACAGTCTTTCTCCGCCCCTAAACATCCGAGTCGCGCAGTACAGTACGCCGCGCCCAACCTGAAGGGCGAAAAAGGGGCCGAGAGGGATGGGCTTAGAGGACAAAATGTGGGCGGAGCTCTCTCTATCTTTTCTCTTTCTCTCTCTCTTGCTTGCTTTCTTGGGTAGGAAAAATTGAAAAATGAACGAGATCAAGTAAAGTTAAAAGCTGCCTATCAAACGAAAAAATAGATTGAAAACTGAACTCAGTACTTCAAGATTAGGCTGACCTTCCACTAGCTGACCAGTAATTTCCGCTACTGCCAGCCAGTTTATGGAATCGACTCTTACGCTCTTATCTCGTTTTGTTTCCAACTTCTTATGGACCAAATTTATTGGACGGATAAGCCGATTTAAAAACAATTAAAAAAAAGGCGTTCGTGCACCAAACCCAATATACAATTCAAGAACACAAATGACGAATAGCAAACGACTTACCCGATATGTGTGAAATCAGGTAGAAGACCTGAGATGAAAGAGTTTGCAGGTAGAAATGCTGGAACGTTCTGTTGATTTTCTACATTAAACGATTGTTGATTGATGATCAGTTTGCTGTCTCCCATCTATAACAAGTAAATGACAATAGGAATGTATAAATGTCAATGTGGTTGTATCAAGTTCCAAACAACATTCAGCTTATAGATGATGATGAGCAATAATGGAAGAGAGGTAAGAATGCACTTGCGAAATAAAAAAAAACAAAGAGAGTCATCACAGTAGTAGGTAGTAAGAGTAGAAAATTGAGGTGAGCTCAAAGAAATCATTAGAAAGAGAGTAAGAAAGAGAGAGAGAGAGAGGAGGAGGAAGAGGAAGAGAAATGAAAGAGATTACGAAAGACGACGAACAGTTCGCATTAAAATGAAAAATTTTACAAAATTGAAAGAAAAGCTGACCATATGCTGAAATAAATATGGGGCAAAAGCAGTAGCCATAAATGATTGTTAGCCTTTTCTCTTGTCTCTTAATACATTTTCATAGTCTTGACGATGCCTTTTAACAAGGAATGCGATAAGAAATGAAGAGAACAGGAGCAAATGATAGCTTCAAAAAGCTATTTGAGATAGAAACGATACCAGTCCTGTCTCTGCGTCATCTTTACAAAAAGCCATTTATTTGACTAAATAAGTACCTTATAAGGACGTCAACTTTCAAAACATTTCATTATCAACTGTTCTACCTTCTAACACACTTGCATCCTTAAATAATAAACCTTTTTTTCTTTTTTTGATTCGTTGTTGTCCAAAAATATAATCAACGTCAATGCTGCTGACTGCTCGTCTTCTCTAAGTTGAGACTCCTCTCTCTATCATCATATTTACATGCCACCACCTCCCAACAGTATGACACTTCTTTCACTTCTTCACACAGCCACAAAATTGCACAATCTTTACGGCGGCTCATCGTTCTTGAGCTCATTCAAAATATATTTTTGCTTATACTATATAAAGAAGAAAATTGACAAATTTGTCATAAAACTTCAGAACGGTACCAGAGAAGGTCATGACCTAACTCGATACACACCAACTTTCATGAATATTCAAAATAAAATTATAAAAGATGGATGCAGAAGGGACAGCAGAACAAATAGACATTTGACGGCTGTCTTGCCAGAAACTCTGCTGGAGATAACCCAATGCTTTTACCTCTCAATGTCCTCACCTCATCAGGTCATGAACGATAGAGATGCATGGAGAAAGAGAAAGAACATGATACATCAGGCTATGGAGAGCAATCATCTTAAGAATAAAACCAAAAATATCGCGGATAATTCAGAGCAAAAAGGAGAAGAACCTAAGTTATGCTAATGAGTGTATAATCCTTAGAAGGATTTAACATTAAAAAGAAACATAGGATTAGTCTAATAAGACTGTTCAAGTGGTTACAAAAGACAGAGCCGGGTATCGATACTACCTTAAGTTCTCACATCAAACCTCTACCGCCATCTGACTACTCAATATGGTAATTAAGCAAAGCCGTTTGAATCAAGAATGAAGTTAGAACAAGAACATATTAAAACAAGCAAAGAATCATACAAAATTATAAAAAAACATACCGATGGCTTGACATCTTCTCCTACAGCTGGCTTTTCATAATCCGAAAAATGCAGATCGTCCATTGGAGTTGTTCAGGTATGTGGATGACGATATGTGCTAGCTCGTCGTCCAATTGAAATTATCACAATAAATGACTAATCGTTCTTTTTCTAATTTCTTGAAAATATATTTTATCTTCCGAACACTAATGACCCTCCTTCTCCACCAATGGCGATTTGGTGTTGGCGCTCAAGCTGTAAATCAAAAGAGGTAAATCATAAAAATTACGAAAAACGAGGAGAAATGTGAAGAAATTCCAATGCTTATGGGCATCTGAACGTCCATAAAATAATCATAAAATCATTTTTATATAAGCATAGCCCATGGATATTTCGTAAAACATACGAAGACATCATATAAATCGTTTCATGAGGCACGTAAAGACAGAGAACACACGTTTGCAACGAATGAAACATAACTGAACACAATCTCATAGATGTATGAGCCTCTCTATCATATTATCACAAACTAATGAGTAAGGGAGGAAACAGCCAACAAGAAATCGATTAAATGATTTTTTCGCGTCTAATTATTACCGTAAACAAATAATAGGAAACTACAATCGAATGATATTTTTTGATCTCTTTCACTCTCTTCCTCTCTGTCCGTTTCTATTTTCGGACTGATTGAGTCAAACAGTCTTATGTATGAGAGACAGTTGATGTTTGAAATCTCTTCAACTACTCTACTTCTCTTTCTCTCTCTCTCTCGTTCTAGACAGCTCTCCGTCTTAGTGAATGGCAAAATAAGTTTTTCAACTTTGTGGCATTTTTCTCTATCTTAAACTGTTAACCCTTTCAATGACCAAATTTTGATATAGAGAGAGGGCGAACACGACCTCTGGGGCTTGCCGGTGAGATGAAAAGTTTCCACAAGCAATGATTTACGATTTGGGAGCCTGGGCTCCATTCTGGGGTTCCTTTTGCTCTTCGTATTCTATTCTTTTCCATAGTCTCCTTATTTTATTGTTTATCTCATTTGGAAGAGAACACGTGAATGTAGAGAGTGGAGTAAAGGGGGAGAGCTTGCTATATTCAATATTTTAAAAAATAGTACATTCTTCTGTTTAGAAAAATTCTTTAAATGTTGCATTGCTACAGTACGGGTAGGCTACTGTAGCAAAGTGAGAAGAAGAAAATGGAAATAAAAAACTGCATAGAAGCTTGAAGAAGAAGTGCCGGGCGAGAAAAAACGGCTTTAACGACTGTACAGGGAGAGAGAGAGATAGAGAGAAGAGTAGTGGAACCGCGGCCGTTTTCAATACGGTACTGTTTTCAGTTAAATGATCAGTCAAACAATTTTCTTTATGAGACCTAATAAAAGAGTAGAGAAAGAGAGAGGTGCAAAATGATCTTTTTAGTTTTATGAGTGGAAATTGTCTTTGTAAAGATTTATATGAAGCTGGCTTGTTTAGCAATGGATATTGCAGCTTCAAAGAAGTTTTCTTTTGATAAACGAAAGCTGAAGGCGTTAGCGACCTTGTCCTTAGCGGAAAACTGTTATCCAATTAGTTATCTGAGTGTTTTATCAGATATCTTATATGGAGTTACTAATATTTTAAAGTGTAATGGATAGCATATCATAACGATCAGAATAGTATGTCTAGATGAGAGAGGGCAGACATGAGAAAGGAGAGAGATACAGAGAAAGAGGATAGATGGTGATGATTGTCCAATAGAAACGTAGCGGTGTCGGTAAAGTAAAAAGGAAATAAAAGTTAACTAAAAAGGAAAACATATATCATCGCGTTTCATGAGACATGACATTTATGAGCTTAGGCCATAACAGTTCCGATCTTTTGTTAATCAAACTCTCTTAGTCTTTCCTTGTCTTCATCCTCTCTTATTCTTTCCTCCAAGAAAAATAGAAGATTTAATCTGAATAAAAAAAGAAAGAATGAAAGGAGCAAGGAGATCTGATGCTCGTTTAGTTTTTGATTTTTTTGATTCGGTCTAAGTCACGAACTGCTTCCTTCTACTCCCCACATACTACATGATGTACGTGAAACATACATGCAACACCGTGAAACCATCGTCAACGCAAAAATTTGCAGAACATTATTTCTTTGAAAGATAAAAAAGATACTTCTACTTTCTTCTGATAATCTCTTTTCTTATCATTAATTATCAAATTCTTATTGCTTATAATTTTTTTTAGCCGATTCGTTTTTGAGAATCCGTCAACGCTACATGTAGTCCAAGCTTTCCACATCCAAAATCTCTTTTTCTTCATTCATTCCATTATTTTATTACAACGAACTTTATAAAAGAACAATAGGTATGAACCATATATAGAAAGTTATGGATCAGAAGCAGAAATCCTTAATTGTCTGCGACCCGATTCCCAAAGCATCCAGAGCATCTGCTATCAATTCAACAATCATAAAATCTTGTCTGTTCTTCCTTTTATGGCAAGTAGCCAGCTGGCCAAATCAAATCATTTTCTCAACCATTTATTTGTTTATCATCAAAAAATTACAAAGAAAAAACTATTCAAATGCCCACAAAAGTGATAAGAACTGGGATTTTCATATGAAATCAGCCTAACAGGAGCCTGATGACTTCACAAGATGGTTTCTTATAGGGTTTTTATGAACAAAAAAGAAAACATAGATATCGAAACATCCAGCTGGGCTTTTGATCGCATCTTAAACGGTCAGATCTACCACTAATCAATTACAGTAATCCGATCTGTCTATTGTTTCTAGAGCACGTTTGTGGCGGCACATTTCAAAGAGTAAATCAAAACAAAGAGAACTTTAAGACGACTGAGCTATTTTTGTGAAAATAATTTTGGAGGACTATCAAATCTTTATTCATCATTATAAGCAATTAATTAACAATATTCGGGATAAGTTTCCATGTACTGTTTCATCTCTTTCGCCAACCATTCCATAGCTTTATCTAATCCAGCTCCTGTTAAGGCACACGTAGAGAATATTCCCCAATGATGTCCTCGTATAACATCTAAACCCAGACTGGCTGTTATTTCCGCTGATGTCATAGCATCCTTTTCATCCATTTTATTTGCTAATACAAGTATTGGAACTTTTTTTGTATTTATATCCTTGTGGTCTAGTAATATCCATAATTCATCTCGTGCAACAGCCATCCTTAAGCGATCTGAGCTATCAACCTGCAAACGAAATACTTCCTTCTCTACATGTATTAGGTTTTTGAAGTTTTTTTTTTCACCAAAATAGACTCTTTTGTGTGAGCGGTCTAATTATTGGTACAGAATCTTCAACGTATACAATCTGATAGAAAGAACTTACAACAAACATAATGGCATGGCATTTTGAGTAGTACGATTCCCATACAGTTCTATACTTGGCTGAAATGCTTTGATTACATTTATCTCTTCAAACCATTTCCATACATTGCCCTGACATATCGAAAGCGTTGAATAAAAAATTCTCATTGGTAAAAGTGCTCATGGAATATCCAACTGTCGGCACAACATGTGCTGCTCGTGTTTCCGGTGCCTTCAACTGATTCAAAATGGTTGTCTAAAAACGATACGAAGAACGTTTGAGTCAAACATATGAAAATGACTTTTCCTGAGTTATCTAATCCAACAACAATAATGTTCATTTGCTTCCGACCCAGAAAACCAAATAATGATGATAATGATGAAAAGAAGCCCATAATCTGAACATAAATTATCATTATTTGATCTATTATATAATTGATATAGTTAAAGGATCATTACATAAGTGCGGCAATTCATTGCTACCTCAACTATAAAGCACCGCCAAACTCAGTTGATTATAAGTGAAAGTTCATGTGGATAGAGGTGTATGTAAGGCTGTATGACAAGCCTTGTGGAAATAATTTTTTTTGGGGGCGAGAGCTTTTCGTCTAAACACTTTTTACAGTATTAATAAACAATGAAGGGTACCGTCTGTACCGTATCTTGAGCCTGTTGATCGTGGAAAAGTGTCTCAAGATACGGAGAGGTTGTGTTAAGTATTCAAAACGAATGACTGACTGAGCGGAGTTCAATACACTTTATTAACCAAAAGGATCTCATATGGCAATTGGTTTAGTTTGAAAACTTGGAAAGGGAATTTAGCATTGGGGATAGGTGAAAGAAACATTTGTAGGTGGCTACTACATGCCTGTTTCTGAAAAGTTCAAAGTTCTCAATTGTTTTCTAAAATTCAGTTCATATGGTATTCTGCATGGATGTCTAGTTCATACTTTTCGAGACTCCGAATGAAAAGCAGTTTTGTTTTCTAGAAGTTTGCTGTTTTTCTTATTCAGTTTGTTTTTAGATATAGTCAGAGCTCACGAGCCATGCCATATCGATCTTTCGATATCGCCATTCTTTAGTCAATGAAAACATCTGATGGCGGTCCTTTGATCTGACTGATTGTCGCCTTTTTTGTCTCTAAACTCTTACAAAAATCATCAGGTTCAAATTAAAAACTAATCTGTCAATGACGTCATTATATGTGTGACAGTCAGATGGCCTATCAATGCTCATGCTCAACAAATTCACGACCGGCTTCTGACCTTTTGCCATTTGTCATGGCAGTATGAAGATCAAAGAAAATCCGCATTCGTTAGATAATGTTCAGATTGTACATTATAGTTCAGCATAGTTATGCTTAATGAATAAAGAAAGAAGATGATTAAAAGGGGTTTTGAACATTTCTTTAACGGAGGAGAATGCCTGACACAGGTTGTATGGTTTCCACTTGCAACTCACAACTGTTCTGTAGCTGACCCAACCCAAATACCGCACAACATTATAGTGAAAGGAAATGAAGTAAAGTGAAGTAAAGTTCGTTTGCCCTATGATAAGAAATTAATTCAACTTCACTCATACATCCAATCTTTACAACGTTCTGGCGGTTGGTGTCAATTTTCTCAGAATATTATTGCGTAACCTATATACAGGCATAGTTTATGCTAATCCTTACTAAGGAAAGTAAGCCCGCATCGGTTTCCTTTTTGAGAAACTTTTTTTATTACAAAAAAGACAAAAGAAATGAGAAGGATTGTTATTTGAAATGAAGAAAGAAGAAAAAACCGATAAACTGATTCTTTTCCTCGTCTAACCTTTAAAGGGAATAAGCTGGTTTGAAGAAAATAAAAAACAAATTTGAATTATTAAAATTGAATGAGCAACAAGAGTTATAACCATAAGAAAATAACTGAATACAACTTAAATATTCAAGTTAATTGTAAAAGAAGATAATATATTTTATAGAAACTTGAACGCTCTCATGTGCTCGGTGTGACTAGGCTCCCAACACGTAACCATGACGACCAGTACGTGCTGCAGTGAGGTTCCATTAACTTTCTTGGCCACAGACAAAAGACAGAGAGATATAGGGAAGAAAAGAAATAGAGAAAATTATATTTTAATTAAACAATTAATTTCGAAAAACATGAGGGTCTATCTAGTATTCTCAGAAATATAAGAAATAACTTATTAGCTGCTGATTATGAATGATGTTCTATACAAAGACGAATGATCTTATCCCCTTGACAACCAAGTGGATTAAATTTATTTAAAAATCATTGTGACGACACCTTTCCCCAGAAAATGTGAGGAGATAGAGATGGATATTCGTCTTTCAATTTGGAACTATGTTCAGCTTTTTCCTGAACAACCAAAAATATTTTATTAAAGAAAGACCAGGAGTCATGCACAATCATTCCATTTCGATAAAGCATGTTATCCGTTTCTCTCTGATGCATTTGGTACTGAAGATGATTATTTCCATTTTCTTAGCTTACCCAAGAATCTGCACGAATGGACTGACCTATCCATTTCTAGAACATTGAACTATGATTTTCCCGTTTCTCATACGGAAACTTCAGAGTACTGCTCTTCATGTAATCATCAGCTAGTGAGCTTACGGAGGAATTTCGAAAAAAACTAATTACATTGTAATGGCATTAATCTGATTTTCTAGAAACATTAGTTATAGCAGTAAGTTTTGCATTCTTACTATTCCATTTATGTCCTACTCTCTGGAACATGTTTGAATACGCAATCAGCACCCACAAAGTTCAAGCATATCAATAATGTCCTTTAGAAAAAAAGAATCTGGTTCATTTGATTCGAATGTTGTATGGAAGCCAGGGGTTAAGCCTGAAATCGGAAGAAGACTCTGAATTGCAGTTTAGCATGAAATCGACAGATCTCCCTTTTTGCGTAATCCTCTCCCCTTTAGCATATCTCTCGTCTCTGCCTCCCTCTCTGTTACTCAATTTCTTTTCTTCCATCTCTCTTTTATAATCTTCTTTATTTTCTCTCTTTTTACTATTTCTTTTTTTATCTTTCAATCCTTCCCTTTACTAACATCTTTTCATCTCTTTTTAAACTTCCAATCAGAGCCCAGCAAGATGATGATGCCTTCATCGAAGATCTACTAGATTCGGACAATTTGA
Source organism: Auanema sp. JU1783 (assembly GCA_943334845.2). NCBI lineage: Eukaryota > Metazoa > Nematoda > Chromadorea > Rhabditida > Rhabditidae > Auanema > Auanema sp. JU1783. Next base: position 996,330 of record CALQYR020007445.1, on the reverse strand, counting down.
GTTTCCAGATGCTTCTGGTCTTCGTTAAAGTTCAAACCTACATTTCTATTTCTAGCCTCAACCGCTTATAATTCTATTAATTATTTCAAAAACTGTTTCATTTTTTATAATTTGTTCGCGTTGTTTTAACTTCTTCCATTCTCTCATCCTTCTGTTCTCTGTATTGACTGACTGATGGCACAACGAATGAAGTGAAGAACGATGAGCAAGCTGACTGTCTGGGAAAAAGCTGAGCAAATATCGTGTACAGGCAGGCAGAAGCCGATGTCGAATTTGAAATATTCTGGTTGTCGAAGCATTTTGTTTCTTCAGCCACAACTCTTTTTCACCTTTTCTATTATTAACAAAAAAGATTATATGAATGTCTTTCATCATTTTCATTTTATAACCTGAAACTGAACCTTTCAGTATAAATTTTGAGAATTAAGCTTGATGCTCACCTTGCCGAATGAACTGAATGAAGAGAAACGAGAAAAACCATTCGCATCAAACATACTTTTCTCGTTGCGTCTCAGATAAGTCATTGTTCTCCACATATCAGAAGAGTTTTTTTAAACTTTCTACGTGAACTTTACCTTTTCGTTCGTTTAATCAGGGACGTATGCACTTAAGTTTCTCCAAATGATTCCAAATCCACCCTTTACAGTTTCTACACGTTGTTGTCTGTTGTGTTGCGAAGTGTGAATATGATATGTCCTTCTTCCTAATTCAATTATTGTTCTGAACTTGTTGAATTCATATGCATTCAAATGCCAACCAAATTTTCTTGTCTCCAAGACTTTTTTTCACTTCAATCTATCTCTCAGCAACCGGTCGTCTTCTTTCATCATCAACTTCATCATCTAACATAATCACCTCTTCCACAGCTCTCTTACTATCTCTCTTTCTCTTTCTCTTCCTCTTTACATTCATTTACCTCTATCATTGACTTTTTCTTCTCTCGCATCACAAAATCATTAATTATTGACTTTTCTGACGAATGAATGTTTGGGTCTCTGTCACAATAAGGTATAGCCTCTCTGAAGTACCTTTCGAAATCAATTTGTTAATCCTGAGAATCAAAAAAAATTTAATAAAGTTTTTGATTTTCATATATTCTTTTTACATTTTACTGATCTTGCCGTTCTGTCCTATACGCGCTCTCTCTCTCTCTATCTCTCATTCTCTTCATGCAACCCTCTCTATCTCTCTATTTGAAAAAGAGAAGAAGGAGATGAAGATGAACTGTGAAAAAACTTTTTTCTCTGTCAGTTTACATTTCAATGTATTTTCTATTCTTTTTACACATGTCAATCATTCCTTCACATCATTTGTTTCAAACAGATCATTCTACAATTATTAATTTATTTATTCTCAACATAAAAAGTTTATCAAAAAATTTTACGCTATCCTCTCATTCTTCCTCACGTAATCAAGATTCCTCGTACGTCAATCATGGCGTTTCATCCTCTCTCATCATCGTATGTTTCAGACCAACTCTATAGTCAGTCCTTACATAGTGCTCATTGAACTAAAAGGTGCGTCTCTGTAAAAAAGAATTAAAAATTACATTTCCGTTCTGTTATCACACTTGCGTTATCAGTTTTCGTGACTCAACTCAATTCCTTCAAATTATTTTGATTTGTTTTTTTTTTTACAAAGGAAAGTTCATTTGGGCTTTCTTGAAATATCTCCTGAAGGGAATGTCAGTTTGGGTGTTTATTTTGTATTGAATTACACATTTCATCGTATTTTCCATTGGCATTCATTCGCTTGAAGCTTACATCTTTCCTCTCGAATCTTTTTATTTAAATTTTCCGTTAGAAAAAACTTACTTCTTTCATAGGTAATATGGGAAAGGATTACAAATATGGTCAGCCATATGGCGGATACAACTATTCGCCTGCACCAACAAAGATGGAAATAACCATCAACCAGGTATGCTCATCCTTCCACTTACTGATAATTATTTTTCATTTTTATAGAATCCTGGATCATCAAATGGAGGACAAGCAGCTCCTTATTCTTCTTCTAGACGACCTCAAGCTACTGCTCCCCCTCCACCCATATATCCTGATTGTAATAATCCACCTTATAATCCAATGTAATTACTTTATTCATGTTGTTTCAATTTACCTCCGATGATTCAGGTGGATTGACAGATTCCCTCGGCGTGAGAACCGTGGAATGTTCCGTCTCTGCTTAGTTGAATTGATGTTAGGAAGTAAAACACAGACTTATCCTTCTATTTCTTACTGTTGATGTTGTAGTTGTTATTTTTGGTGGTGGAATATGGTGCTATAATGATACTCCAGACTATTGTCCATATTACTCTGCCATTTGGACATCAGCGTTTTTCATCCTCAATGCCCTGGTATTGATATTTGATATTTGACAGTTTTCATCATCGTTTATTCAGATTGGAAGTGCAGCCGCAAAACTCGGATCGCATAATCTCTACATGGCTCATCTTGTTCTTTCACTTATTACAGTAATGATGTGCTTCATAGGAGGAGGTCTGAGTGCCAGGTAATAGCAATCATTTGATTGTCATGATACTGTACCTGTTCTTCAGAAACTGGGCTCTGGTTGGAACTTATCATCATCCCAGAATTGAGAGAGATGAAGCTTTCTGCCTGCTGGGAACTCATGATACTGGCCGGTGAGTCACAACTCTCGATTCCGGACAGAAGTAAACATCTTTCTTTCAGAATCTCGTACATCTTTTCTCATATGGACAAATACGATTTTTCAAAATGCTTATGGCAACTGAAAGTAGGTGTTGCGGTAAACTCAGTCCAGTTCGTTGTTGACGTTCTTGAAGGTAATGACTTGATTGTTTAGCCAATGAATCATATATCTTTAATTTCAGTCTTATTGAATATTCTTTCCGCAATACTTTGTCTCAAAAGAACTTGCAGCTTCTAAAGTGTTATGGGTCATCACTTCTATGCAATATATAATAATGCCATGATTAAACTTAAAAATAATGAAATGAACGTTTTTTTTATTAAATTTATTGAATTTATTCCCGATCTGCATAGACATTGACATAGATATAGATTGACTTTTTCATGTCGGAATACCCCGAGACGTATCCCATTCCAGTTGAAAACATTATTCCCTAACTTAATAACCAGGTGGTACTGTTGTCATGTTACTATTTTCAAATTCGATAGGCTACAACTCAGAGCTGCGAGACAAGGGGAAAATCAGTTGAAAACCTCTTTGACGATATATGACTTCGGTGCTAGTTGCACATTGAAGATATTCCTTGAAGCCTTTTCATGACCATAGGATTATTATGAATGTTTTCGTCAGAAGGGTTGTTCTATCTATAGATGGCATAACATCATATCGCAATGGTAACCAAAGAACAAAACAAGAAACTGAACTGTTTAATAACAATCAAACAACAAGAATTTGCATAAAAAATAACAAAAATTCTCTGTCTAAAGTGTATTTCATCAGGAATTTGTGAAAAACTAAGCGAACTAAGAAGTTATCTTACTTTAACTTTGATTTATTTTTTGAAGAGCAGCTTCATCGCTTTGAGACATGTTCGTTAACCGTTTTCCAAGCTTCTCATGAACATCTAAGTACTTGGCAACACACCTATCCAAACATACAGCTTCTCCCTTCAAATAAAGTACTGATAAAGTGCAAAAGAAACTCAGCATACCTTAGTTAATTCTCCTTCTCTGAAAGTTTTGGCGATGCATTTGTCTTGGCATGCATTAGTCATCCGACGATACATATCAGACATCATTTCCATCTGCATTCAATAAATCAATTGCGCATACAACAAAGAAAGCTATTACCTCGAGCTCCGCGACGACTTGAAGCTGTTGTTCTGTGGCCATTATTAAACTGAAACTCAAGATATGATAAGAAAATAACAACAATGCTCAAGTAAGAAAAGGTTTGAAACCTTCGTCTTTCAATGAAGGACGATAAGAAAATAGAATTTTTATTTACAAACCCGCTTCACAAGCTGAAGTAGAATATTAGGGACAATCTGCACAAGAGTATATTGAATAGTTAGTTGAATGAGCATCAAATCGAACAGGGATAGACCGAGGTCCATAATATGGCATATAATAATTTGTTCCATCCGAAGGTAGGAGAATTTGCAGAGCAATAAGAACAACATCTGTGATCCATATAATGAATAACCCTCCTAACGAAAACATTTTGAATAATCCTAAAAGCATGAAATGGTCAACTTCAATGAGCAATTCTCACCGATGGCATAATATCCTAAATAGATGCGATCAAGTCCAAAGAATCCTAAGAAAATTGAGAGTAAAAGCGCAGTAGAATGTGGTACATGAGCATCATAAAAACACGAGTTAGGAATCTGAAAAGAAAGAAGATAATTGCAGACACTTAGTTTACAATGAAACGAACTTTTCGAGTGAATATTTGGGTTCCATTTAACTGTCCGATACACGATAACCCAGGAACTGTTTCGCAGACCACTTGAGTTAGGAAATTGTCAAATTGACTAAATAAAACTTCTAACCTATCACCGAATTGTCTGGTTGACAAGATGAGGCTTGTTGGGTCTCTAAACTAATTTCAGGTGGATCGCATTTGTACCTATAACTCGTTAGTCATCGAAACCTTTCTCTGCAATCACTTACTGAAACGGGTTTAGAGAAACGCACTGAGAGAGTTCAGTTTCGTTGATACTTACTTTGGCTATGGAAGCTGAACCATCTGAAGAAAAAAAAACGTATTAGTTGTTGGAAATGTAATTATTACCTATGAAAATAAAAGTAAAGAATAACAATAGTATCCATTTGAAACCACAAGCCTTACCCATGTCTATGCATTATCCTGGAACTTGAAGAATATTGAGGGGATTGAAAACAACGACTAGGTATACACACAATGAAGAAATAGTTAAAGATAAAGTTATGAAGCTTATTATTGAAATTAGCCGACCTTGCTGTCTGCCGCATTGGCCCGCGTAAACAGAGTGCAAGTATCTCTTTGGCACGTTCATTCCTTGTGTCATTTAGAAAAAAAAAGATTTTTATGCTTCGTTGTGAGTTTTGTTAAATCTTCCCATTGCCTGCATGAAACCTTAGGGCAGACTTAATATGGAATAGATAATGAGCATATGTAGCGTTGGCGAAGACAACCGCTCAACTGATAAAATTAATTCGAGAATGAAGTGCTGTGGAACGGATGCGCACGACCGATCCGGTGGCAGAATGAAGTTGAGAATGAAAAGCAGAGTGAACGTGTAAGCCACCGCTCAACTTTTAGAATCATACTGAAAATGAAATCGCTTGAACGTGTGCGATTCATCGCCGAGAGAGGAATTCCGAAGTGATCTTGCACGAGTACACCGTTTCCGCTCATTGGATGCACGTGTCAACTGTTTCCGCTCGTTGCATATGATGGTGTTAAAAATGGAATAGATGTTCCAAGTTCTTTATTCTTTTTATGTGTCCATAAGAAGTATCTCTGACCTGAAAGAATTCCAAGGAACGTTGATTATAGATCATCATGGCTGTGACACGGAAAGGTGTTCATATACTGGCTCGTTCTCTTAATATTCTTCGAGAAGTTCCTCATTTTTCTTATTTCGGCTGATAAAACGAATGTGATAAATTTACTCTTTGATAATTATTGTTTAGACATGGCTTGTCAGTGTCTATTGTTCTCGTAGTAATAGTGAATAACAGTCATAATAAAACGAAACAACTGAGTTGGAACTTGATTAACGAGTACTTGGAAGCTGATAGTTTTAAAGTTATGAAGTAAATTACAATATTAATATTCATTGATTTCAACTTATACTGACTGAACGAAATTTCAAATCGATATGTTACGTGAAACATACAATAAACACCCTAACCGGTCTGCCAGCTGTTTACAAAGTACTTGGGTTATGCGGTAAAATGAAGATTCCAGTCTCTAATAAGGTGATGATATAATGGCATTCTTGTGAAGCGTGATGATAAATGCTTTATTGCTTTATTGAGATTAGCTTTGCGTGATCGGCGACAATAAAGTGAAATAAATGGATTTGGTATATTTTTCCACAGTTACTTGTTCGGGATCCTGTGTTGTTATTTCCAACAATGTTTCGATGCGAATGTCCTTGAGCTCCGAGAGGAGAAGAACCGTTGGTTTTATATCTGTCCTTATATGGAATAAATAGGAATTGGGAAAAAGATGTCAGATTCTCTATTTCTCTATCTATCTCCGTTTCTTCCCTATCTTTCTTATTCTCTCTTTCGTTCTCTTTTTCTACTGCGAAACCATATATTGCCAGAAGAATGGGTCGGAACAGAGAAGAAAGACTACAAAAATGCATTTAATTTGAAAGAGACGTGGGCAGGTCGTTTGAAAAGTCATCGTGAACATCAATGAGAGTGTGGGGCGTGGTAGTGAAGGCTACTGTTTCTCCGGGCCCGATGATCGTTGACGTCGTCGTCGTTCAGCGTGTCTCTACTAACCAGCAGCCCATACAACCCCTCTGAAGACCACACGCCCACATTCTGTACTTCGAAAAGCAGCTTTGCCTTTTACATTTTGACTATTCAGACTAGACGCAACTCATATCGTCACCTGTAGAAGAGAACACTAATTGTATTTTATCCGCGATGGCTAAAGTCGAAGTTCAGATACGGAGCTGCTTTTGCTGCGGCTTATCTCTAGCAACCGTGTTAGTTGCTCTCTACACTCTGGTAAGATTTAAAATCGTATAAAACTTATTTATTATTAATAAATGTTATTGAAAGAATAATATTATAAAAAAAAGGAAAACTTTTGCACATTTGCGGTTTCCAATAAATCGTTGATGAGATGGCGTTGATCAAACCTGTTTCGGTTATAAAGATATCTTATTGTCTCCATTGCCGTACAGCTAATTTATATCCTCTCGAATGATAGATGAAACTCTCGAGATTTGCAGATATTTGTTACTTTCCATATGTTTCTGTTTCTTTTTCTTTCATTATTATACTTCTTGTTGTTTTTTTTCCTCATTCCATCTTGTATTAATCGTTTTATATTATTCAACTTGGTCAACTTAGTCAGATAATTGGCTTTTGGGACTGATTCCAGTCTGTCATCCCTCTGCAATTCTATCTTTCTTTTTCTCATTTTTCCATCCTCTCTTATTCATAATTCCAAAGGTGGACGAAGCAAAAATCCACTTAGCCAACATATTGATGTAAGGAAGAAGACTTGTCTCGATCCGCAACTAATTTCTACCTCGATGAGACACGTGATGTCGTAGGCAAATTTTTGATTTCTCTCCATGTCAAGGACTATCATTCGAGATATTGGAGAATACTGTTTTTCTATTCACAATTTTTCTATTCTGTATGACAGGGATGAAAAACAGTTAAAGATGAAGAACCTGAAATGCTTTACTTAGGATGCGCATTCAAAATTATTTTCTTCTCATATTTCCGAACTTCTAATTGCCTTTTTTACAGATTTTATATTCTCTACTAACTGGATTAGCTGGTTGGGGTTTATCCGATACTGCTGCACATGGAGACTCTTCACACTTCAAAAGTTGCGAGCTTGAAGCTCAAGGAAAAATCACTGCCGGTATGCCAACAACTTTCTCTTGCTATTCTCATTCCACCTATATACAGAAAACCGTAAATTAACATTCCACGGAGGTCATACAACAGTCGTGGTTGAGGATTCTTCATCTTACCATTGCTCACTTGGCTTATATACGGAGGAGTTAAAATATGAAGCTGGACGTGAGTTCTTATATAAAAGGTTCCATTTTTCGATAAAAAATATAATTTTACAGTACGATATACAACATTGGTTGTGAATCTATTTATCTATGTTGGTATGATCTTGGCATCTATCCTTCTGTTAATCGGTATGTTCAGTTCTGTTTTCTTCGTGTTCCCTTTGTTGTTAGACTGTTTTATAATCTTCCTTCATCCTTTTGCTGGATAGATCGCTACCTCGTCTGAAACGAATAGGCTTATATCATATTATTTTTTTTCTTTTTTTCACACTTCTTCACATTGAAAATTCCTCTTATGGCCGCAACACTTGAATGACATTCATTTCCTTTGATGTTTTTGGCAAATTCAGTTGAACGATCATTCTATCCAATAACATCTGAGACAACTTTATTTTGCTTATTCATCACTTTGTTGTTATTGTCATGAATATTCTTTCTTTCCAGGATTAGCCATCTACAATCAATGGCTTCTCGTTCCATGGATCGTTCTTCTAGCCATTGATATCATCCGTGGACTCATATCCGTTTTCTTCATCTTCTTCTTCAGCTATGTAAGTTTTCCAAACTTTTTTTTTCTTGTGTCGCTCAGCTTCCATTTCCCTTCTCTCTCTTATCTCAATATAATTCAAAATTTCTTTCTTTTTTTTTTGAAAAAGAACCCTCCACCCAAATTCTTTTTTACAAAAATATTTTTGATGAAAAAAAAAGTTTTTCGCAAAGGAATGTCTCATGAAATTGAAGAATATATGGGTGTGGCCGATGATGAATCTGTAAACTAACTAAAGACAGCAAACGATTGAAAACCCAAATATGGCCATGAGTATCTGATTCCGGTCTGTATACTTCACACAATTCATATGAATGGCTTAATCTTTATCAAATTCTTCCCCCCCCCATCCCTGCAAAACCATTCATTTGAGGATTCTCACATCATTTCTTCACATTTGACTTTTATGTTGAACGTTCTGCATTGAAAATGAGATGGTTTTGATTTGTTTGAAGGTATGCTTTGAGTGGGATGAAGGCCTTTGGAACCGAATCTAACCATTTGCCTCATTTTGCCTACTTTTTCTCGACTAATTCGATTTACCTCATGACCTTCTCTCTATCAATCTCATTCACTCTCTCTATTGCTGTCAGCCTTTCTGATATCATAAGAAACCTGTGAGAGAAAGAGAAAAATAGAAAAAGCTGAGTCAAACAGGAATACAGCTTTATCAGTTCTTCTGTACCTCAATCAACTTTAATTTGAACAATTATCTCATACATAATTATTACACATAAAAGGCAATGCTAATGAAAAGGAAAAGGGAAAAGTAGTTTTTTGCCTTGTGATGGACATTTAGCTGACAAAAGATGTCGCTGAACTAAATCAGAGGTCAGACGACAGTCAACACAGAAAAAAAATATCTCTAAGAGAAACAAGAAGTTGTCAACAAAAAAACTTGTTCTGTAAAACCACAACGTCCACCAGTCATAATCAGATGCTAATTGTCGGCTTACACGAGGATTCGCAGCCAACACAGAATAAAAAAAAGAAAAAAAAGAAAAACAAGTCGAAACAATTTAAAAAGAAGCTAAATATTATTTCCCTCATCTCTCATCTCCTCTTTCTTTACTTCTTTTGAACTTTTTAAACCGGCTGAATTTCAGGGAAACTTGGCTCGCATTGCAACCGGAATATTCTTCCTCGGATTACAATTCTTCCATGTAAAGCTGTTACCTGTAGCAAACTGACTATAAGCTTGTTCTTTTTGCAGATTTCTCTACTTATGATCATAATTGCCAAGTTCCAACGTATCTACAACCGAAGGAACGGTATTACAATGGAAAATAGACCGGTGAGTTGTCTAAACTCACAATGCCATTCTGACAATACTATGTTCAGTTCGATCAGAGAGCTTATCCAGCTTCTTCAACTTACGCCTATTCCCCAGATCACAGAAGACCAGAATACTATCCAGAATCTGTAAGAGATCATTACGGACCTCCAGCCATACACCATCCACCTCAACAACTTCCATACGAAAATCATGGATATCGTTATTAATTATAGCCAATTAAGCGTTTACATATTCTGAAACATTTCTGTGCTTCTGCGGTTGCGCAAAAACCCCACGGTGCTCAAAACAAATTGCCTTTCTTGCCATTTAAAGGATTGTATTATAAATTTTAAATAGTATATAATAAGCGTTTGTGGCTCACTTAAAATATCCATCATATCATTTTACAAAGAATACAGTCTATGATAGAACTCTGTCTTGCCAAGCCTGGCGCATCCGAGATATTTCGGATGTTCATAAGCATTTCCATTACCTACATATGCATCAGAAGCAGTTTATGAATATTATTTTGAAACTTTTTCGAGAAATCTACTAATAAATGCGTATTATTTACGACGGAATGATCTTGAAAACAAACACAATCTAATTGTTGATAGTGGAAGCAAGGAAGAGTCGCTTTCAATGTACTTAGGGGTGCTAGTTTGTGATCAGTTAGGTGCCATAGTTGAAGCCGATCTGACTATAGGGACTTCAAATATCCATTTCACAGGCCATTGGTTAATTTATATAATTTGCTAACATGATGTGTCATAAGTAGTATGTAGTTCAGATGGCAATCAAATACTTTCATCAGTGATTTCGACAGGATTGTGATGAAGAAGGGCTAAGGTTAGTGTGAAACGCCTATTAGATACAATTACTCTATGCAGATAGATGTTACTTCTGACTGAGAGAGAAGAGAATGAATGAAGTAATTACAGGTTATTTAGCGTTTTATATATTACAGAATTGAATACTTTAGAATCGTAAGTTAAAATATCGCTTAATATATCGTAATAGGATGTGAGCTATGAACGGCCAAGCTATGAAAAACATCAGAAATAGCCAGCTGACCTTTTTGGGAATGACCATGTAGACAGTCTGAAACTAGTAGTTCTTTTTCTCGTTATATTCCTCTTCATAATATAAATACTGATAGTAAATAGTACTATGGAGAGTCTATTGAGATAAACATACAGCTTTCTTCAGTATTTCAACCAAGTGATTGCTTTTCGCCTCAAAAAGTTTAGCTAGCATGTCAACACGTTCAGCAATGATCTGCAAGATTCATATGTGAGGACATCTCAAGTGATTCAGTTCAATACCATTAAGTGTTCCTCTATTGGCACGCTACTCACTGATTTTGATCGAGCCTTCACGTTATCTCGGATTTCATATGAGGAACTTCGTGATCTGCTCAGAAATTAATTACTGAAAGAGAAATGAGTGTTACCTTGTTTCTACATCTTCTTCAACTGCATCAATGTACTCCGAATCCGAAACGATAGAAGACTGAGAGGCAATATCGACTACGTCCAACCAACTATTGTTTTCACCCTTAAAAAGATATGAATAACAACAAAAAATCTGTACCGAAATAAACCCTGCTCATGCGATTTTCCTTCACAGCACCAACGCTTTCAACGACCATAGGCACTCCGATTTTGTAGAATAATGGTGTGAGCCTCTCTTTCAATTCTTGAGCCCAGGGAAACATCCATTGCTGTAAACATTCTGGTCATCCAAGAATTGATTGTTACTTGGGCAAACCTCATCATAATCCCTAATGACTTCTTCAATTTTGATTTGTAATTTCATCACATATCTGGTCATGGCATCATCTGCTGAAAGGTCATCCAAGGAGCTCCAGGCTTCCCTGGAAGGATATATTTTCATATTTGTTTATCAATGATTAGAAGCAAACCATTTGTACTTCTCACGTAAGTTCCAAAAGCCTGGCTTCGGTATATTACAAGAACCTACAGTGGCCTGTTTGAATAGACTGTAGAAAGTTAGCTTTTCCTCGTTCGTTGTCGAGACAGCGCCTGGGATTGACAATGAGAAACGAATGAGAAAAAGGAAACACTACCATCCTTGGGTAAGTTTTGAACAATTTCAACGGCAGCTTGAAATTTGTCCTTCAAACTCGTCATTTTGATGAGTAAAGGACGTATAAGGAGAGGAGCAAACTTGCTAAATTCCACAACGAACCAAAATGAGACGAAAAGAAAACAAATCAATTTATTAGATAATATGTACAATAGTATTACGTAACAGGTTCAATCAATATCATATGATAAGACCAAAACAATAAGAGACTCAACATTTATAATCATTCAATTTTACCCGTGACGGCAGCTAACGCACTCAGGATGTGCTTCTTTTCAACTAAAATTATGTTCATTACCATTTCCCCTCAAACACATTAGGATTCTTACCTCCTGACTCTGCTTGTGAGTAAAGACCATACAACTCATTTCGGCGAAATTTAACTAAGAATTTTTCACAAGTCCTTATACTTCGGCCTTAATTACGGTCAAAGTAAGATGAAAACTATTGTAGAACTCACCAACAAATAAGGTTCGAAGTACAAGAGGTGTGCTGGTTATACTGGTGACAAAAGGAAGAACAGTGGATAGGTAGTGTTGATTGGAACTCTCTACTTTAACACAGAACACATTATTATCCGTTACTTTGACCTAAAAATATGTGTTAATACATTAACTGAAAAATTAACACAACTATGAGCGAGTATCTGACGGCCGCTAATCCAACCTCTCCGTGTATTTCATGTATAGCCTTTGTGAGAGCACCCAGGATTCCAAAAGTTTTATGTTCTTTCTTATCATCATCGTTGTGTATGATCTCAATAAGAAAATAGTGAGCTTTGTGTTTCACCATCTGGAATAGAGTTAAAAATCTAAAAACGTGAGAGGATGCGAAATATGAAAAGGAATGGACGACAACTAGAATCAGAAGATCAGAACTATTTAGGAAACTTTATTAGAGTAAAGGATGATGTTCAACACTGACAAT